>JACRUU010000026.1:15781981-15824481 GCA_030449085.1 Kryptopterus vitreolus
GACGTCTCCATTCACGTCCATTTCGAGCTCCTGGACCGGGAAGGTCGTTTTGTGGCCAAGTGGCGCAATGGATGAGGACGGTTGCACCTCGGGCGTGACCATGGACAGAGCCTCCATGACTCGTTCTATAGTCTGGCGCTAGTCACAAGGTATATCCTGTAGAATCCTAGTCGGGAGCCGAGTCCTGGTGTGTTCAGCATGTTTAAACATCTGGACGATGATGGGTCTCAGAATGTGATCACTTTTGAGTGAAGGTTTGCCTGTAATATAAAAAGAGAAAAATTACTAAAGACTATAAGCGAATATTTCTTTGTTACCTGCCGTAATGTATCGAGTGTTGAACAAAGTACACAAGCCATATAGATTGGTAGAATCAATCCAATAAAAGTAAAAATGCTCAATTTATTCAAAATATTTAATTATAATTAGTTGCACATTTTCAATGTACCATAAACTAATACTTTTCATGCCTCTAATACTCTAACTAACTGTAGCACTTATAATTTTATACATTTCTCCCAAAATCTCTCCCTTTAATAAAATTATTGATTATTTAATATTAATTTTACTTAATTAAATTATTATTTTAATATTAATTTCTTGTTGATTAATTCATTTCTTGTTCATTTCAATGTTACTTTGTTTAATGGTTGTTTTAATTGTAAAATAGGGGACGTGGCTCCTTTAAGAACTCTGTTCCGGTTGCTAATGCTTAGTCTATAATATTATCCTTTTATCAGTTTTGTCATTTAATCAATTCGAATTCTGTGAAAGGGCTCTGGACCGGATGATTGCAGGTTCAAATCCCATGCGACCACCACCACTAGTGGGCCCTTGAGCATGGCCCTTAACCCTCAATTGCTCAGTTGTAAGTCGCTCTGGATAAGGGCGTCTGTCAAATGCCGTAAATGTAAATGCAATGTAACGTGAAAAGAATGTCAAGTAAAAAGTCTCCACAAATGGAATTACATCATTGAAATACAAATAAAAAGCCTCTTAAGGACAATAACAAATTACTTTGGAGTAACAATCATCCATCAATGTCTAGTATCAATGCGGTCTGTAAAAAGGGTCAATAGGACAGCGGTGAATCATCTTAAGCATCCCAAATATGGCACATAGAGGTCTTCCGAATTTATTTAATTAGGTGTGTTATATGAGGTACAGTCTTGCTTCAGGAAGAGCGATATTTAAAATGTATTAAAATTAGAAATACGATTAATTAATATATATATATATATATATATATATATATATATATATATATATATATATATATATATATACATTCATCTTCTACCGCTTCTACCACTCTTTTTTATCCGATCTTCCCTCGGGTCACGGGGAGTCTGTGCCTATCTCAGGCGTCTATGGGCATTAAGGCAGGATAGACCCTGGATGGAATGCCAACCCATCACAGGGCACACACACACACACACACACACATTCATACACTAGGGACAATTTTCCAAGGTGCCAATCAACCTACCGTGCATGTTTTTGGTCGGGGGGGAAACCGGAGAACCCGGGGAAAAAAAACCCCTGAGGCACGGGGAGAACATGCAAACTCCACACACACATGGCCGAGATGGGAATCGAACCCGGACCCTGGCGGTGTGAGGCGAACGTGCTAACCACTAAGCCACTGTGACCCTTTTTATATATATATATATATATATATATATATATATATATATATATATATATATATATATATATAATTTTATATTATTATTTTATTTTATTTTTTTTTTCGTTGCGCGACCCGCTTCATTCAGAGCTCCAATAACAAAAAACACACTTGACACGGATTGTTTGAATTTACAGAAAATGGGACGCGTGAAGGAATTTAACATTACAGCTGTAGAAACAATGCTTGGAATATTTTAAATAACTGGGATTAATACTTTAATACTAAAGAGGCGAATGCTTGTAGCGTGCGCATTGTAGCCCTTATATTATATTACAGTGCTTTATAGTGTCAGAACAGAATCGGGAATTTGTTTTGGTGCTTCCAACTGCACATATTTTACTGAAGGATGGAAAGAAATCCTTTCATTTAATATAATGAAAGGATAAAGGTTATTGCACATTTTTATAAGACGGGTAAATAAAGGACGTAATTATTGCACGGAGAAGTACAACACTGAGGTAACATTGTTATTGCAAAAGTGTAAAGAGCATTTGGTATGGGATGTGAGGGGTCCTGAGTAATTTTCCGATCCTTTTTATACAGTCTGATAATATATCTGATAACATATCATTCTCATATACTGTATAGATTTTTTTCGCTTTTTGTTCGTAAAAATATCAGAGGTATCAGAGACGGCGAAAGTACACACACCCTTCACTTAAGTGTACTCAGTAGAAGCACTGACTATGGTGTTTTTACTAAAGTGGAAGTAATTAAGTAGAAACTAACCGTTATTACGACTTGTTTTAGTGTCACCATGGTAACATGCCGTATTAATATATTAATACAAATCCAATTCCGCATGCTTTAATCTCATCAACGTATCCAGGCTGAATAGATAAAGAGCACAAGCACAGGAAACATGATTATGATCAGGAAAGTCTCTCTATATCTTTAAATTACTGACTCATCCATAGTTTCTGTAACCTTCATAAGCTATCTACCCTACTTGTGGTTAGCATCATAAGCTATCTGCCCTATTTTTTTGTTAGTGTCATAAGCTATCTGCCCTCCTTGTTGTTAGCATCATAAGCTATCTGCCCTCCTTGTTGTTAGCATCATAAGCTATCTGCCCTCCTTGTTGTTAGCGTCATACGCTATCTGCCCTCCTTGTTGTTAGCGCCATACGCTATCTGCCCTCCTTGTGGTTAGCTTTATTAAACTATCTGCCCTCCTTGTGGTTAGCATCGTAAGCTATCTGCCCTCTTTTTTTGTTAACTACATAAGCTATCTGCCCTTCTTGTTGTTAGCGTCATTAGCTAACTGCCCTTCTTGTTGTTAGCGTCATGTGTTATCTGCCCTCCTTGCTTTAGCATCATACGCTATCTGCCCTCCTTGTTGTTAGCGTCATAAGATATCTGCCCTCCTTGTTGTTAGCGTCATAAGACATCTGCCCTCCTTGTTGTTAGCATCATAAGATATCTGCCCTCCTTGTTGTTAGCATCATAGGCTATCTGCCCTCCTTGTTGTTAGCATCATAAGCTATCTGCCCTCCTTGTGGTTAGCTTTATTATACTATCTGCCCTCCTTGTGGTTAGCATCGTAAGCTATCTGCCCTCTTTTTTTGTTAACTACATAAGCTATCTGCCCTTCTTGTTGTTAGCGTCATAATCTATCTGCCCTCCTTATTGTTAGCTTTATAAGCTATCTGCCCTCGTTGTTGTTAGCGTCATAAGCTATCTACCCTCCTTGTTGTTAGCGCCATACACTATCTGCCCTCCTTGTTGTTAGCGCCATACACTATCTGCCCTCCTTGTTGTTAGCGCCATACACTATCTGCCCTCCTTGTTGTTAGCGTCATAAGCTATCTGCCCTCTGTTTGTTGTTATACATAAGCTATCTGCCCTCCTTGTTGTTAGCACCATGCGCTATCTGCCCTCCTCGTTGTTAGCTTCATAAGCTAATTGCCCTCTGTTTTTGTTAACTACATAAGCTATCTGCCCTCCTTGTTGTTAGCATGTTGTTAGGTATTTGGGAGCTGAATGATTTAAAGCTTTACAGACAACCATTAGAACTAGCAAAAAAAGAAATACAATGAATGGAGAATTCGAAAAAAGAAAAAGGATTGCCACCCCCTCTGCCGCCCCAGCACTTTATTTATTTCTTGACCAATTTACTACAACGATACTTCAATGCGAGGACGTAAAACTGTATATCTTTATACAGCACAGTGAAACGCTGCATATCGCAGGTTGTTTTAGAAGCTGGGACTCCCTGTATTTCGAAAAACAAGGCTAAAATCTCCAAATTAAACATCAAGTAATAGTGTTTAAACATTAAAATCATCAATAATAAATGAAATTTTAAAAAATGATACACCATCTGTGGCATCACTATATGCACTACAGGTTGGTCATCAAGAGATCTAATCCTGATATCAGGTCCTGGTGGTCAAAAAATCTAATTAGTCTTCATTTGATTTTATAGACAAATATAAGATTGTGTGCATTGCATTACAGCAATGCAACCTGGAGCTAATACATGCATGCGTAGCTTTGTGAAGATCTATAAACAGCCTTAACAGTTTTCAAGCGTTCAAAGCTTTACAGACACAGAGAAGGATTCATGCGTGTGTTAGATCGCACATAAAGTCAATTACGCCTGTCGGGGTGAAGTTCAAATGAAGATTCTCTGCATAAAAGTAAACATTTGGTGTTTAGCGAGCGAAAAGCTCTACAGAAGGCTGGAAGAGCGAATCTCTGAGGCCGAACATCTGTCTGCAGTCGAGGTGTTCAAGTCTGGATCTGTTTCAGGCACGGCGGCGGTGACATCAGCGGCGTGAGGAATCCGGCGTCTCTTCCCCCCCACCGGCTGATTTACAGCGCGCCCGTCCATTCATCAGAGCCGCTAAAGGGCACCGGCCGAGCTATGCTTAAGCAGGCTGTACTAACCCAGTCATTACCGCTTTACCCCCCAACAAAACACAGGAGAGAGGCGACGCTAATAGGAAGTGAAGGCGCATTCCTTCCTGACACCTTGACTTTAAAAAAGTACGACAGGGACGCCTCTATGGGACATTCGAGGTGGGGGTGGGGGTGGTTAAGGGAGGAGGATGCTTTTCCTCAAGGGGATGACAGGATAAGCTACAACTACTGTATATAATAATTGGTTGTTGATGCCTTGGGCTGAAGGCGACGTGTTTACTGAACACATTCCCTCCTGGTATATAGTAGGCAGCCATTGTCTTCTCCGTAAAAGAGCGTTCGTAATTCAAAGAAAATAGCTTTGAGTGGGTATGAAGTGTTTAATCCGAAGTTTACGCCAAAATCACTATTCTATACGGTCTTTGTATTCTGATTGGTCGGAATGTTTATACATCTGAGCAGTCAAAGGTTCGCGTTTTAATTATATTTTTAACATTTATTTTCAGTTCCTTCAGTTCCATTTTCAGCTTTTAAGAAAAATAAATCAAAAGGATGTTTTTTGATGTTTATTTATATTATATAAGTATACTATTTATTTATTTGCATATTTGTTTTTTTCTTTTCTGCATATTTTCATTTTCTATCCTGGCTGCTGTAACATTGAAATCTCTCCACTGTGGGACGAATAAAGGTTTATCTTATCTGCTCTTATAGCATATGCGACAACAATTATTAAATTTATTACAAATTAGTGACTTTACAGATATCTCATTGATACAACTGAGCATCTATGGAGCAAAGGGCCTTGCTCAGGGGCCCAAAAGTTGCAGCATGGGATTGGGATTTCAACTCATGATCTTCAGATCCTAATCCCATAACTACTAAGATAGGATTGACAAAGATGCACTTATCTGGAGCGACTTACATGCATCTCATTCATGGACCTGAGCAGAAGATTATGAGCCTCGTTCAAGGGCTTTGAACATGTGACCCTCCGAGCACATTGAGCTCAATTAAGTTCCTTTACAGTAATTATCGAAAAAATCTACATTGATATATCGATATGTGACATTTATGGAAGGAGTCTCCAGCGTCGGAGCTTTGTAATGGTGTTTTTGCTTTCGGTTTTCTCAGTAACGCGATCAAATTCAAAATACAAACTATTACTATAAATATAAATATAAATCTCTTTACTATTTTCTGGATTGCAACCGCATTTTAGTGTCTATAACACAGTTAGTTAGTCATGAAAAGTATCTTAAATGAGTGGTGGGAGAGATTTGAGCTCACAATGCTAGTCATGACACAACGGCAAAATAAGAGCCCACATGTTGTATTTTTTCACCTTTTGGCACTTAATGTAGGCTTTTTCGACATTAAAGCATGTTGTATTTTGAAACTCCACAGTCTCAGTGCAGTAGGCGTTACATTCGAACAAGTTCATAGTTGTAATCTGAAACTGCATAAACAACAACACGTGTATTGTGGATACAGAAATCTTCTACATTCAAAAAAGTACATATGTTGTGTTTTAAACGTGTTGAAAGTTGAATGAGATGTATATATATATATATATATATATATATATATATATATATATATATATATATATATATATATATATATATTTATGTGTGTGTGTGTGTATATATAAGGTTTAAGGTGCTGGGTTACTGATCAGAAGGTCGGGGGTTCGAGCCCCGGTACCACCAAGCTGACCACCCTTGGGTCCTTAAAGCAAGGCCCTTAACCCTTTGTGCTCCAGGGGGCACTGTATTATGTAATGGCTGACCCTGGCTATATGTTAAAAAAGATGTATATATATATGATAAGATGTGTGTGTGTTGTATATATATATATATATATATATATATATATATATATATATATATATATATAAATATATATCAATATATATATATATATATAAATATATATATATTTTTTTCTTCAGTCGTGAGTTACTAAAGTTGTGGGTTATAAAAAAGAATTGCTAAAAAATAAAGAAGAAAAAGATGCTTTTCGAAATTATTATTATTTTAGCACAAGCTATAACAGGAAGTTGAAGTTGACTTGTAGGTGATCTAATATGTTAAAAATGACTTTCGAGGGACCGACCTTTTTCCGATTTTGTCCCTTATGTACTGTTTGGGCGCCAAATTGTTCGTAATCTCCTCATTAATATGAATGTATTTTTTGTTGTTGTTGTTGTTGATGTTGTTGTCCATGGCTGATTGTTTTCCTCCGTTCGGAAATGAACTGTAATGTGTATATCGAGGTCTCGCCGCACACGTGGCGTTATCATCGGATCGGTGAAGGTAATTTGCGACGAAACCCAGAGGAAGTTTTAGAGACAGCCGCGAGAGAGACCGCGTGTAAATCAGGACAAATCCGAACGAATGTAGACGCTTTTTGTTTTTTGTTGTTTTTTTTCCCCACATTCTCGTAGCAGCGCAGCCCTAAGCGTAACGCTTTCCTGTCATGAATTGTCACGGATTTTGCAAACCTTTTGTGGACAGAAACAGCTGTGAGGATAATTAAAGAGCAAAAGAGAGAAGGCACGAGGGGGAGAGATTGTTCCTCCGGGGGAAGAAAACAAAAAAAAAACATTTTGAAGGGGGGGAAAAAAGTGCCGATTCGTGGATTTTTCTGATTAAAAAGTGCAGATTTGTGAATTTTTCTGCACATCATTAAGGATTGTCAGGTTGGAGATTAAGAGGTATAAAAGATTGCTGACTCAGGAACAGAGATGATGATGAGTGGAGAAATATATATATATATATATATATATATATATATATCTGTTCTCCATTATTGCATTTATATTTATTTATTTATTTGTTTATTTATTTCTGGTTTACCTCTGATATAGCAAATGTGAGAAAGGGCCATCTGGCCAGGTCTTATCAAGCATGTATACACATGCACCAAAAAAACACACACACACACACACACACACACTGCCGTGGAACTGAGAGGATAACACACCTCGGGGATTTCACCTTCAGAAGTTGATAAGCAGGCAAGGCCAGAAGCAAGGTCACATGTTCACACCCCTGAACTGGCCCACATGTGTGTGTGTGTGTGTGTGTTTTGTATTTGGTCTGGTTACACTACACTATTATTAATATAAAAAAAAGAAAGAAAAAAAAAACTCAAGGTTACGATGTTTCTACAACAAACAAACACCGGCGAGCACCAGGAAGACTTTCCCTTTCCAAAGGGAAATACAGTGTGACGTTCCTTTTCCGTAGGAAACGCTGCTTTTACGACTGATTAGATCGTCGTCACTTCACCTCTACACCCCCCCCCAACACACTTCAGCCTCCTCTCTCTCTCTCTCTCTCTCTCTCTCTCTCTCTCTCTCTCTCTCTCTCTCTCTAAATCCGTCCTGAAAGAGGGCGTTCTTTATTCACGGCTGCAGAAAAGCAACGGAAAGATCAGCCAAAAAAACAAGCAGAAAGAAGGGATGCCACGAGAAGAAGATCGAACAGGAATCTCATTTAAAACACGACACGGCGGCGGACCTTTCGCTTTCTCTATTACTCTTCGTAAAATATCTACGAATACATTGAGAAAAATAGCATTCACCTGCTGGTAAAAAAAAAAAAAAGAAGAAATAATTTGTAAAAAATTACATTTACTCCAATTCCCTAATCATGAACGTGTTTATATACCGAGTACTGACAGACTGCGGGTGATATCTTAATCTATTACCTTGTCCTTTTTTTGTTTTTGTTACTGTCTTATTGCTGCTGGATCAAAAGAGTATCCATTTATATATATATATATAGAATCCATAGAATTTCCCTCGAGATCAAAAATCAATCTATCTATCTGTCTATCAATCTATCCATCTATCTATCAATCTATCTATCTATCTTTTTACATACTTTAATCTATCTATCTTTTTACATACTTTAATCTATCTATCCATCTATCTATCTTATCAAATCTATGTATATATGTATGCATGCATGTATGTATGTACGTACGTAAGTTTTTATATATCTATCTATAGTATCAAATCTATGTATGTATGTACGTATATATCTATCTATCTATCTATCTATCTGTCTGTCTATCTATCTATCCATCAATCAATCAATCAATCAATCAATCTTTTTACATACTTGAATCTATCTATCTATCTATCATCTATCTATCTATAGTATCAAATCTATGTATGTATGTACGTATATATCTATCTATCTATCTGTCTGTCTATCTATCTATCCATCTATCTATCAATCAATCAATCAATCAATCTTTTTACATACTTGAATCTATCTATCTATCCATCTATCTATCTATAGTATCAAATCTATGTATGTATGTACGTATATATCTATCTATCTATCTATCTATCTATCTATCTATCTATCTATCTATCTATATCTATCAATCTATCTTTTTACATGCTTTAATCTATCCATCTATCCATCTATCTATCTATAGTATCAAATCTATGTATACATGTATGCATGCATGTATGTATGTACATGCGTACGTTTCTATATATCTATCTATAGTATCAAATCTATGTATGTATGTACAGATATATATCTATTTATCTATCAATCTATCTTTTTACATACTTTAATCTATCTATCCATCTATCTATCTATAGTATCAAATCTATGTATATATGTATGCATGTATGTATGTACGTACGTACGTACGTTTCTATATATCTATCTATAGTATCAAATCTATGTATGCATGTACAGATATATCTATTTATCTGTCTATCTATCTATCTATCTATCTGAATAATATTTCTGTATTGCATGAACACTTAAAAACAAAACACTCCTATATAATTAAGAATAGAATCTTATTCTTATAACATTTATGTGTAAAATCATTGACATTTATTTTCTCCTAATATGCATTTTTATAGACAGACAGACAGATAGATAGAGATAGATAGACAGACAGACAGACCGACAGGTTATATAATTTATTTTTGATCTCTGTTAATATTAAACTCTTTTGCAAATGAAAAGCAGATATTGTTATGTTAATAGTGAGAAATAAATCCCAGAAGCCGAGGTGAAACAGAAAGAAAGCGTCAAACTTCCACCCGTATTAAAAGCTCAAAAAGTCCAATCTGGGTTTACCTGCTGTTCAGTCTGTGCCTGGTAATCCAGAGAGGGTCATGGTGAACCAGGTGAACACATGCCGGTGTATCTCCCCTAGTGTGTGTGTGTGTGTGTGTGTGTGTGTGTGTGTGTGTGTGTGTGTGTGTGTGTGTGTGTGACTACGAGTGTGTTCCTCAGTGTGGGAGGGACTGAAGGCAGAGTGCTATCATCACAGATTCCAGAGAATCGCCACAAGCAACGCGAGGCTTCAGCATGCACTGACGAAGCCAAGAGGAGGAGGAGGAGGAGGAGGAGGAGGAGTGCAAAGCTTGCCAAGGAGTGTGTAAATGTGTGTGTATGATGAGGAAGAGGAGTGGCCAGGGAAAGAAAGAACGAACGATAGAGAGATACTGTTGTGTAAACAAGCACTCGGGATATTTGGGTGTAAATGCAGCACTGGAGTTGGGGAAGGGTCCAGAATGACGCTGGGGCTCGAAATAAGTTTGTTCTCGCAGAATCGATCGTTATTTATTTGATTTATTTATTTATTCATTCATTTATTTATTTACACATTTTTCTCAGGTGCTTTGCAAGTGTGTTTCTAAAAGCAACCGGTCCATACAGAAGGTGGGTGGTAGGAATTGGTTATATAAGGCTCTGAACCAGAAGGTTACAGGTTCAAATCCCACCACCACAACCAATCTGCCACTGGTGGGCCCTTGTGCAAGGCCCCTAATTGTAAGTCGCTCTGGATAAGAACGTTTACCTTGTGCACATTATATCAGCATTTCTCTTTGCTTTGAACTAATCCCAAATGTACATTGATTGTGTAACATTGGCTGATATTTACAGCACGGGTATTCAATTTGGACGCCCGCGGTGCCGAACCCGGGCCCCGAGATCATTTGTCCCCGCCTCACCAAAAATCCTAATAATAAAGACATATCTAGCATAAAGTTTAGTTTCGTCGGAAAACGGTCGCTACAGTTATAAAGTGTGTCTGTTCAATACGAGCTGCCGTCACGCGACGTTAAGCGAGTGGCGCCCTCTCTGGTGAGACGCGATTGCTGACAGAACCATGATAGATGATCACTTTTGTTCATTTCTTCTCTTTGGTTCTTTCTTTCTTTTTCCCCACAAACAAAACCTAGTAAATTCCGTGTGAAAACATGAACCTATTACAGCCTCGTGATACAAAGCGTCTCATTCAACTTTAAACACGTTTAAAACGCAACATATATACTTGTTTGAATGTAGAAGACGTGTGCGTCTACTACAAGCACAGACTCCCGAGGGACCCGAGGGAAGATCGGATATAGCGGTAGAAGATGAATGAATGAATGAATGAATGGTTAAAAACAAAAAGAAAAAAAAACTCATTGTACAATGCACTGATACCATGTAGTTTCAAAACACAACATGTTATAATGGAGAAAAAGCCTACTCGAGTGTCTTAAGGTGCAAAAATACAACATATGGTGCTCTTATATTGCCGTTGTGTCATCACTCGTATTGCGAGCCCATCGACATGACATGCTAATTGAACAGTCCTGTCCTACGTCATCAAACGCTTATGTCATGTTGACCAATATATATTACATTGCATTGCCAAAGCTTCAGCTACTGTATTTTGGTAAATATGTGTGTCTTTTGCATTATAAAGGCTCTGGCATGGAGGAGTTGCTGTTGAAACGGTAATGATCTCAAATGTTGAGATAAGTTATGAATAGGCCAGGAGGTGTATAAGACGCTTTATAACATGGGGCGGTGGTAGCGCATTTGGGTTGGAGCATGGAGGTTCTAACTCTCCAGAGGAAGGTTTAGAGACAGCCGCGAGAGAGACCGCGTGTAAATCAGGACATATCCGAACGAATGTAGACGCTTTTTTTGTTGTTGTTTTTTTCCCCCACATTGGTTTTGAGAAAGAAACCTGGAGACCAGACTCGAACCGGTCCCTCATGTGCCTGTCAGCAAATGATCATTTATTTCTCAATTGTGATTGGTCAGAAATGATCAGTATTATATTTCATATTAATGAAGCTTTTACATTTACAGCATTTAGCAGACGCCCTTATCTAGAGCGACGCACAAATAGTGATTTAAGTCTCCATCATCTTCTTCCGTGTTACAATATTACACAGTGGTTTCTATAGTGAACTCTCGACACTCACAGATTAATCCGGATCGATTCTGATGTTTTGCCGGAGCTTTGATTGACGTCAAGAGCACGAGCAACATGTTAAAACATAAAGCCACTGTTTTCTCTGTCAAAGTGTCCAGACTGGGGACTGACAACGTCATAGTGACTGAGCAAAGCTCAAATCAACCAACCAAAATATCACAAGGGCAAGGTTTAACAAACAATCGTATACAAAGGCATGAGGGGGAAAACTAATGAAGGATACCTTTGGAAAAAGTAATATTCCTGATTTGTTACCACAGCAGGTCATTCATCTCCATATCATTCATATATAGAATACAACAAAGAACAAAAAAAGAAGAAACGAATAAATAAAGGTTCAGTGCATCCACTCACGCTTCCTAAATTTCCCCTGAATTACACCTACTAGCTGCGCATTCACAACAGGTATGATCTCCTCACTATATTAGCGTATATTACCGTATGGAACCTTAAGCAAGCGCATCGCATTCCCAAATCCGTATTACTGCAATAAAGCACATTTTTATCTTTTGTGAATGCAATGCGCTTCCGTATAACCTAAACACTGTATCACCAGTTTATATGGAAAAGCAACCGGAACACAATTCTTAAAGGAGCCACGTCCCATATTTTACACTTAAAACAAGCACTAAACAAAGTAACATTGACATGAACAAGACATTAATATTAAAAGAATAAATTCCATAGTAAATTAAATATATATATATATATATATATATATATATATATATATATATATATATATATATATATATAGTACCATAGAAAAAGATCCCCTGCTATAGAGCTCTGAACACCGCAACTACATTAGTACCTGATTTTACCAACACAGTTGTGCCTGAATGAGCGTAAATATCCACAAGCGCACTCCATAATCTATCAGTGGGAATTAAATCTGTTGCATTGAAAACAATTTCAGTGTCATGTATCATTTCTATAACCTCACATCTTTATTAAAAACATAAAAACGACCCTGATCAGTTGAAATCCCAAGGCGTCGATAACAAGCATCAACATGATCATGAATAAAAAAGAACTTAAAGGATACGTTTCCTGTAATTTATATCCTGTTGTTCTTTCTTTATTTATTTATTATCTTACATTAGTTTTATTGCTGGCTGTCCTGTCTCCTTTTTTCACTTCCTTAGAAAGGAGTGCCTTTAATTACTCATAAAAAATGGAACTTTATATTTGTATACGTCACTCACATAGTACTTTACTGAAAAGTGAAAAGTGAGGTGACATGGGGTTTTTAAAAAAAAAAAAAAAAAAAAAAGAAGAAGACGAAAGAAAGAAAATATCAGACAGAAACTGGAACAAGACATAAAAAATTATATAATAAAAGATTTTATATAAATTTAGGTTGATTTATATCATTCATTCATCTTCTGCTTTATCCGATCTTCTCTCGGGTCACGGGGAGTCTGTGTCTATCTCAGGTGCCTATGGGCATTAAGACAGGATACACCCTGGATGGAATGCCAACCCATCGCAGGACACAAACACACTCACACATGGGACAATTTTCAAGGTGCACAATCAACCTACCGTGCATGTTATTGGACTGGGAGGAAACCGGAGAACCCGGAGAAAAAAACCCTGAGGCACGGGGAGAACATGCAAACTCCACACACACATGTCCAACACGGGAATCGAACCCCGACCCTGCCGTTGTGAGTCGAACGTGCTAAACACTAAACCACTGGTTTATTTATATAAATAAATAAATAAGGAAAAACTACACAGACTAAATGGATGATTTTAACAAGAACAGGGGATGGAGTGGAGGATATTTAGCTGCTCTCTGATGAAAATCCAGTGGTATTTTTTATCCTGTGTAGATGAATCGGCCTCGTCCACAAAAGATAAAGACACGCATTCATCCGGTGCTGTGAGGTGTTCACTTTTCCGCCCTGCTGCTCTTCTAATGAAGTCTGCTTTCATTCATGAGCTGCTTTAAACCCAGACTGAATCGAGGGGGTCAAATCTATATGATGCATGACAAATGCATGACAAAATCCTGATTTGCACCCAGATTGTAATTATTATTATTATTTGTTTTTTAAACTGCTAATGATTTGAATTATAATATAATACAATAACATAACCGAAATCAACCCTTCATTACATGTTCTTTGCTCAGACACTCATGTTTCCCCTCCGATCGCAGCGTGTCTGGCATCGTGGATGGCACTCATCATCCGAAACGTAATCCCAGCACAACAGAACTGCTGTTCATTCCACCGGATTCAGTTCCTGTGATCTCTGAGCGCTCAACGTCTCAATTCTCACCTCCAGGCACTGCAACGCAAGCTCCGGGGGTTAGCGTGGATAAACGACGGCACGCTTTCGTTCTCTCAAATGGATCTGCTTTATAACAACAGCATAACATTATGACCACCTGCCAAATATTGTCTTGGCCCATCGAATGCTGCTAAAACAGTCCTGACCTATCGAGTATAATGACATGAACTCCTTCAGCAATTTGATGTAGGGGAGGTGGCAGCCCACTGGTTAAGGTGTTGGCCTCTGGACTGGAAGAGTTCAAACCCTACCACCACCAAGCTGCCACTAGTGGGGCCCTTGAGCAAGGCCCTTAACCCTCAATTGCACATTAAATCAGTAAGCAATTCTTGTCAAGTCGAGTCAAGTCAAGAGGTTTTATTGTCAATATAACTATATATAGCTGACGCAGTACACAGTGAAATGAGACAACGTTTCTCCAGAACCCTGGTGCTACACAAAACAACATATACCACAACATAGAGCTATATATATACATGTCAAATTATAGTCCTCTAAAAAGAAACCTTATTCTAATTAAATCTATAACATTTTCTACATATTTTATCTACATATTACAATTTGTATATGTATAGCACGTTCGCCTCACACCGCCAGGGCCCGGGTTCGATTCCCGTCTCGGCCATGTGTGTGTGGAGTTTGCATGTTCTCCCCGTGCCTCAGGGGGTTTTTCTCCGGGTTCTCCGGTTTCCTCCCCCTCCCGGTCCAAAAACATGCACGGTAGGTTGATTGGCACCTTGGAAAAATTGTCCCTAGTATATGAAATGTGCATGTGAATGTGTGTGTGTGTGTGTGTGTGTGTGTGTGTGTGTGTGTGTGTGTGTGTGTGTGTGTGTGTGTGTGTGTGTGTGTGCGCCCTGCGATGGGTTGGCATTCCATCCAGGGTGTATCCTGCCTTAATGCCCATAGACGCCTGAGATAGAAAACATACTGACTCCCCGTGACTTGAGGGAAGATCGGATAAATCGGTAGAAGATGAATGAATATATATATATATATATATATATATATATATATATATATATATATATATATATATATATATATATATATATATATATATATCTATATATATATATATATATATATATATATATATATATATATATATATATATATATATATATATATATATATATATATATATATATATATATATACTATACACATAAACATACATACATACACACACACACACACACACACACACATACTCTCTGGATAAGGGCGTCTGCCAAATGTTAGTATGTTAGTAAGATATAAGCTATACAAATAGTTGTTTACTGCATATAAAGATATGTTATAAAAGCAATAACACTAATACATTTAAAGTGAATAAACAGTATAAAATAATATAGTAAAGTACAGGATGAGGTGGTAAGCGGTACATGGGTATTACACTCCTTCCAGACACTTTGAGTTTGTTAAGCTACTGTGACTAGCTAGCAGTGAGGAGTTTTTTTTTTCCCGAATACGAACAAATTACTTTACGGATAGTTTTGTTCGTATCTACAAAAGTTCAGAAAGTGATCGTTCTTATGGTGGGGAGCGTCTAAATATACCTTTTAATATATTATTTGATATACAATTTTTGCATATTAGGTAAGGTATATTAAAATTACAGCAAGGTGGAACTCAGTGGTTAAAGCATTGGGCTCTGGTCCAGAAGATTCATTCATTCATTCATCTTCTACCGCTTTATCCAATCTTCCCTCGGGTCACGGGGAGTTTGTGTCTATCTCAGGCGTCTATGGGCATTAAGGCAGGATACACCCTGGATGGAATGTCAACCCATTGCAGGACACACACACACACACACACACATTCATACACTAGGGACAATTTTCCAAGGTGCCGATCAACCTACCGTGCATGTTTTTGGACCGGGAGGAAACCGGAGAACCCGGAGAAAAACCCCCATGAGGCACACGGAGAATATATATAGATAGACAAATAGATAGATAGATAAGGGGTGCATCTCAGTGTTCTATTATATATATATATATATATATATATATATATATATATATATATATATATATATATATATATATATATATATATATATATATATATATATATGATCTATATGGTCTAAGTGGTCTAAGGCGGTGATCGGAAGGGCAGGTAATTTATGAAGAAACGTTTCAGTGGGAAGTCTTTCTGTTTTTCCATGTCCCGTGGGAATATTTTCACCATCTCTGACACAAAAAATAGATCACTACGGCCACATCCGATTCTTAAATGGGTCTAAAAATCAAGCCCTTTTACCCAAGTCAAAACTGTACATCAAGTACTTTCCTATTTACCGGACTTGCATTTAAGTGCATGTTAAAAACAGACACCTCTGAACCTGATCATTTGGGATGTTTGTGATCTACTGAACGGTATGTAGTAGTTTGGTTGGATTTCTTTTCAGCCCGGGACGTCTGTCATCGAGCAGCAAGAACATGAGCGATGACCTACTTACTCGAGAATCCATTTCTCAAAATACCTTTTAGCGGAGGAAATAGTAAACACACTAAGTACACACTGTCCAATCAGTTTGCACAAAAGGACAGATGCCATGAAAGAAAGAAGGAAACAAGAAACAAAAAAAACCCCAGCTCACATATATTGAATTCCAGCAAGGTGAAATGATCAAATTATTTCATGCACAATATATATATATATATATATATATATATATATATATATAAGAAGTTGGAGTGAAGGGTTTGGTATTATACAGCATTGTGTTTATTTAATGGTGTAAAGTCTTTGTGGAAAAGTCTAGTAAAAATGAGCTTTCGAAGCACATTTTTCCCCCAATGATAATATTAATTCTGCAATAGGAATGTGCCTTTAATTTCCTATCGGGCTGTTTGAGCATATTCATTTAGATTCCATTGGGGCATTTTCAGTTTTTGAAACTGTTGCAGCATATTTGGGATTTCATTTAATATTAGATTAATACAGAATGCTGTATGGATGAAATGTTGGTTTCATGTGTTTGATGATGAATGTGATGCATTTCTAGTTGTATAGCCAATATACAAAGTTACATCATCCTCCTCATACCCATAACCTATTATAACATTACTAACAAGGAAAGTCGGGAGCTCAGTGGTTGGGACGGAAGGTCAGAAGTTCAAATCCCAGGACCACAGAGGGGCCACGATTGGAGCGAGGTCCTTAACCAGGAACTGCTCAGTGCTCAGGATTTCTGCTGTCAAATTTGTACAGCAAATCTTTAGAAAGATTGTTAAGTATGAATTTTATCATGTAATCAAAAAAACCACACAAATACGTTGTAAGGAAGCGGACATAAACAAGAAATAAATACATTTTCTGTTTATCAAGCCAGGTGGCACTGAAATTGCACGTCCGAATAAGTGAAAAAATCAAATCTGATCAAATGACAGATTAACAAGCCAAAGAAAAAAACGTTATAAAGAGCATTTGCATAAGAAAAAACATTCTAAAGAGCATTAGCGGTAGCTTTACATTAAAATCGATTAACAATGATTTAAGACCTAAAACATTGAATTTAAGTCTTTTTAAGGCCTAAAAATTTGACTTTGATATTATAGACTTTTCTGAGCCCCGGAAAAACACTGAAATGACTCAATTTCACAATTCAATAATAACCCCATAGACTTTATTTAGCATTAGCATGATTGTACCTGGTTACTCTGCATTCATCATTAGCGTTAGCTGCAATTCATTAATTCATTCATTCAACTTCTAACACTTTATTCGATCTTCCCTCGGGTCACGGGGAGTCTGTGTCTATCTCAGGCGTCTATGGGCATTAAGGCAGGATACACCCTGGATGGAATGCCAACCCATCGCAGAGTACACACACACACACACACACACACACACACATTCATACACATGGGACAATTTTCCAAGGTGCCAATCAACCTAGACTGGGGAGGAAAGCGGAGAACCCGGAGAAAAACCCCCTGAGGCACGGGGAGAACATGCAAACTCCACACACACAATCGAACCCGGACTCTGGAGGTGTGAGATGAACATGCTAAGCACTAAGCCACCGTGCCCCCGTTAACTGCATTTAAATGCAATCAAATGTCTTTGCATCATTAATTACAGCGTCTCATTATCATCTATAACAGGGGTCACCAAAGCGGTGACTTGCAGGCACAAGGTCACCCCCAAGGACATGTATGCGCAGGGAATATATATTCACAGTGACTACGGTGGAAAGACGACCGTAAAGGGCCATAAACTGGTGGTGGTGGTGGGAAAGGGGGGGTTGGGGGGGGGGATTCGGCTGGCGCAATTTCTTCCTAGGGGCGTTGTTCGAGAAAGTAATTGAGAAGCACTGATGGACATCATGAAGAGTATCATTAATCATTAATACTAGTATATACCGTAAATTCCGGACTATAAAGCGCACCTGGATATAAGCCGCATCCTGCTCTATTAAAAAAAAAAAAAAAAAAACAAAAAAATTCATAAATAAGCCGCACCTGCATACAAGCCGCATCCGCTTTTGAATTGTAAATGTACATGTATGTACCTAAATAGATCCTTTCCTAACCTGTATTTTAACACGGTGTAACGGTGGACGCTGCACAGAGACGCGGAGATCCGGAATTCATACAAAACAGGATTTATTAGAATAAAGAACTCAGGAGACGCCGCTCATACGGAGCGGCCAGACAGGCTAGGGAGCCTTGCGCTCTGCGCGCCGTGGTACCGGGAGTACCGGAGAGCAGGAGTCCGGGAATCGGGAACAGACAAAGGTTAGGCATAAACATATATCGAGCGTCCGTGTCGGCGACACTAGGTATGTGCTACGAGCCCGGACGGGGATTGTAGAGTGAACCGGTCTTATATCGGGAGAGGGAAAATCAAGAACCACTTTGGCTGATTTGTGCGTGTGCGGGTTGTGTGTGTGTGTGTGTGTGTGTGTGTGTGTGTGTGTGTGTGTGTGTGTGTGTGTGTGTGTGTGTGTGTGTGTGTGTGTGTGTGTGTGTGGGGAAAAGAGCAGGGGAGGAGAGAGAGCACTGAGCAGAAATTTTGCTGATTAAAACGGGACAGAACCAAGAGAAAATAAGCGCTATTTACAGTATTTATCTTCATTTCTCCTGTGTGTGAAATCACGTCACCTTAACCTTGTAAAGATAGAGTTTGTCCTCCTTCTATCCGCTTCTACCCACTTATATCTGCTAAAGAGGAACTAGCGCATTCTTCTTCTTTGCATTTATTTTGTGTTAGTTTTGATTCTAATTCCGGTTAGAGACCCTAGCGGTCGGGAAAAAATCTGCAGAATAGCCGCACCTTATTATTAGCCGCATGGTTCAAAACCTAGGAAAAAAGTAGCGGCTTATAGTCCGAAATTTACGGTTAATAAAGGCACATTTGTTGTTTCAGAGGCGTGTGTCGTTGGCGACCCCTGGTCTATAAATCCACTGCACATGCCGTGGCAAGGTTGCCTTCGGAGGCCATATTATATACAAACCATCCTCACAAAGTTAAACAAACTTACTTCCCTGAGCTACATATAGGCTCTAAACTCCTTTCTGCACAAGGATCTGACCCCGACACACTCGGCACCCGGCTTTTATTTGTGTTGTGTAATTGATAGGAATCAGGCTGCGTGCCCCGGTGTACTGAATAACAGGTTGATTGACACTCTCAGGACTGAGCCAGGGGGCAGGAGTTCCTGCCAAGTCAAACTGCCAAACAAGATGTGCATGCCACAGCCAGGACCCGGAACCCGCCGTGCACGCTGGGAAATCTTATCACATCCTTATCATATCCTTCAACCAAACACGCAATAAGACACACAATCAGTCAATGATGTCTTACAACGTTTTTGTTTGTTTGTTTGTTTGTTTTTTACGCAGGATGTCGGATTGGACGTGAAAAAAAAAAAGTTCTGCGTTTATTTGGTTGATTGAGGGATGCATTTAAACTATGCAATGTCAATCAAGTACCTAAAAAAAAAGTTGTATTATTAGTCACGACACTGCTGCAATAATAAACATTTTATACAGATTATTAGTAACTAGTTAATTGGTATTAATTAGTGTTTTTACAACTCTATTCACTATTAGTCCGTAATAAAGGCAATGTAATTTGTTACTGTATATAAGGACCTTTTTTACTGATCATTTTTACCATTATGGGAGAACTTCAAAGCACATTTAACTCCACCATGTTTTGTCAAATCAGTCGCTCCTTTTTATTTATGAGTGGACAAGAACGTAACCGCGAGCAACCAATCGGTGTAGATTTGATAATAAATAAACAGAAACAGAACAGAGAGGAATAAACGACGCAAGAAACCCCTGACTGGGACTCAACACGACGTCCCGGTTCTTTTGAAGAAGTCGAAATGAAAGTTTTGGGTTTGTGATAATTGTAATAGATGACATTCAGTGTTTGAATCTTTCTATTAATAGTTTGATGTGTTACGAGTCTTTTCACAAATAACTGAGTTGATTAAATACAGTTTTGTTTTGTTTTTTACGGTTTTTACTGAAGTCAAAGTTTAAAGGGAGTCATATTTTTAACATCTCGACTTCATTAACCACTGATTCTATTAATATACACCCCTTATATATACATATACATATACACAGACGGTCCAGACCCTATGAAGGAATTACATTTCAAGATCTCGTTCGTAGTGTGAATTTGTTCATAAGCTCTTCGCGGCGTTCACTATTGGCTGCGCATGTATCCTAACTATGTTGGTTATATATAAGCTATAAAAACATACATTTCTCTCAGTTCTTGACTATTTAATATTAATATTCATTTCTTGTTCATTTCAATGTTACTTTGTTTAGTGTTGGTTTTAAGTGTAAAATATGGGACGTGGCTCCTTTAAGAATTGTGTTCCGGTTGCTTTTCCATATAAACTGGTGATACGGTGTTTAGGTTATACGGAAGCGCATTGCATTCAAAAAATGTGCTTTATTGCGTAATACGGATTTAGGAATGCGATGCGCTTGCGTAAGGTTCCATACGGTAATATACGCTAATATAGTGAGGAGGTCATACCTGTTGTGAATGCGCATCTCGTAGGCGGGGAAATTTAGGAATCGCAAATGGATACACTGCCAATGCAGGTTCTTTGTTGTCGTGTCGTGTGATATATATATATATATATATATATATATATATATATATATATATATATATATATATATATATATATATATATATATATATAGTGCTTAAACGATACAGTATTTACAGAATAGCTATATATGGAATATGCAGTAGTGCAATGACAGATGTAGTTGCGGATGGTGCAAAAATGACTAATGATAAAGCTCTGCAAAATATAGTGGCCTTAAAAAAAGTGGCTCATTTTCGGGCCTGTTTGTGTTTTTATGAATGTTTCATGTATGTAGTTTATTCGCTTCCATTTACATGAACAAGCCTCCATTCTATATGTCTTACTTTGGAAACCATACGGAACGATGGAATGAGGTTCTATAGGTACTATAGAAAGGTACTATATATTCATTCATTCATCTTCTACCGCTTTATCCGATCTTCCCTCGGGTCACGGGGAGTCTGTGCCTATCTCAGGCGTCTATGGGCATTAAGGCAGGATGGAATGCCAATCCATCGCAGGACACAAACACACACTCACATTCACACTCACAATCACACACTAGGGACAATTTTCCAAGGTGCCAATCAACCTACCGTGCATGTTTTTGGACCGTGGGGGAAACCGGAGAACCCGGGGAAAAAACCCCTGAGGCACAGGGAGAACATGCAAACTCCACACACACATGGCCGAGACGGGAATCGAACCCGGATCCTGGCTGTGTGAGGCGAACGTGCTAACCACTAAGCCACCGTTCCGCTATACTATATAGTACTATATAGTACTACTATAAAATTATAGAAATGTACAGACATACAACATTGTGCTATTGTATACATCCGCATTTATCTGTAGAGGACGTCTTTGGATGCTGTAGCACTTAGACCCAAACCTGCATGACCACACCCCGGCGCCCAAAAGCCAGCTCCCTGAACATATACTTAACATGCATCTCCTTCTATAGAGGCCTTTAGGATGAATGTGACCCAGACGTCCGCACCTCACCTACATCACTACCTGACTTTACCTGACCTCACACCCTTATGGATGAATGAATGACAAAAACATCCAGTGGAACGTCATCCCAGATTTCTATAACAGCACATGAGGACTTAAAAAAGCTAATAAATAAATAAATAAATACCTTTTTATGGTCCAAATAGTAACAGCAGAGCGTTCATCAGGAAAATCGCAATATCGGTGTCAAATTGATGATATCACATTTCTGGGAAAGTTGTTTTTCTTTCACACACACACACACACACACACCATCAGTAATGACACCACTTGAAGCACAACTCACCTTGCTATGAGTAAACATGCTTACATTCCTCTATAAGGTACGGATCGGTGCCGCTACTTGTTTCCACGTTTCTAAGAAAAGCCATTCTCAAATCCGAGCGGCAAACAAAGGAATGTTTCCCCACCGCCGCGACGCTGTGTGTTAGATCTACGACTCGGTGCTATCGCACTGTGCTCCAATTTAATCAGCATTTCTATGGCTCGTGTATCTTATATGCAGTGTTGGGGAGTAACGAGTTACATGTAGCGGCGTTACGTAATTTAATTACAACATAAAAATAATAGATACAGTAACTGCGGAAAAAATGTGCAAATAAATTGCAGTTACTTTTGATAATGTTAAAGATTGCAGATCCCATAGACTCCCACCCAAACCCCCGCAACAAAAATTTCGCCAGCAACACACAGCACAGGTACACACACACACACACACTCGACAAATATTTCTACCGACTCCCCATACCCCCTCGTCAACAATTTGCTTCTGATGCAGCTCAATTTAGAAAAATATAACCTACTTTTTCCAAGGGCTTGTAAACTTTTTTTTCCTCAGAATGTTAATTACAGTAAGCGCCACCTAGTGGACAAATGAAAGCAATCAAATGTAACCAGTTACTTTTATAAAGTAATAGTTAAAAAAAAGTTACAGCGGGGCACGGTGGTTTAGTGGTTAGCACGTTCGCCTCACACCACCAGGGTCCGGGTTCGATTCTCGTCTCGGCCATGTGAGTGTGGAGTTTGCATGTTCTCATCCATTCTCCCCGTGCCTCAGGGGGTTTTTCTCCGGGTTCTCCGGTTTCCTCCCGGTCCAAAAACATGCACGCTAGGTTGATTGGCACCTTGAAAAAAAAGTGTCCCTAGTGTATGAATGTGTGTGTGTGAATGTGTGATCTGTGTGTGTGTGTGTGTCCTGTGATGGGTTGGCATTCCATCCAGGGTGTATCCTGCCTTAATGCCCATAGACGCCTGAGATAGGCACAGGCTCCCCGTGACCCGAGGGAAGATCGGATAAAGCGGTAGAAGATGAATGAATGAAAAGTTCTGTATTAAATTCTGAATAGGGCTAAAAAAAAAATGTATATATATATATATATATATATATATATATATATATATATATATATATAAAAACGCTTTGAATTGGTATACAAATCCGAAAGAAAGAATGAACGGGCCAAAAAAATAGAATGAATGTGAAAGAAAGACAGACAAACAAACAAACGTGCGATAGATATATATCGGTGTATGAAAAGAAATGTTTTTTCCTCTAAAGCGTCGCTTCAGCATGCGGCTTTTAATGCCGTAAATTCCTGCTTCATCTCACACACAAACTTCACAGGGATTCCAGCGAGCGAGGGAGATTTGTTTGGATTCCTCGCTCTGCATTTTTATACTTTTTCCTGCACCGAATCCTTCAGGAAGTCTCTGCACGGGGGTCGTTGGGACTCGGTCGGAAAGAGGGTTTAACTGGAGCGTTTGGATATGGGTAACTTCATATCATTTCAGGATGTTTTGGGTTAAAGCAATTCGATTCAATTAACTACTGAACAATTGGATTCGAATCTGTAAAAACATCAAAACGTTCAAAAGAATCCTCATTGGATGATCTTAATCATAAAAATTCATTATATTTAGTGTTTTTTTCTAGACAAAAAAAACGATCGTCTCATCGTCCACCACCACCACCATCCACCTGGACGATGCGACGGCAGCCGTGGCGCGCTAAAACACCCCAGCTTACTGGTGGAGAGGAGACATTTTGATGAAGCCAATCAGTAGTTAGTAGGTTGATGGTTAAGAGGCCGTGATGGTCAGATGGGCGAATTTGGACACGCCTCTACTCCTTTTCCAAAGGCATCCTGGGATTTTTATTCCGAAAGACTGTGCCAATACAGTGTCCCCCAACACTTTGGTGATCCACAGGGTAAGCGCCCCCTGCTGGCCTTAACCAACACCTCTTCCAGCAGCAACCTATTTTTTCCCCAGGAGGTCATCCATCCAGGCACTAACCAGGGTTCAACCCTCCTTAGCTTCAGTGAGCAAGCAGTCTTGTTCTACATTATGATATTGCTTCACGCCCTTTCAATGGAATTGCAATGGAAACCGGTGCTTCACAATATCTAGCCATTCCGATTGTCTTACATTCTTCCAAACTCTTGTCCACCCAGACTATCCCATTTTAGTTCAATAATAAAATGAAAAGGAAAGCAATAAAACATTCGAGCTGCAGCTTTTTTTCCCCTTCACTTCAAAGCGAGAAGAAGAAAATAAAAACACCAATCAACTGCCTTCCATAACTGTTTTATTGGCCCTTTTTTTAAGCCTGGAATTCTAACCGCTGCCACTCTTATACACCCTGACCTCCGGCTCCTCGCTGCAACCTCAGACGCTTATGTAACGTTTAACCGTCTGAGTCGAAAGTTCGCACAATCATAACAGCCATCCGTCCGAAAGCAACGCCGATCCCACAGCGCGTTAGAACATTCCAGCAATTCCACCATCTTTGGCTCGATACGGCATCCCATCGCGTTTCCATTCTCCGAAACAGATTCCCGGCATTCCGTACGGCCGTGGAGCACATGGTTCAAGTTAGGACAACAACCAGGAGGAAGACAAACGGGAGAAAATGAGTGCGCTGATATACGAGCTTTAATCAGCCGTGAATTGGAATCACGTGGAAGTGATTCGTTGCGGGGGCTTTTGGGATAGACACAACGGAGTCCATACTTTATCTCTTAGAAAACTCACCCGGGCGCATCTTTACCTGTTTTTTTTGTCTTGTGATCCAGTTCACAAAATATATGAAAATATAGGGAATTATAGAGATAGACAAATTTACTGTCATTGCAAATCACAGATACAAAGAACCTAAATGCATCTTAAGAAGGGAAAACAGTAGCAATTGTGCAAAGTGACAAGTGCAGATTATGTAGTTATCTGTGTAATTAAATTAATGGCCCATAAATATGCACAATCATCAGGTAATAAACGCTAAAAGCTGAAAAGAGGACAACAAGAATTCCTGGACGTGCTGTGTACTGGAAAACATTACACAGCCTGGGACACCATTACGGTGCCAATGTTAATACTGAATACAGAATACTGTTTATTTATTATTATGAATGCTATTTAAATGAGGTTGATACATTATTTGTTTATTTTGTGTGTGAATTCGGTATATAGTAAACAAAAATACCGTTTTTAAATTATGGTTTTTATTATTAAATATTATATATTATATATCTATATCTATATCTATATATATATCTATATATATATATATAATTTAATAATATTATAATTAGAATATTATTATATTAATTATAATATATAATATAATAATATATAATATATAATAATATATAATTTAATAATTACATTATAGATAGATAGATAGATAGATAGATAGATAGATAGATAGATAGATAGAGATAGATAGATAGATAGATAGATAGATAGATAGTAATAGATAGTAATAATCCATTTCCCTTCAGTTCCATAACTAATCCTAATGCTGCGTCTAATCCTGTCTGGACGCATAATAACATGTTATGAAGACTTTAGTACATTTTACAGATATCCTTTATCGACATGTGACCTGAATTAATATATAAACGGTGGTTATAACAATTGAAATATGCCGTTGAAATATTACTATAAAAGTCAATGCCTTTTCTTACAAACAATGTCTCGAATTTTCCTTTACAATTTGAGTTGTATTAAACCGAGCCTCATCCCTTTTCTCCTCCTTCCCAGTTTGTATGAATTTCCCACGAGATCAGGTGGATGATATGATAATAATAACGATACGCAGCAGCTCAACTGTAACTGCTTTCGGGTCCCGTACGTGAAAAGCCTTTCATTAGACGTTCGGTTTATTAATCTGGCCGAGCACAAACACAGTCGGCTTTAAACCAGAGGGGGCTGAGGATTACCAACACGAACAATTCACACGTCTCGTAGTCAGGTTTGCGTCTTACCTAGATCATTCGGTCCTGCTGATCATGAACTGCCAATTCTGTCGTTATTACTACCATTTATAGGCGCGAGGACCTATTTTATGATAAATAATAACAGCTTTCTGTCTGTCTCATTTTCTTCCGGTATATTGAAGTTGCCTTCAATCAGCTGCAGTCCAGACGATTACATGATGTAATGATGAAATATGGAATGGTGGCCATGTTGGATCCGGACAGTGTTTTTGGGAGTAACTGATCACATGTAACGGCGTTACGTAATTTCATTACAAAATAAAAGGGGGCACGGTGGCTTAGCGGTTAGCAGGTTCGCCTCACACTTCCAGGGTCCGGGTTCGATTCCCGTCTCGACCATGTGTGTGTGGAGTTTGCATGTTCTCCCCGTGCCTCAGGGGGTTTTTCTCCGGGTTCTCCGGTTTCCTCCCGGTCCAAAAACATGCACGGTAGGTTGATTGGCACCTTGGAAAATTGTCCCTAGTGTATGAATGTGTTTGTGTGTGTGTGTGTGTGTGTGTGTCCTGCGATGGGTTGGCATTCCATCCAGGGTGTATCCTGCCTTAACGCCCATAGACGCCTGAGATAGACACAGACTTCCCGTGACCAGAGGGAAGATCGGATATAGCGGTAGAAGATGAATGAATTAATAAATGTAACAATAATTCGTTACAGTTACTGAGAAAAAAAATGTGTAAATAAATTACTTATGCAAATGTTACAAATAGGGTTACATCTGAACAATATCTTGTAAAATCAGCACTTTAGACGACGGCATGATTTCCAACTGAATGACGACAATCCGCCGCAGCTTCGTGCGGAAAAATAGAACCAATTCATTTTATTCCCCAACGGTTTGAACCTTTTTTTTTTAACGTTTACTTAAAGCGCCACCTAGTGGACACCTAAGTTACACTACTTATTACTTTGCATAGGGTCATTTGTAATCCGTAATCTGTTACATTTCCAAAGTGACCTTCCCAACGCTGATTCAGGATTCGTTTCACTTTCCGGAATAAGTCTCTAATCCTAATCCTAACCTCAAACCATTAAGCTTCCACTTCCATGCATGGCTGTGAGAATGATACAGTATGATAACATCTCTCCTCACAAGTTCTTCTGTTAGTGACAGAAATGTTAAATATTACCATTTCTAGATCAAATGCATGGAAAGAGAAACTTCCGTCATACACTGACATTGCGACGTTGAAAGTATGGTTGCGTGTACGATTCGTTTTCTTCTCTTTTCTTTTCCTAGAAGCTTCCAATCTGGGTGCGTTTGTCTTTTTCTATTGTCTCCGAGATCTTTTTCCTGTTGATCCAGGCCGTGTCAGGACATCTCCACAGACACTTTAATAACTTCTTATATAAAAGCTCAGTGTCTGAAATGTAATTTACACATAATTAAAACCCAGACAGCTCAATTATGTCTTGTTGTTTTATCTCATTTGTATTCGTAGTTGTTTTTCTTTTTAGATTTGGCACAGATTTGACCTCTGCTATCTGGTTAATAAAATGTGCTTTACTATTAGGGAGACGGATAGATGAACACGTGGCCATAACAATGGTCTCTGAACATCCCAGTCTATGTTTAGCCCTCGTTAGGGAGCTGGTAGGTCAGTGGTTAAGGCACAGGTCACCTGTTCAAATCCCAGCACTGTACAGCTGCCACGAGTGGGCCCTTGATCAAGGCCCTTAACCCTTAACTGCTCTGGATTAGGGTGTCTGCCAAATGCCGTATACGTACATGTAAACTGATGGTCATAATAACCTCCACTCTTCTGGAAAGCTGGTCAACTAAATTTTAGCCACGGGGGTGTCAGGAAGGTCAGGTACTGATGTAGGTGAAGCGAGGAGGCCACAAGGTGTTCAGCTCAATACACGATCCTGCACTCCCAGAAATTCCACTCCAAGACCAAAGGTAATTTTTATTCTACCTCATCATCAGACACTCAATATATGTCTCGTTTTACTCCAGTATGTTTTTTATCTTATATTAGACATTCATTCATCTTCTACCGCTTTATCTGATCTTCCCTCGGGTCACGGGGAGTCTGTGTCTATCTCAGGCATCTATGGGCATTAAAGCAGAATACACCCTGGATGGAATGCCAACTCATCACAGGATACACACACTCAAACACACACACACACACACATTTATACACTAGGGACAATTTTTTTTCCAAGGTGCCAATCAAACCTACCGTGCATGTTTTTGGACCGGGAGGAAAACGGAGAACCCGGAGAAAAACCCCCTGAGGCACGGGGAGAACATGCAAACTCCACACACACATGGCAGAGACGCCCAGACCCTGACGGTGTGAGGCGAACGTGCTAACCACTAAGCCACCGTGCCCGCTATCTAATATTAATGAAATTATATTTATTTTCTATACTATATTAAGCATATATATATATATATATATATATATATATATATATATATATATATATATCATGTTGAAGGTTTGTTGAGTCTATCAAAGGACCATTGGCAGGATTACTGCCTGGATGAGACAGTCTATCAACATTCACACACACACACACACACACACACACACACACACACACACACACACACACACACACACACACACACACACACACAAAACACAAAAAGCATTCCTTTACACCTAGAGGCAATCCAGTGTAGCCGATTCAGATACAGTGTGGTTTTGGATTGTGTGAGGCAACCTAAATAAGCTTGGAAAGAGCATAAATAACAGAGCTGTAGAAATTACACATACTTGATTAATATAGTATAGGAAATAATATAATATAATGAATATAATAATATAACATATGTATAACAGACATATGTTGAGTCATGGATGTAGTTGTTTATATCATGCATACTCGTTTAAGAATTACTTAAATGCAGTAATGTAGATTTGATATAATAAATAAATTTGACATGCATTTGCATTTGACAAACTAAGCTCTATAAAGCTCCACATACATGGTCATGGATCATACATGTTCTAACAATGATACAAAAAGGTGCACATACTTTTGCACATTCGGCGTTATGAATTATAATCCTGATAATCAAGCTACATAAAATGGTCGTAATGCTTAAAAAAAGAAAAATCCACGCGTAACCCAAACGTATACATACAACTTTAAGGTTCGAAATTATTGGCACCCTCAGCAAGGGTTCTAAGAATTGGCACTGATTGAACCCGCTGCGGTCTCGCCTGCCGTGACTTGCTCGGCAAACGCGTGGAAAGCGGGGCAAATTCCTCGCGCCTGCTTGTGGCGGTCGCAGGCGTGCGTCGTCGTCGGAACGGCTCATTCGACGCTGCATCGCAACACGTGCGCAGGTGTACGCTCGTACTCTCGCCCCGTCTGCCTCTCGCTCCGTCGACAAGTTCACACAGTGCAGACCACACCAACCGTGACTGTCAGGTCGTAAATTTTACGAGATTAAATAATAAAAAATAATAATAAAAATGCCTGTAGGGTTATTACCTAATCCCTCCCTCCTGCCATTTAAGAGGCAGCCAAAAAAAATCGTACATGATTACAAAAAAATGTTTCTCTATATTACTTTATGTAACACTTTTGAAAAAAAAAAAGTCACATTATATTTCTCACATACTGTTCGTATTCATAGAGTATGACATGCGGTGAAACCAGCAATTGAGGGTTAAGGGCCTTGCTCAAGGGCCCACTAGTGGCAGCTGGGTGGTGGTGATTTCAACCTGGGATCTTCCGGTCCAACACCTCAGCTCTATTTATCATGTATACATTACAGCACAGTGAAATAGTTTTTTTTTTTCGCATGGGGTTTAGACCACTGGGTCAGCCATGATACAGCGCCCCCTGGAGGACAGAGTGTGCTAAGGGCCTTGCTCAAGGACCCAAGATTGGGGTCAAAACAAGAAAAACACTTCAGATGTCTCTTACAGGACAATTGAGATAAGGGGAAAAGATTTGTGGTAAACGTATGAGAGATTCAATGGAAATATTGTGTTGATACACATTTATCAGAGTATCACTAACCTGCCACTGTTTGGCCCCTGAGCAAGGCCCTTAACCCTTTGATGAGTGAGACTCCCCATCTTACATCCTTGGTAGATTCAAATAAAAACATGAAGCTTTATGGCCTTATCAGGTTGGTCTGTGGTAGGTAATGTAGATAAAGCCCCTCCTAGGGGGAGCAGGACATGATATCTGGAGTGTTGCAGGGGGCAGATGGTGTACATAATTAAATTGAAGTCACTTAGCCTTGCTGTTTTGATTTACAGTGTATTTACAGAACACACTTTATTTATTATATAAAGCATAACGCAATAAAGCAGTATATACTGCGACAAAAGTATTGGGACACCTGACTGTTCGAGAACTAGCTCCCTGTTTATGTGGACCTGTGTTTAGACATATTGATTCTAAAAATTATCAATGTGATTGTTATCACACTTTTTTAGATAGTAAATATAAAATGCAAAAATGAAATAATGGCAAACTTCATTCATTTCATTCATTCATCTTCTACCCTTCTAATCCCTGTATCCGGTCTTTTTCCATCGGGTCACAGGGTGTCTGTGTCTATCTCAGGCGTCTATGGGAATTAAGGCAGTATACACACTGGATGGAATGCCGACCCATCGCAGGACACACACACACACACACACACACACACACACACATTCATACACTAGGGACAATTTTCCAAGGTACCAATCAACCTACCGTGCATGTTTTTGGGACCGGGAGGAAACCTGGAGAACCCGGAGAAAAAAACCCTGAGGCACGGGGAGAACATGCAAACTCCACACACACATGGCCAAAAGCTGAAGCAGAAGCTAAGCAGGGATGAGCCTGGTTTAGTACCTGGATGGGAGACCACCTGCGAATACTAGGTTGCTGCTGCTAGAGGTGTTAGTGTGGCCAGCAGGGGGCGCTTACCCTGATGTCCGTGTGGTTCCTAACACTCCAGTATAGAGACGAGGACATTATACTGTCAAAAAGCACTGTCTTTCGGTCCTGACACTCTCTGTGGTCATTAAAAATCCCAGGATATCTTTGGAAAAAGAGTAGAGGCGTGTCCTCGGCATCCTAGCCAAATTCACCCATTGGCTTCTGACCATCACGGCCTCCTAACCGTCCACCGTATATCTACTGACTGACTGGTTTCATCATTCTGTCTCCTCTCCACCAGTAAGCTGGTGTGTGGTGGGAGTTCTGGTGCACTATGGCTGCCTTCGCATCATTCAGGTGGTGGTTGAGGAGATCCCCCTCTCATGATGTAAAGCGCTTTGAGTGTCCAGAAAAGCACTATATATATACATGTAATGAATTATTATTATTATCATTATTATTATTATTATTATTATTATTATTATTATTATTATTAAAAAACAGAGGGTTAAGGGCCTTGCTCACGGACCCGAGAGTGCCAGCTTGGCGATACCATGGCTTGAACCCCGATCAGTAGCCAAGCGCCTTAAACCACTGCACTAAACCCCTCCCTTTTTGTTTGTTTTGGTTTTCCTTGCTTGTGTTCAATTTTTTGGTTTGGAAAAGTTGTGACCAGATGTATCAGGTTTTGTTTTGATTGAGGATTTGCATAATTATGACGGTACAATTATACATGCTTTTCCAAATCCATACAAAGTTTGAACGTAAGAATTGCATGTTAGCATATCCGCTGATTAATCCAAGATCGCTATCCGCACACAGGAAGCCAACGGCTTTTCCTTTGACTGTAACGTCTGATCACTCGCACCCGGACAAATAAAAGCCGGCCCGTTCGGTCCTGATAACAGCCTGATAACGTGTGTTTAATTACAGCCCCGATTCCGCTCCTATCCACAGCAAACAAACCGCAAACAATGACTGTCGCCAGGCCATGTGGACATTTCCAACGTCCACTTCCTGCCACGGGACGAATATGCAAGGTGACTTATACCTATTATACCTACAAACGCCAGCCTTGTGTCTTCTTTGTGGACAGACATTATGAACTTGTTAGCCTGCAAGTCAACGAATGACACTTGAAATCTAAAAAATAAAAACTTTATTATTGATATTAAGATGCTGAGGGGAGAGTGTGTGTGTGTGTGTGTGTGTGTGTGTGTGTGTGTGTGTGTGTGTGTGTGTATGTGTGTGTGTGTGTGTGTGTGCGCATGTTGTAAGAACTAAGGTTAGAGGGCTCTTGGGGGCTATTTAGGAGATAACTATCCCATGTGGGATTAAAACAATTTACCTTAACACTCTTCAAATAAACCCAAGTGATTAACTAGAAAACAGGAAACAGGAGTGTGTGTGTGTGTGTGTGTGTGTGTGTGTGTGTGTGTGTGTGTGTGTGTGTGTGTGTGTGTGTGTGTGTGTGTGTGTGTGTGAGGATGGAAAGCAGCTGAGTTATACAATGTCAGGAGTGGATTGGCAATCGGATCCGGGACCTCAGGAGCCGAACGACATAAACATGGTAAAATCCAAAATGGGGAACTTAAAATATCCCTTGATTAGAAATCAATCAATGTGATTATTTGTCATCCTTTTTTTAAGATAGTGAATATATAATGTAAGAATGAGATAACGACAAACAACTTCATTTAAAATGAATTAATTACATTCATTTAACTGATTTTCAATCCATTGCTATTGAAAATGTTAGTTAGGTACTGACCTAATTAAAAAGCACATTTGTCATCTATCTATCTATCTATCTATCTATCTATCTATCTATCTATCCATCAGTCAAGCTATCTAACTATCTACCTATCAATCTATCTATCTGTCTATCTAAATTGATGATACTGAGGTTCAAACGCTTTACAGAAGTTTATTGTAAAAACTATCTATCTAAATATCTATCTATCTATCTATCTATCTATCTATATCTATCTATCTATCTACATAGTGGTGTACATCGTTAATTCGTTCCTCAGAAAGCGACTTTGACTGAATCCGACGTTAACCGAACTGAATTATCAATAATTTTGAATGATCAATAAATTATCAATAAATAAAGACAATAATTTGTCTTAGCGCAATTAGTGCATTCCTCTAGATGGCGCTCCAGGCGAATGTGACGGAAACTGAAAGAATCGCTGTTAACGCCGTCAAATTCCTCCACGAAACATCTGACGTTAGCTGAAGGCGACGTACACTGAGAGCAACGCACATTTTATATATATATAGATATATATATATAATATATATATAAAAGTAAAAGCTTATAAAAGTAAATTAAATTATTACATTTGATTACTTTCATTTGTCCACTAGGTGGCGCTTGCTGAAATTAACATTGAGGACAAAAAATTCGAACCCTCGGAAAAAGGGTTAATTTTTTTAAATTGTGCTTCATCAGAATCTAAATGTTGTGGGGGGGGTGGGGGGGGGGATTGATGGGGGGTCTTTGGGATTTGTCATCTTTAACATTAAGTCATTTAATTAGACGTTTTTTTTCTCAGTAACTGTAACGAATGACCGTTACTTTTATCTTGTAATTAAACAACGCAACGCCCGTTACATGTAACTAGTCACTCCCCAACACTGCCTATATCTCTATACGTCTGTTTATCCGGACTAATATCAACTTACAAAATGATCCGCATTGCATGCTCTGAGTAACCAAACCATTACTAATAGCACCTAATTATATTCACAGCAATTTGTTTAACAGCTGATTTTTTACACACGGTATAATCCGAGCGGATTTGTTTGTGAGGTGGACGTGAGTGGTCATGTTTCGCTGTCTGGCTGGCGCTAATCGCGGCGCACTTCGCCGAACGGGAATTGGCAGCGTTTAAATATGGCGAGAACACTGTACACCTGAGGCCATGGTTGAGCTGATCCGCAATCAGCGTACGCTCCGGTGCAACTCTAACAACACACACAACAACAACGCCTCGCACGAGCAGGTTTTTTTTTTTTTCTTTTTTTTTTCATTCTGGTCTTCACTCACTCAACATCCTAAGAAGAGAAAGCATGAACATCATCACAAACTTCCTGTTTGTTTGTTTATGTTTTTTTTGATGATTGTTTTTTTTTTTTTTTTTTTTTTTTTTTTTGCAAAATCCCTTTAAGCATTTCCAGAATGTGGGGCTGATGCCATTTTACAAATAAGCTTCCGTGCAAAAGTGTGCATCTCCTATTTTCTATAAAGCATAAAACAATCCTGAAGTTTGTTTGTTTGTTTGTTTGTTTGTATTTATCAGTCCATCTTGTTTTGTTTTTTGTTTTTTTGCCATACTCGCACAGTTTCATCGCATCGATCGCTTTCTAACTCGCCTGCTTTTTCCAGAATCTCGCAGTCGGTGCCGGTTTCCAAGACCGGTGCAAAGGTTTGCGCACCCCCCCTCACAATTTCACAGTTAATTCAATACAATTACAATGAAAAAGGGAAAACGCTCCGCGTTAACAAACTCCCATTGTGTAATAATGGACAAATAATAAACAGTCTATTATCCATGTGCATGATCTAAACATTGAACTATGGATAAGATATTCTAACAATCAAAAAAAAAAAAAAGATTTTCCTACCCCATAATAATAGGAGTATTTTCTCTTCTCTTCAGTGTCGTGTCTTTATGAGACTCGCTTTCTCGACCTAATCATAATAAAGTGCTCCGAGTGCTGTGTCTGTGACAGGGGTCCACCCCCTTCAGTCAGCCCCATCAGTGTGTGTGTGTGTGTGTTGTGTGTGTGTGGGTGTGTGTGTGTGTGTGTGTGTTTCAGACAGATATGGCAGAGGGAATACCCGAGGGGAAAGGATGGGGATTAGGCTCATTAAATCATGGTGCAGAGGAGGCAGAATACAAATGATGCTCAAACAACAGATGATTCAAAGATACTTTTATTGTAATGTAAAAAAGAAAGAAAGAAAATGAAGGAAAACGAGTGCAATCCTGTGAGACTTCAGTGTTTGCTTAATATACAGAACACACAGTTTGCTTTATATACAATAGACCCTGGAATGATGACAAACGAGGCATCGAATGCGATACACAGCACCTCTACATGTTTACTATTTAGTGTTTTTGTATCTCTTGCTGTTTGGAGTGGACTTTTGCATGTGGTAAATCTTTTTTTAAGCATTATATTTTCCATTCGTTCGCCCTAAATTCTGTATTATTCGGGTTCTCGATAAAATTCAGGTTTAGAAAAATAAATAAATAAATAAATAAATGCAGCTCTGACCTGAAACCTAAAAACCAGCAAAAATTTGGATTTATTTACAGAGAGACGAGGGGGGGGGGGATCCTTTCGTGGTTACGCTTGTTTGCCTCACACCTTCAGGGTCGAGGATCGATTCGCGCCTCTGCAGTGTGCACAGGTAGGAAAGGTTAGGGTTCCAAAATAACCATTCATTCATTCATTCATTCTTCTTCTAACCGCTATATCCGATCTTCCCTCGGGTCACGGGGAGTCTGTGCCTATCTCAGGCGTCTATGGGCATTAAGGCAGGATGCAACACCCTGGATGGAATGCCAACCCATCACAGGACACACACACACACACACATTCATACACTAGGGACAATTTTCCAAGGTGTCAATCAACCTACCGTGCATGTTTTTAGACCAGGAGAAAACTGAGGTGTGAGAGGTGTGAGGCGAACCCGGATCCTGGAGGTGTGAGGCGAACGTGCTAACCACTAAGCCACCATGCCCCCTCCAAAATAACTATTTTACAAAAAAGAATTCTTAAAAAGTCCAATAAACCTTTTGTACAAACAATTGTGCCATAGTGCCATAGTGCATAGTGCACCAGAACTCCCACCACACTCCAGCTTACTGGTGGAGAGGAGACAGAATAATGAAAGCCAAGTCAGTAGATATGGGGACGGAAGCCAATGGGTGTCGGCATCCTCGGGATGCCGAGGGTACGCCTCTACTCTTTGTCCAGGGACGTCCTGGGATTTTTAATGACCACAGAGACCTCGCGTTTAACGTCTGATCCTGAAAGACGGTTTTTTTGACAGTATAGTGTCCCCGTCACTATACTGGGGTGTTAGGACCCACACAGGACCACAGGGTAAGCGCCCCCTGCTGGCCCACACTAACACCTCTACCAGCAGCAACCTAGTATTCCCAGGTGGTCTCCCATCCAGGTACTAACCAGGCTCATCCCTGCTTAGCTTCAGCTTCAGCTTTTGGCCATATGTGTGTGGGGTTTGCATGTTCTCCCCGTGCCTCAGAAGGTTACCTGCTTAGCTTCAGTGGGTTAGCTTGGGCTTGGGCTACAGGGTAATATGGCTGCTTAATCCCTAAATCTAGTGGATTGTCAAAAAAAAAGTGTCAAAGAACAAATCCAGCATTATTTGAGGGCAGGACTTCCTTTCCTGACATGTGGTCACAGGGGTAAATGGACAAGGTACAATTATTCACTTTGGTAAACGTATTTAAATTGCATTTACATTTACATTTGCGGTATTTAGCAGATGCCCTTATCCAGGGCGACGTACAGAAAGACATTTAACTTGTGTTAACTTACGTTTCACATTTTGTAAAGCTTTGTTTGTTGTAGGATCTGTGATGTCATAGGTTTCCCATCATTGCACAACGTTTACCCCTAGACAACACAAAATATTTTTGGCGGGGAGGTCGAAAACAACGCAAAACCTTTTTTAATCAATAAAATATCCCAAAATGAACCAAAAAAAATCATAATGTATAATTCATTCATTCATTCATCTTCTATTAAGGGCAGGATACACCTGGATGGAATGCCAACCCATTGCAGGACACACACACACACACACACCCACACACACACACATTCACACACTAGGGACAATTTTCCAAGGTGCCAATCAACCTACCGTGCAGGTTTTTGGACCGGGGGAGGAAACCGGAGAAAAAAACCCTGAGGCACGGGGAGAACATGCAAACTCCACACACACGCATGGCCGAGACGGGAATCGAACCCGGACCCTGGCGGTGTGAGGCGAACGTGCTAACCACTAAGCCATAATGTATAATCAACCTGCAAAATGTGTGCATTCCAGGGTTAAACATTTTACCCGGTCACACGCTAACGCATGCTTTTGTAATTTATTTGTGATGCGCAAGGTTCTGAAAGCCTCAGTAAATAAAAGGTGTCACCGTTATTGCGGTGGTTTTGTAAGAGTGGATGCTCCGGATCGCTGTAGAGCTCGTTGTGAACTAAATAACAGATCTGATTACTGATTCATAAACAACACAGTGAAAACAGTCATAAAAGCATGCAGCGGTTGACTATGTCATCCAAAAACACCATCCAGGCTACAACCAAAAAACGCTGCTGTGGTGGAAGAGTTTGATTTAATACTCTGGTTTTCAAGCCCGTCTTCAAGGAAACGTGTTTCTAAGAAAGAAATCAACCACTTGGAAAGAGAGTTTTATTTCCAGCCTATAAAATGCCACTGTTTAAAACCTGATTATTCGATTATTATGTACTTTATTACTGGTTTGTTTCTGGAAACTAATCCACGTTGAATATAAGCCAGAAAAGAGCTTGGAGCATGTGCTTTTTTTTTTACCACCACTTTATACTTTATATATTTGTATTGTTTTATTTTATATTGAAGATTCAATATTCAATTGTTTATTGCAATTTCTCACAATGTATATTCTCCAAGAAGCCTATAACATTACAACAAACATAACAAAAACAAGGCAAAAATTACAAATGCACAAAGTTTGATGAGGCAAATAACATACACACACACACACACACGATTTAGCAATGCCTTTATAACCTTTTCCAGACTGATAGATGTCAATAACTTTCCTTCTCATGTGTTTCAGAATTTATTTTAGTATTATGTCTAGCTTAAGGGGCACGGTGGTTTTAGGGGTTAGCACGTTCGCCTCACACGACAGGATCCGGGTTGATTCCCGTCTCGGCCATGTGTGTGTGGAGTTTGCATGTTCTCCCCGTGCCTCAGGGGGTTTTTTCTCTCCGGGTTCTCCGGTTTCCATCCCCCGGTCCAAAAACATGCAACGGTAGGTTGATTGGCACCTTGGAAAATTGTCCCTAGTGTATGAATGTTGGGTGTGTGAGTGTGTGTGTGTGCCATGTGATGGTTTGGCATTCCATCCAGGGTGTATCCTGCCTTAATGCCCATAGACGCCTGAGATAGGCACAGACTCCCCGTGACCCGAGGGAAGATCGGATAAAGCGGTAGAAGATGAATGAATGAATGATTATGTCTAGCTTTTGAGGATGTTTTGTCTACTGCACTTTGTCAGGCAGGTGCTCGTGCGTGATTGTGATGTACAAACAGGGTTGGGCAGTAATCAGGCCTGGGTGTGGTAGAGAATTGAACTCAAGGTGCGATAAACCACAGTTAAGTTATTTTATCAGGGGTGGGGGTGTGGTATTTGTTTCCTTTAATAATCAAAACTGCATTTTAAAGGTTAAATATGAAAGTGTGGACTAATTACTATATATATATATATATAATATATATATATGATATAATCTATATATATATATATAGATATAAGCTATATAATATATATCATTTCATTCATTTTCTACCGCTTTATCCGATCTTCCCTCGTGTCACGGGGAGTATGTGCCTATCTCAGGCGTCTATGGGCATTAAGGCAGGATACACCCTGATGGAATGCCACCCATCGCAGGACACACACACACACATTCAGACATACTAGGGACAATTTTCCAATGTGCAATAACCTACCGTGCATGTTTTTGGACCGGGGAGGAAACCGGAGAAACCGGAGAAAAAAAAACCCTGAGGCACGGGGAGAACATGCAAACTTCATACACACACATGGCTGAGACGGGAATCGAACCCTGGACCTGGCAGTGTGAGGCGAACATGCTAACCACTAAGCCACCGTGCCCTATATATAGATATATTAATTTATATTATCTATTCCTTTTATTATTAAAGGAAAACAAAACCACAACCCACAATTATATATATATATATATTGTGTGATATATATATATATATATATATAATATATATATAAATATATATATATATATATATATATACACAAGCATCGGAAAAGCAACGACATTTGCTTATGGCGGATATGAAAGGAAGCGAATAGACCATTTGGAATTATTGAATAAGTACTGATGGACAAAATATAAGTAATATCAGTTTGTGATTCCGATATTTCTTAGGCCAGCAGAGAAGGACTTACAGGCCCTGACGGCCCACCATTGATTTAACGATATATATAGATATATATATATAGATATATATATATTAATTTATTGGTATGTTATTTATTAAGGCTGTCAATAGATTAAAATATTTAATCACGGTTAATCGTATGATAGCCATGCGTTAACTCATTAATTGCATAAACTGTTCCGGTTGCATAAACTAGTTGCTTTCCTATATAAACTGGTGTTACATTAAGGTTCCATACAGTAATATACGCTAATATAGTAAGGAGATCATACATAGGTGTAAATTTGGGAAATTTAGGAAGTGTTTGCACGTTGAAAAATATGCATAAATTATAAAATCAGTGCCGGAAAGCAAAGCAATTTGTGTTAACTATTAATTATGACAGCCCTAATGAATTAAAGATATATATTATATATATATATATATATATATATATATATATATATGCATATACCGTGCATTTCACACCTAGGCCTTCAGTAGTGCTCCGTCTGAATTGATGGTTATAAAAATAATCTTAATATGCATCAATAATAAACTTGCAATATTATTTAGGAAAACAGCAGCATTTTACTCACCAACAAATCGGATTGTTTGTAAGCAAAATCCATTCTCCTCTCTTTTCTCAAAACCTGTTTCTAATGTGTAAGAGGTGGAGAAATCCTCGTCCTGGTCGTGACTCGAACTTTGAAGTTCTCCAAACTTTCTTGAAAAGTCCCACTTGAAAATGACCTTGAAAGTAAATCTGCCACTTAATCTGCTTTTTTTCTTCTCTTTCAGCCATTGTGGGGCGACAAAAAAAGCTAAATTGGACCCAATCTAGACTATCCAATCAACGGCTCTGAATACGGTGATGTCATACGCCTGCTAGAGGGCGCTGGTGACACCAACTGAAGCAGCAGTTTCATCAACATGTATTCTGTGTTAGAGGTGCTGCAGAATGGATTGCGAAGACTTCTCTGACTGCAACAAATGATGGCTGAAATGTGATTGGTTAAATGCTTTAATATGAAAATACATGTCTGGAAGCTGCACAAGCATCGGAAAAGCAACGACATTTGCTTATGGCGGATATCCAATCCCAGGGAGATTTTTTTTACCTCACAGTATCACCAGTGATTTGTTCATTACGAATTAAATCAAGGGCTAATCTAATAATTAAAAATGTTTATCTATTTATTTATGCAAAAATACTATGTGACAAATTCCAGGGTTACATGGACCAAACAGGGACCAAACTATTAAAAAAATGTACCAACTTTAAAATCAGTGTGTCTCTGCGAAGCTATTTTGGAGAATGTTTCAATAAAATCCAATTCAAATTAAAACTGAAATGAACTGAATTTGCTTAACATGGAAAACATTTCGGGTACCTCACACCGCCAGGGTCCAGGGTCCAGGTTCAAGTCCCGTCTCGGCCATGTGTGTGTGGAGTTTGCATGTTCTCCCCGTGCCTCAGGAGGGTTTTTCTCCGGGTTCTTCGGTCCAAAAACAAAGGTAGGTAGCACGGTAGGTTGATTGGCACCTTGGAAAATTGTCCCTAGTGTATGATTGTGTGTGTGTGTGTGTGTGTGTGTGTGTGTGTGTGTGTGTGTGTCCTGTGATGGGTTGGCATTCTATCCAGGGTGTATCCTGCCTTAATGCCCATAGACGCCTGAGATAGGCACAGACTCCCCGTGACCCGAGGGAAGATCGGATAAAGCGGTAGAAGATGAATGAGTGAATGAATGGAAAACATTCGGAGTAACATTGATTGATTGAAACTGATCAGCAGTTAAATGAAGGCACATTTTGTATTACTGTTTTGGATCATTTCAGAAAAATTCAGACACTAATAATTTCCAATTCCATAAAATCCCGGTGAAGATTAAAATCCCAGTGAAGTTTAAAATCCCAGTGCAGTGGGTGTAGGTTTACACATGACCACACGTTTGGATGAAATGTGGCCATAAATGCACTGTTCGATGTTTACTGACTCCCCCCCCCGAATGAATCCGAACATGTTGCGAGTTTGACGGTGGATCAGCGTGAAAGGCGTTCGCATGAATCCCCCCGGCCTGCTGGAACAGATGCACAGCACGAGCTGGCTGCATGATACAATGCCAGAAGTATCTGAAGAATGGGATGTGGATCTAAATCAACAGCCTTGGGCTAGGCAGGGGAACGCTGAGGGGTTTTTCTGTAAACAACAATCCCTCGGAGTGCACAGAAACCGAGATAAAAAAAAGACCAAGACACACTCCTTCTGTCCTGTACAAACACTAAGCACAATGAATCCGTGGATTCGTATCCATAAGGGGACGACGAGAAAAAGAAATGAATTCAGAATAATAAGTGTAACATAAAAATACACGTATTGTGACACAATATAAGAACACATTTTTTCCTTATAAAAATGTGCAATAATCCTTTATTCTGTACAGTAAACCTTTATTCTTTTATTTATCCTATATTAAAAAGATGCTATTGGAAGCTTCTGTCATATTTTCTGATATTTATCATACTCATCACATGAAACAGAATTGTCTGAAATCATTCACAATATTTGAAAACATTTTTATGATCAGTGCTCCCTTCTGATTGGACCATTCTTGCTCAAATCTGATTGGTCAGATCATTTACACATACATTCACATTTATCTCATACATTCAATTGAGCATCAATGCGGATAAGGGCGTGGGTTAAAGCCCTGGTCGTGGCACATGGTGTGGCTGGGATTTGAACTTGTCGGACTATCGGATCCATTGCTTTATTTTAAAATGTGTTAAAATTCCTTCCAACATTTCCATTGTTAAGGAGGGGGATTGGTGTTTAAACCTAAACCCTGACAAGCCCGAGCACCCTTCTTGTCCTGGGGGAGGGGTTGGGGGTATATCATAGCTGACCCTGCATTCTGAC
>JACRUU010000026.1:15829481-15859481 GCA_030449085.1 Kryptopterus vitreolus
ATTAATGTTTAAAATGTCCTTGTGCTGGCAATGAAAGTCAGTCAAAAATGGCGTTTTTTAAATGTGTAATCGACCATCGATTGCAGCGTGTGATCAAACAAAATGTTTGTATCTATGTTTGTGTGTATAATGCAATTTGTAGAGGTTTTCTGCCCCTTTACAAAAAACCCGAGCAGACACTGAAGTAAGGCACCAGGATACAAGGGCGGTATGTTCTTCAGCACACACCCACACACACCACACACACACACACACACACACATCACAGATTACACTCAACAATCACCCTTCAGACCACATGTGATGATAATGCCTATGAAGAAATCGGAGACGAATAATAATAATAATAATAATAATAATAATAAAATAATAATAGTAATAATAATAATAATAATAATAATAATAATAATAATAATAATAATATATGAATCATAGAGGTTTTCATTTGTGCTGTGATTCCAAACCTGATCAATAGACTAAGTTGAAATCTTGTTTACTATTAACTTTCTTTTTGAAATATTTAAAAATATCGACTAAGCAAGAGCCTCTTATCGTTCTACAGGATGTTGGTCTGCTGTCCAGGCATTGATTGGACCTGAGCGCCACTCAGCAGTCGTACATCCGAGAAACCTTCGATTAGGGAAGGTCGAATTAATAGCAGCGTGTTTCAGGCCTCAGCAAGTTCTTTTACAAATATAAAAAGATTACATTTGGACTATTTGGACAAAAGTATATTGACCTTATGTGTCCCCTCCCCAACATATTTCCACAGAACTTGGTGGAAGCTCATTGGGTAAGGGTTCGGGCGGAAGATCTCAGGTTCGAAATCCCAATACCACCAAGATGCCATTAATATTTACATCATTAGGCGGACGCCCTTTTCCAGAGCGACTTACAACTGAGCAATTGAGGGTTAAGGACCTTGCTCAAGGGCCCACTAATGGAACCCGCGGTGGTGGTGGGATTTTAACCTATGCTCTTCGGGTCCACAAACCAATGGCTGTAACCACTGAGCTAACATCTCCAACTAGTGGGCCCTTGAGTAAGGCCCTTAAACTTCAGTTGTAAGCTGCTCTGGATAAGGGCGTCTGTCAAAATGCTGTAACCTTGAAGTGCGCAGTTGTTTTGGATGTAAGTAATAGCATGAAATTTCCCCCCCACTCATGGGCGCTACGGCACATTGATGCCTTGAGGCTCGATCCAATAGTAGCTCAAACTGCTGAAGGAGATCATCCTCGATGGGTCAGGACTGGTCAGCACACACACACACACACACACACACACACATATATCACCGTGCATTTCACACCTAGGCCTTCAGTAGTGCTCTGTCTGAATTGATGCTTATGAAAACCATCTTAATATACAGAAATTCAGTATAAATTGCCGTTACTGTAGACACAATAAATGCCTGTACTGAATAAACAAACCAGGGGCGAACTACTGCATCTCCAGACATGTATTCTACTGCAGCTCCAGCCGTGACCCACATAAGAAACATCAATAATAAACTCGCAATATTATTTAGGAAAACAGCAGCATTTTACTCACCAAAAAAATCAGATTGTTTGTAAACAAAATCCATCATTCTCTCTTTCCTCAAAATCAGTTGCTAACGTGAAAGAGGCGAATAAATCCTCCTCCTGGTCGTGCCTCGAGCTTCGGAGTTCTCCAAACTTTCTTAACAATGCCCGGCGTTTCTTGAGAAGTCCGATTTGAAAATGGCCTTGAAAGTAAATCTGCCACTTAATATAGTTAGTTAGTTATTTATTTTTTATTTGTATAGCGCTTTTAACAATGGACATTGACTCAAAGCAGCTTTATACATTATATAAATGCTATTTTGTTTCTATTTTTTTAAATACACGATAGTTTACATAGGTTGACAATCCTGACATACCGGCCGGGTGATGATGAGCAGTGCCTTGGTTCAACTGGACATGACGCTTGTTTTCCAGGGCTGTGATGTCACTATTACTGTGAAGAGACTTCTGTCTGGTTAGTCTACCATATACAGGAGTGCAACAGAGATTATTGTTGTTCTGGAAGGTTCTCCTCTCCCCACAGAGAAATGCTGGAGTGCTTTCAGAGTGACCATCAGGTTCTTGGTCACCTCCTTGACTAAGGCCTTTCGCTCTCAGTTTGGCTCACTCTAGGAAGAGTCCTGATTGTTCCAAACTTCTTCCATTTACAGATGACAGAGGCCACTGTCCTCATTGGGACCTTACATGATGCAGAAATGTTGTGCCCTGTTAATCTGTTTTTTCTTCTCCTTCAGCCATTGTGGGGCAACAAAAATAGCTAAATTGGACCCAATCTAGACTATCCAATCAACAGCTCGGAATACGGTGACATCATACGCCTGCTAAAGGGCCGAGGTGACACCAACTCAAAATGTGATTGGTTGAAGGAGCAGTTTCATCAACGTTTACTCTGTGTTAGAGGTGCTGCAGAATGGATTGGGAAGGCCTCGGGCAGACTATGACTCAACAAATGATGGCTGAAATGTGATTGGTTAAATGCTTTAATATGAACATACATGTCTGGAAGCTGCACAAGCATCGGGAAAGCAACGGCATTTGCTTATGGTGTATATGAAAGGAAGCGAATAGACCATTTGGAATTATTGAATAAGTACTGATGGAGTAACGTGGTATGAGATTGTTTTCAATATAAACTGCTGTAGTATAAGAGGAATAAAACACATCTGTGCATGTGGCTGTGAGAAGAGTTACAATCCTTGTGGCGGTTTATTCCTTCTTCAGATTTTCCACGTGTCCTTTGAGCTACATGGATGACCTTCGGAGTGTTTCGGGTTTTCTGTGCACTGCATCAGTGTGACTTGAATATGTATACGGACGTGGACTTTCAGAACAAGACTTCAAGGATGTTGACTTTGGGAAAGCTTCCTGCGAGTTACACCATGAAGCCATAAATGGTGATGTCAGACTGACAGAATTGCTTTAACAGGCCAGTCATGGCTTCATTCACATCAGTCTGTTATGACTGTCTATGAAAGTACGTTGTCTAGTTGTTAAAGTGGAGGATCTCAAGTATAATTTTCCTTGCTTATAAATTAAGCAAAAAAAAAAGACCAGGAATATCAAATAGGTTAATATTACATACTAAATACAGGCAAATATATTCTGTTTTTAATGTTATAATACATGTTGTGACAGAACAAACCTGTCCACGGCTTCTCTTTTTCGACCCTTCCTGAGGCATCTAGAAGCCCTGGACCGTCAAAAAGAAGATCCGGTTGCCATCTAGAGATGTTCCAGGACCAGCTGGATCCCAGTACATGAAGATTTCCTTGTAATCAATACTGAAAAAGAACATTGTGTAACATTCTCCATCATTGTACATTGCTTTACAGGTTTGGGTGTTGGAGGACATGGTGTTGAATCTATAATGATCTCAGATGTTGAGCTTCTCACAAACTGACTGTAGAAAGGACTTTTACTTCTAATCACACACTCATGATATTTCTCAGCTGATTTAGAACGAGTCTCGTTCCTCTCAAGGTTTCTTCCTCACACCATCTCCTTGCCATTCTATAATTTTTACACTCTGCAAAGCTGTTTGGAGAAAATCTCCAATGCTAAACGCACTATAGGAGGAAAGTTTCATTAAAATAATTAGAGTCATGGCTTTCGTTAGTACCGGTTAGGATTTGGAATGGATTGATGGCATGGCAGGAAGTGGCTTAACCTCCAAAAAAGTGCGAAAGATGAACCTAAAGTAATATTTCTCTACTGTTTGCCTGATACTTATTTACGAGCAGCACAAAAACTGGGTCTAGGTTAACTTTTTGAATCTAGTTAAAACACAATAACTTCGAATTTGTCTACTGGACACTTTACACTAACACACTTTACACTTTATATATATATATATATATAGGCCTATATATATGTACCCCCTATATATATATATATATATATATATATATAATGTAGTCTCTCCTCGTGACCCAAGGGAAGATGAAGATGAATATATATATATATATATATATATATATATAATATAATATATATATCTTTTTTTTTTTTTAATTCTATTTTTATTCAATTTTTTTTTCTTCTTTTATCTACATTTATTTATAATGCCTGCAATATTTTTCCCCCGTTATGTTTATATGTTGGACGTTCATAAAAAGAATTTCACTGCATGTCGTACCAAATCGTTTTAGATTAAATATCACGATACCAATACCAAATCCATTTAGATTTAAATTAAATACCAAATTGGCAATAAATAAATTAAATAATAACAGAAACGGAATACTATTTGTCTTTATTTATTAATAAACACCCAGTGTTTGCTGAAACAAAATGTAAAAATATAGTAAATGCAAAACGAAATTCTCATTATACAAGTTTTACGCCTCAAGATTTATCAGCAGGAAAGTCGGAGTGCGTCGAGAAGGAAAAAACAATAGCTCGACCCAATGCACACGATGCGCACACACTGCCCCCTGTAGTCCAACACTCTGAACTACAGCCGGCATTTTTTAAGTACCGGTTACTAATAAAATGGCCATTTATTTTTTTTTACATTTTATTTATTTATTTATGTTAATGCAGGGCATCGCGATACCTTTTTATCACCGTTGTAAGGGAAGAAAGAATTTCACTGTGCTGTAATGTATACGAGACAAACAAAGGCTCCTCTATTCCATTCCAAAAGCACATACAAATATTGAGTCCTTAATGAGTCTTAAATATATTGTTATAGGCGACTTTCTGAATGCATGAGAAACAAATTATAGCACATTTATTCAATTTGGATTTCTGCAACGTTTGTAATCAAGTACACCTTCCCTAAAGAGTCGTGGTTATAATAACAGTAAATTAAGTTTATGGAATAGAATAGAACAGCCTTTATTTGTCACATATACATTACAGCACATATTTTTTGGAAGCGAGGGTCAGAGTGAAGGATTAGCCATAATATAGCGCCCCCTGGAGCACAGAGGAGTAAAAGGCCTCGCTCAAGAATGGCAGCTTGTTCCTACCCCTCCCAAATCCACCCCCAACCATACAACCCCTTCCCCCAAATGTGGACAGGAAGACATCATGATCAAGTGTCCACATACTTTCGAGTCTTGAAACGACCGTGAAATGATCACAGAGTATCCGAGCGGAATAAAATATAGTCTTGTTTATTCACTTACACTCATACAAGTATACAGTCTTTATTAAACGTATAGTAAGAACGCATCGTTTCGTACATTTAAAAAACAAACAAACAAACAAGCAAACAAACAAACAAACAAAAAACAGTTCAAGTTTACGTCGAGGAAAGACAAGTAAGAGCAGTGACGTGGCGTGAGGAAGTAAGACATATCTATATATATATATATATATATATATATATATATATATATATATATATATATATATATATATATATATATATATATATATATCTGCGTTCTAATGTAAAACACTCAACACCAGCAGCCGTCGTTAAAATGGAATTCTTTAGAAGTTATACAGGAAGGGCGGATTTCCTTTTCTTTTTTGTGTTCGTGTGCGCGACATAGAGAAATCCGACAAGCAGCTATAAGACGTCGTAGGTAAACGGTAAATACGTAAATACACAATGCCACCATGACACGATAGAAAGAAGAAAAAGATAAAAAAAATAACACCTCCTGAGATGGGAGCATTCACTATTTAAATGCTAGTTTATGTGCTCACATTGTTTGGTTCCGATGTGCAATGACGTCCGTTTCAGGCAGGAATTGCTTGGAGACAGCTAACAGTATTGTATTCGCCATGAAAATCAGTGCCGTAAGGGATCGAGTCGTAAACTTTCAACCTTTTCAATTGCCTTAAGTTAGTTGATATATACAGTATCGATAAAAAAAAAAAAATAATAATAATATGTAATAATCTGTAATACAGATCCTCAAGTAAAACACAAAGAAAATGCTAAACTAACATTAAAATATTGCGATACAATAAACTCAAACCCTCCACACATGGACCTTCTCGGCCACCACACACCAGTTGGCATGATCCAAGTAGGTCTGCAGGATGTGAAGCTCCTCGACGTGTTCCTCGATCAGCCTCATCAGCTCCCCCTCTCTGAAGACGTGGTAATAGCGCAGACACGACTCGTTCGCCTGGTCCTTACGCCAGTCTTCCTGCTGCTGCTGCTGGACGGACACCTGTCCGAGATCTTCCCCGTCGTCCTCTCCGACCCGTCCGCTCCCCGAGCGCTCCCGCTGTCTGGACACCAAATCCGGTAATGGCACCGACGCGCAGTCCTGCACCAGCGCGACCGAGAGCGGGCCGTCCCCGCCGACTTTCTGCGACTCGGAGACGAAGACGTCTTCTTCCAGGCTGTTCCTGGCGGACGGGTTGGTGAAAAAGCTGGACACTTGCCTGATCAGGGCGCGTCCTTTCGCGCTTCTCGCTGGGGTCCGGGAGTCGGGTTCGTCATCGGCGCTGCAGAAGGCGCTGAGCTCCCGGGAGGAAGAGCGCGACACGGCGAGGCCGCTTAAATCCAACACCGAGTCCAGAGACCGGGAGAAAAACCACAGCTTCTGCTTCCTGTGCTGCGTCCCCGGGTCGTCTTCATCCACCATTAACGATGTGCTTCTCGCGCTCCTGCGCACCTCGCCGGACTCCGCCGGGTCGTCGGCGCTCTGGGTCCCGCCACCACCGCGCTGCCCGGGTCTCGGGCGGCCCCTCGAGGCGGAGGATAAAGGAGGGTTGGGGTTCCAGGGAACGAAGATGTCCTGCTTTTCAAACTTGCGGCGTTTCTGCTCCATGGCCCACACGTAGATCATGACCCGACCTCCCACGCGCAACGTCCGCGCCATTTCTTTCACGGCCCGGACGCGACGCTCTTTGGTCGACATGTGGTGGATGACTGGAAACAAGGAAACAAGGGCTTCGATAAGGGAAAAGGTTTCCCACCAGCAGCGCGAACGCGTTTTCAAAACGTTATTATAATAATTATAAATTATAAAACTACTACGACAAACTACCGTAAATTCTGGACTATAAGCCGCTACTTTTTTCCTAGGTTTTGAACCATGCGGCTAATAATAAGGTGCGGCTATTCTGCAGATTTTTTCCCGACCGCTAGGGGCTCTAACCGGAATTAGAATCAAAACTAAGACAAAATAAATGCAAAGAAGAAGAATGCGCTAGTTCCTCTTTAACAGATATAAGTGTGTAGAAGCGGATAGAAGGAGGACAAACTCTATCTTTACAAGGTTAAGGTGACGTGATTTCACACACAGGAGAAATGAAGATAAATACTGTAAATAGCGCTTATTTTCTCTTGGTTCTGTCCCGTTTTAATCAGCAAAGTTGCTGCTCGGTGCTCTCTCTCTCCTCCCACCACACACACACACACACACACCACACACACACACACACACACAATACAGCCTCAGCGGTTCTTGATTTTCCCTCTCCCGATATAAGACCGGTTCACTCTACAATCCCCGTCCGGGCTCGTAGCACATACCTAGTGTCGCGGACACGGACGCTCGATATATGTTTATGCCTAACCTTTGTCTGCTTTATATGTTTATGCCTAACCTTTGGACTTCCAAGTCCGCCACCGCTCCTGCTCTCCGGTACTCCCGGTACCACGGCGCGCAGAGCGCAAGGCTCCCTAGCCTGTCTGGCCGCTCCGTATGAGCGGCGTCTCCTGAGTTCTTTATTCTAATAAATCCTGTTTTGTATGAATTCCGGATCTCCGCGTCTCTGTGCAGCGTCCACCGTTACACCGTGTTAAAATACAGGTTAGGAAAGGATCTATTTAGGTACATACATGTACATTTACAATTCAAAAGCGGATGCGGCTTGTATGCAGGTGCGGCTTATTTTTTATTTTTTTTTTTGTTTTTTTTTTAAATAGAGCGGATGCGGCTTATATGCAGGTGCGCTTTATAGTCCAGAATTTACGGTATGTACAATTTTGAACTACGTAGAAACAAATTTTTTGAATATATTTTTGCATTCAAAAAAACGTTGCGTCCAGACCAAAATCCGCCGTGATGCACACATGCGGCGACCGAGACGGTCCGTGTGGAAACAAAAGTTCCATTTGAATGTACAATCATTTAAAACACAATAATCACAACATTTTCAAGAATATTTTGTATTCATTCATATTGTTGCCTTTATAATAAACACACATTTGCATAAAGCATCAATATCGAAGCATCGGTTTCTTTCCTCAGGCAATCATGAATAACTCACCATCACATATGATACACACGTCATGAACATTACTGATCTGCCATAAACTCTGTATACTGGGATCGTATGTAAGTTCTGTATTAGTCTATAAATCTGGGTTGTCTTGTATAGTCTCAAGTCAAGTCGTCGTTATTGTCATTTCAACAGTGAAACAAAACAACGTTTCCCCAGGACCGGGTCTGTATTGTCCTGTCTCACCCCCTCATGATGACGTCTCCACACGGCCTGAAACACTTCGGAGACGGGGGACACTTCTACAATACCATGAACACGTTCCACACTAAACAAAAAAACAAAAACAAAACACCTAAATAAGGACGGGGTTCTCTGTGGAGTCTGGCTCCTCTCAAGGTTACCTTTTCCTCGCCACCGTTGCCTCGGCTTACTTAACAACGACCAATCAAGTATACCAAGTATATTATGTAAAGCTGCAGGGGCACGGTGGGTCCCGGTTTGATTCCCGCCTCGGCCATGTGTGTGTGGAGTTTGCATGTTTCTCCCGTGCCTAAGGGTTTTTTTCTCCGGGTTCTCCAGTTTCCTCCCGGCCCAAAAACCTTGGCACCTTGGAAAATTGTCCCTAGTGTATGAATGTGTGTGTGTGTGTGTGTGTGTGTGTGTGTGTGTGTGTGTGTGTGTGTGTGTCCTGCGATGGGTTGGCATTCCATCCAGGGTGTATCCTGCCTTAATGCCCATAGGCGCCTGAGATAGACACAGACTCCCCGTGACCCGAGGGAAGATCGGATAAAGCGCTAGAAGATGAATGAATGAATGAATTTTACAGTCTGCGTTGTCGGCAATAACCTGTGTTGTCTTGTATAGTCTGTATTGTGTTGTATAGACCAGTCTGTAAAATGTATAATGCTAAATGTATAGTGTAATTCTTGTCTGTACTTTTAAGAGTCACCAAACAGCCGGGAATACGTTCCTCGTGTGTGTGTCAATAAACCTCATTCCGATTCTGATATTAGTCCATGCTCAGAGTATTATGTAATATTAAGAAAACTATTCATTTTAAGAACATTTAGAGCAGAAAAAAATTGTGCGAGTAAGTTCATTTATTCATTCATCTTCTACCGCTATATCCGATCTTCCCTCGGGTCACGGGGAGTCTGTGTCTATCTCAGGCGTCTATGGGCATTAAGCCAGGATACACCCTGGATGTCAACCCATCGCAGGGTACACACACCACACACATTCACACACTAGGGACAATTTTCCAAAGTGCCAGTCAACCTACCGTGCATGTTTTTGGACCGGGAGGAAACCGGAGAACCCAGAGAAAAACCCCCTGAGGCACGGGGAGAACATGCAAACTCCACACACACAAGGCTGAGAACCCGGACCCTGGCGGTGTGAGGCGAACGTGCTAACCACTAAGCCACCGTGCCCTTTGAGTAAGTTATAAAGGTATAAACTGACAATCATGCGATTAAACACACCATTAAATATTTTACTTGTTTTGCAGCTCTAATTATTACTATATTATGTTAAAGCACAAGTTGTTTAAAATTGCATTTAAAATTGTTGAGTCAGTAATTGCGATTCAATACTTACTCATCCTGATGTCATATAAAATAACACTAATTTAGATTATTTTCAGTGCAGTACCTTGTGTGCACTTCTGACAAAAAGACGGGGGAGAAAATACAAGTAGTACACACACAACACACACACACACACACACACACACACACACACACAAAAGCATTCAATTAGCAAAATGACCCTCTGCACTCGGGAACGGTCGCATTAATCGCCTCCCTGAGGATGTCGGAGGGTTGCCAGGTGACCCGTACACACGGAAAAACCTGTAACCAAGTAACAGAGCTTGTTTTGAACACTCTATACTGCTTTAAAACAAACCAAAAAAAAAAGAAGCAGTGTGACATGTGCTGAGACGTGACTCTTACAATTAACGACAGGGACTGTGAGCAGATGGTGGTGGAGCTGTGTGGGGAAATACATACAGTAAACTCAGGAAGATTCACTGAAGTCAACAGTCAGCAACTCGTGTAGGAGCGGAAGTGATGCTGGTTTACGCTATAAAAAAACACTCAATATGGAGCTTGTGGTTTTTGGGAATATAAGGTATTTGTTTCCTGTCCAAAAAAATAAACAGATCTAAAACTAACAGTAGTGATAGGTTTAAAGAAATGATCTGAAACCTCAAACACAATACCATAAAACAACCTGGAATACCAAACACAACACTAATCCGAACCTCTGGTACCGAACACCAACCTGAAACACCAATCTGACATCCCAATCCCAAACACCAATCTGAACAACTAAACCCAAACACCAATCTGACATCCCAATCCCAAACACCAATCTGAACAACTAAACCCAAACACCAATATGAACTTCTGTTCCCAAACCCCAATCTGACCATCTAATTCCAAACACCAATCTGAACAAGTAAACCCAAACACCAATCTGAACAACTAAACCCAAACACCAATCTGACATCCCAATCCCAAACACCAATCTGAACAACTAAACCCAAACACCAATCTGAACTTCTGATCCCAAACACAATTCTGACACCCCAAACCAAAACATCAATCTGAACTTCTAAACACAAGCACCAATCTAACATCCCAATCCCAAACAGCAATCTGAATTTGTAATCCTAAACCCAAGACCAATCTGAATTTCTAAACCCAAACACCAACTTGCCACCCCCTAGTCCTAAACACCAATCTGAACATCTAATCCCAAACACCAATATGACCCCCAATCCCAAACACCAATCTGAACAGCTAAACCCAAACACCAATCTGAACAACTAAACCCAAACACCAATATGAAATTGTAATCCCAAACCCAACCCCAATCTGAATTTCTAAATCCAAACACCAATATGACCCCCATTGACAAACACCAATCTGAACATCTAAACCCAAACAGCAATCTGACACCCCAATCCCAAACACCAATATGAACATCTAAACCAAAACACCAATCTGAACATCTAAACCCAAACACCAATGTGAACATCTAAACCCAAACACCAATCTGAATTTCTAAATACAAGCACCAATCTGAATTTGTAATCGCAAACCCAATCCTAATCTGAATTTCTAAATCCAAACACCAATGTGCCACCCCAAACCCAAACACCAAACTGAATTTCTAAACTCAAACACCAATCTGAACATCTAAATCCAAACATTAATATGACCCCCCAATGCCAAACACCAATATGACCCCAATCCCAAACACCAATCTGAACATCGAATACCAAACACCAATGACACCCCAATCCCAAACACCTGACACCCTAATCACAAACTCCAATATGAACCCCCAATGCCAAACATCAATCTGACCCCCCAATCCCAAACACCAATCTGAACTTCTAAACCCAAACACCAATCTGAACATCTAAACCCAAACACCAATCTGAACATGTAAACCCAAACACCAATCCGAACATGTAAGCTTAAACACCAATCTGCCACCCCAATCCCAAACACCAAACTGAATTTCTAAACTCAAACACCAATCTGAACATCTAAATCCAAACACCAATATGATCCCCAATGCCAAACACCAATATGACCCCAATCCCAAACACCAATCTGAGCATCTAAACCCAAACACCAATGACATCCCAAACACCAATCTGACACCACAATCGCAACCTCCAATATGAACCCCCAACCCCAAACACCAATCTGAACTTCTAAACCCAAACACCAAACATTAAAGTTGATTTCTTTTAAATCAAACACACACAAATGAGATTTGAAAAAAGATATAACTTTAATATTGCGCACATCGTAATGTCGCCGCTGAAGTGACGTATCGCTCAGCCCCAGTGACGCGAACATGAATGCGGCGTTACCTGCGATGGACAGCACGGCATCGAAGCAGCCGTCTCTGTAGGGCAACCGCAGGCCGTCGCAGAGCTGAACCTCGTGACCTCGACTCCACGCCGAATCCACCAGCGGCCGGCAAACGTCGCAGCCCATTTTGAAGATGTTCGCATTGATGTGCAGGTATTTCCCGTTGCCGCATCCTGTCACATGAATTTTCGCTTTAAAAAACAAACAAAAACAAAAAAAACGCACCAACAAACACGCGAGGAAAAGTCCCGACGAACAAAAACTAGTTCATTTAAATCAGATCGCCCGCGTCGCAATTCACCCGACGTCGCGTTCCCAAAAACATGTTGAACCCGAGGAGAATCTTGAGCTCATTAAGCGAGCAGCGGGATGTTTCTCGAACCCCACAAACAATGGCTGTCCTCTAAATGAGCCCCTGATTCGAAAAGAAAACAACATTTCACCCTTTTGAAATGGGACAAACCGTTTACATGAACATTTCAAAAGGTCACCGCAAGGACGTATGGGATCCAAAGGAACGCTGGTCTTCGCTTGGTAGTAAGGAGACATAACAGTGCGTCCTCACCCACGTCGGCGACGATGCTGCCCGGCTCCTGCTCCAACAGGAACTGCTTGACTCTCGGCCAAGCCTTGTAGCGGCTGTCGTTAAAGAACGGCGCGATCCTCTCGTACACGCTGTGAACATGGTCTCTCTCCAGCTGGCTGGCAGCCTCGTCCATGCTGCTCACAAATTAGCCGAGCACAGCATCCTTGGAGCTCTGAGAACAGGAGAGAGTGCGAGAGAGAGCGAGAGAGAGAGAGAGAGAGAGAGATGGGAGAGAGGGGAGAGATGAGAGAGGGGAGAGATGGAGAGAGAGAGAGAGAGAGAGAGAGAGAAACAGTTCCTTATCTATCCCTGTGAAAAAAAAAAAAAAGAGGCAGGCAGCTTGCCTTCTTGACAAACAGCACCACCAGTCTGGCTGCAAAACTCAGCACAACAAAATTGCCAGGGGACACGTGGGTGGAAAAAAAAGAAAAAAAAAATATCAAGCATCAGACACCCGTCCGGATGGGTGTGGCCTAATATGCTAATAAGCACGACTGATTGACTTTTTAACTAATAAATGTATAGCGCGTGTCCGCTAATAATGATATAGAACTGTACGCTGCTGCGGTGGTTTAGTGGTTAACATGTTCGCCTCACACCTCCAGTGTCCGGGTTCAAGTCCGTCTCGGTCATGTGTGTGTGGAGTTTGCATGTTCTCCCCGTGCCTCAGGGGGTTTTTCTCCGGGTTCTCCGGTTTCCTCCCCCGGTCCAAAAACATGCACGGTAGGTTGATTGGCACCTTGGAAAATTGGCCCTAGTGTATGAATGTGTGTGTGTGTGTGTCCTGTGATGGGTTGGCATTCCATCCAGGGTGTAGACGCCTGAGATAGACGCCTGAGATAGACACAGACTCCCCGTAACCCGAGGGAAGATCGGATATAGCGATGAATAGAAGATGAATGAATGAATGAATGAATGTACGCTGCTTAATGATATAAAAACGACTTTTCCTTTATTGAAGAGCAAAACAGGTGAATTTGTTTTTCTTTTAAGAAAAATATGCGCATTTTTACTGCGCAAACATGAGACCTATTAATTACCACATTACATTAAAATATATACAATATATATTACAATATACAATATATATATATATATATACAAATTATTCAAACGGATTTATTTTAAGCATTGTATTTTATTTTTCAGTAGTAAATCCGTGGACGTGTGTACGTGTGATTGTGTGTGTGTGTGCGTGAGTGTGTGTGCCCTGCAATGGGTTGGCATTCCATCCAGGGTGTATCCTGCCTTAATGCCCATAGACGCCTGAGATAGGACACAGAGACTCCCCGTGACCCGAGGGAAGATCGGACAAAGCAGTAGAAGAATGAATGAATGAATAATAATAATAATAATAATGATCTGGCTTAACAAAGCGAATGTAGACATGAAGTGTACACTGTGATCTCTTCTCACACCCGCTGTGTCCTTGATGAGTCCTGGGTGTTTTAAAAAACACTCCTCCTCACAGCGGGAACATCAATTACCTAAGCGCCTAGAACACCACCACCACCACCCTCACCACCACGCATCGGAAATAGCTCCGAGCGCCGTCTCTAACGATCCCACTACAATAAAAACCCACCTCATTCTCTGGCTCGGCTCCGTTTCAATCAGTGTACAAAACTAACCCTTTACTCCCTGCTTTCTTATATACACCCCCTAAATAGGGCTGTTATTAACGCATTAACACAAATTCACTTTAACGGCGCTAATGTTATTAATGCGTGATTAACGCAGTGTGCGTTACTATGCGAGTGATCTGCTCCTTCACTCTGCGTCCGAATGAACGACAACAAAGAACAAAAAAGAAGACATGAATAAAGAAACGTTCAGTGCATCCACTCACGCTTCCTAAATTTCCCCCGAATTACGCCCCTACTAGCTGCGCAATTTCTATTCAATTCATTCACAACAGGTATGATCTCCTCACTATATTACTCGTATATTACCGTATGGTACCTTACGCAAACCACATCGCATTCCCAAATCCGTATTACACAATAAAGCACATTTTATCTTTTCTGAACGCAATGCGCTTCCTGTATAACCTAAACACCGTATCACCAGTTTATATGGAAAAGCAACCGGAACACAATTCTTAAAGGAGCCACGTCCCATATTTTACACTTTAAACCACCACTAAACAAAGTAACATTAAAATTAACAAGAAATTTATATTAAAAAGAGAATTTCCAGAGTGAAGAGAATATTAAATAATTAATTATTTAATTAAAAGGGAGAAATTTTGAAAGAAATGTATATAATTATAACATCTGTTACAGTTAGTTACAGTATTAGAAACATGAAAATGATTCATTTATGGTACAGAGAAAAAGTGTGATTAATCACGAGTTAACAATCGTGCGATTAAATATTTGAACAGTTCTAATAAAAATAACTTTATAGATGTAATTATTTTAAAACTGTCTTGAAGACAAAACAAGAAAACAAGGTTTGTTTGTTTTTTTTGTCCAGCAGTGATATATATATATATATATATATATATATATATATATATATATATATATATATATATATATATATATATATATATATATATATATATATATATTATACTGTGTGTTATATATATATATATATATATATATATATATATATATACACACACACACATATACACACACTATACTATATATATATATATATATATATATATATATATATATATATATATATATATATATATTATATATATATATATATATATATACAGAGGCAAGAAAAAGTATGTGAACCTTTTGGAATTTCATGGTTTTCTGAATAAATTTGTCATAAAATGTTTTCTGATCTTCATCTAATTCATTGGTATTGACAAACACAATGTGTCTAAAAATAATAACACAATAACACAATAATTGAACACAATCATTCAACATTCAAAATAGCAGTGGAAAAAGTAAGTGAAACCTTGAGTTAATGACCTCAAAAAAGCTAATTGGAGTTAATTGTTTTTAGCACACCTGGAGTCTTGTTAAGATAATAAGTTTGGAGGTGTGGACTACAGATACTTCTGACTGATAAAAACCCCTCAAACCTTTGGAGTTTGCTCTGCACAAGAAGAACATGATTATGTGAGCCATGCCTCGCCAAAAAGAGCTTTCAGAGGACCTACGATCAAGAATTGTTGATTTACATGAAGCTGGCGAGGGTTACAAAGTTATTTCAAAGACTTTAGAAATTCACCAGTCTACAGTTCGGCAAACAATCTACAAATGGAGACAATTTGGGACTGTTGCTACTCTACCTAGAAGTGGGCGCCCCGTCAAAATGACACCAAGAGCACAACGAACACTCATCAATGAGGTAAAGAAACAACCCCGAATGACAGCCAAAGATTTGAAGGCATCATTGGAACTTGCTAACATATCTGTTCATGAGTCTACAATACGTAAAACACTGAACAAGCAGGGTATCCACGGCAGGACACCGCCAAGGAAGCCGCTGCTTACTAAAAAGAACATTGGTGCACGCCTTAAGTTTGTAAAAGAGCACATTGACACTCCACAGCGGTATTGGTAAAATGTTTTGTGGACTGATGAAACTAAGATTGAACTATTTGGAAAAAACACACAGCACTACATCTGGCGTAGAAAGGGCACGGCATATCGTCATGAAAACATCATCCCAACTGTAAAGTATGGTGGAGGAAGCATCATGATTTGGGCCTGCTTTGCTGCATCAGGGCCTGGCCAGCTTGCAATCATTGAGGGGAAGATGAATTCCCAAGTATATCAGACAATTCTTCAGGATAATGTGAGAATGTCTGTACATCAGCTGAAACTGTGTAGAAAGTGGGTGATGCAACAGGACAACGACCCAAAACACCGGAGCAAGTCCACAACAGAATGGCTTCAGAAAAACAAAATCCGCCTTTTGGAGTGGCCAAGTCAGAGCCCAGACCTCAACCCAATAGAGATGCTATGGATTGACTTGAAGAGGGCCGTACACATGAGACGTCCAAAGAATATGACAGAGCTAAAGCAGTTCTGCCAGGAAGAATGGGCTAAAATTCCTCCTCAGCGATGTGCAGGTCTGATCCACAGCTACAGGAAGCGCCTGGTTGAGGTTATTGCTGCCAGGGGGGGGGGGGTCAACCAGTTATTCATTCTAAGGTTTCACTTACTTTTTCCACTGCCATTTTGAATGTTGAATGATTGTGTTCAATAAAGACAAGAAAGATTGAATTTTTTTGGTGTTATTATTTTTAGACACATTGTGTTTGTCAATACCAATGAATTAGATGAAGATCAGATAACATTTTATGACAAAAATTCCAAAAGGTTCACATACTTTTTCTTGCCACTGTATATATATATATATATATATATATATATATATATATTACAGCAGTGAAAAAATGGGCAAAAACAAAAACTAGCAATATTATGCCAAAGAAGAAACCATGTGGTAAAAGTTCGAGACTCGCAGATGCAAGATGGGCATGAGGTGTAGTGAAGAGCCACTGTAGCATGAATTAATAAAAAAAAATATTGTAATAATATTATAGAGGGGCACGGTGGCTTAGTGGCCTCACACCTCCAGGGTCCGGGTTCGATTCCCGTCTCGGGCATGTGTGTGTTGAGTTTGCATGTTCTCCCCGTGCTTCAGGGGGTTTTTCTCCGGGTTCTCCGGTTTCCTCCCGGTCAAAAACATGCACAGTAGTTTGATTGGCACCTTGGAAAATTGTCCCTAGCGTATGAATGTCTGTGTGAATGTGAGTGTGTGTGTGTGTGTGTGTGTGTGTGTGTGTGTGAGTGTGTGTGTCCTGCCGATGGGTTGGCATTCCATCCAGGGTGTATCCTGCCTTAATGCCCATAGACGCCTGAGATAGACACAGACTCCCCGTGACCCGAGGGAAGATCAGATAAAGCGGTATAAGATGAATGAATGAATGAATGAATGAATAATAATATTATTAATAATCTAATTGATCTCCAAATCTGTTTTTGCCTCCAAGTGAGTAATTGAAGCAGGGGGTTCTTATAACACTACTGAAAGAAGCATTTTTAAAAGAGTCTGATTATATTCTCAGCTTCACAGCTCATGTGAAGGGTAAAAATAAATAAATAAATAAATAAATACGCACAGATCCATTTAGAGGTCAGATACGGGGGAAACGAAAAGTGTTTGATCTTCTCACTTAAGCGATAACAGAAACGAGGCCTGAAGCTTTGGAAGACGCCACGCGCATTTTAAAAACCCAGTGTCATTAATGCATATCTGGATAATAGTTTCATGGTCTGAAGAGCAAATCGACTGAACTGCAGCCAGAGGTGATGTTTCACAGCGTGATATATGAAGACCCCGACACGCCACACGGATTATTGAGGCCCTGCATGAAAACACGAAGAAATTAAGAAATGGACAAAAGGTGACATTTCAAGCTTTAACGTATGCGGACAATTTGGATTCTAGGTTGATTTTTATCAATGCGAGTAAAACTGCCGCTCCTACACTCAACATTTTGTAGAGGAATCTCTACCTAGAAAATCTGGATCTGGGTTTTGGAGACTGAAAATGAATCATTTCTGTCCTGAAAGCATAAAAGATTAAATAAATAAGTCCTCCTACAGACAAGTTATAACCTTCTGATCCTTCCTTATATATATATATATATATATATATATATATATATATATATATATCTATATATAGAGAGAGAGAGAGAGAGAGAGAGAGAGAGTCAGAGAGAGTCAAGGGATTTATATATATATATATATATATATATATATATATATATATATATATATATATTACAAATGTTCATTTATTTTTTGACTTTACCTATATATATATATATATATATATATATATATATATATCTATATATATATATATATATATAGATATAGAGAGAGAGAGAGAGAGAGAGAGAGAGAGAGAGTCAAGGGATTTATATAGATATATATATATATATATATATACATACATATATATATATAATGTATTACAAATGTTCATTTATTTTTTGACTTTATATATATATATATATATAGATATATATATATATAATATATATTATATATATATATATATAGATAGATAGATAGATAGATAGATAGATAGATATATAGGGAAATTTTTGTAGCGAAAGTTTTCATTGATCAAACTTATCAACTTTCAAAGTTTTTTTTTATCGGGTTGTTGTATAAATAAATTATATATACATATATACATATACATACACACACACACACACACACACACACACACACATCACACATATATAGATATATATATATATATATATATATATATATATATATATATATATATATATATATATATATATAATTTTTTTTTGTGGTCTGGTTAATCAACAAGTTTACAAAAGTGAAATGCATCATGATTGTTGAAGGACCAGAAAGTTATAACTTTCTGTATAATAAGTTATAAAGTTATAACTTTTATAAGTATATAACTATAAGGACTTTTTTTTTACTTTATATATATATATATATATGTATATATGTGTGTGTGTGTGTGTGTGTGTGTGTGTGTGTGTGTGTGTGTTGTGTGTGTAAAAATCTAAATCTCTAAATCTAATCTTTAGTAAAATAATTACTTTTCTTTTTCAATTATTTTACTCTGGAAATGTTTAATTTTTTCTAAACCAAATATTGCTTGTCTTTTCCGGTTATCTGAAAAATAAAATCTATTTTACATCCGTCAATATTTATTTACACTAGCAAATGAAAAAACTAAAACAACACGGAAACAAACATACAAGAACATTCTAAAGTGCATTACATAAACATTTCAAAAAGAGCATCAAAATGTAGAATTCCATCGACATCAGAAAATAAGGACCTGTTTAAAATGATTTCAGATGATGAAATGATGTTTACGACCCTGGAAAAACACTGCAATGCTTTCCGACACTCATTTATTAGATTACATACTGCAATTCTACTTATTGGAAGTGAATGTGGTGTTTAAAACACGGTTCAAACTTTCATCTAAATTCACGACTCTTCCCTGAATTTCCCGGACTAAAGAAAGCTGGATCTCCGTGAACAGAAGTGAACGCAAAGACAGATCGACGGAGACAAAAACTAGATCCAGACAGAACGGCCGTGATTGTATTTGAATGAAGTGATTGCAAGTTAAAATGGTGCTTTAAAAACAGCGTAAACGTGTCATTAAGCAAAACGTGATAAAAACCTAATATGGAAACTTTTACTAAATGGAAATAAAAAATGTAAAAAGACAAACAAAAATGCCGGATATTCCAAGACTTGTTATATTCCAAGAAATATAATAATAATAATAATAATAATAATAATAATAATAATAATAATAATAAAAATTATAATAAAATAATAAAATAAATAAATAAAATAAAATTTAAAAAAAGACAAAGCAAAAATGCCGGATATTCCAAGACTTGGACAAAAAAAATAAAAATAATAATAAAATAATAATAATAATAATAATAATAATAATAATAATAATAAAAATAATAAAAAAATTAAATAATAAAAATTTAAAAAAGACAAACAAAAATGCCGGATATTCCAAGAATTGGACAATGCAAAATAATAATAATAATCATAATAATAATAATAATAATAATAATAATAATAATATGTTAATAATAATGTTCATAATAAATTTTAAAAAAGTTAATTAATTAATAAAATTTTAAAAAGACAAACAAAAATGACCGGATATTCCAAGACTTGGACAAAATAATAATAATAATAATAATAATAATAATAATAATAATGTTAATAATTTTAACAAAAGTAAAAATTAAATTTAATAAAAATTTAAAAAGACAAACAAAATAACCGGATATTCCAAGACTTGGACAAAATAATATAATAATAATACTAATAATAATAATAATAATAATAATAATAATAATAATAAATGAAATAATAAAAAATGTAAAAGACAAAAAAAATGCCGGATATTCCAAGACTTGGACAAAATAAATATAATAATAATAATAATAAATAATAACGAAAATAATACTAATAAAATGTTAATACTAAAAAATATAAAATAAAATTTAAAAAGACAAAAAAAATGCCGGATATTCCAAGACTTGGACAAATAATAATAATAATAATATAATAATAATAATAATGTTAATAATAATAATTTTAAAAAAGTTAATTAATTAATCCAAATTTAAAAAGACAAACAAAAATACCGGATATTCCAAGACTTGGACAAAATAATAATAATAATAATAATGTTACACAAAAATAATAAATAAAATAAATGTCCACCACTTAAAATAATAAAAATGTAAAAAGACAAAAATGCCGGATATTCCAAGACTTGGACAAAAATAACAAATAATAATAATAATAATAATAATAATAATGAATCAATAATAAATAATAATAATAAAATAATAAATAATAAAAATTAATAAAAATTTAAAAAGGACAAACAAAAATGCCGGATATTCCAAGAATTGGACAAAATAATAATAATAATAATAATAATAATAATAATAATAATAATGTTAATAATAATAATTTTTAAAAAGTTAATTAATTAATAAAATTTACAAAAAAGACAAACAAAAATACCGGATATTCCAAGACTTGGGAAAAAATAATAATAATCACTAATAATAATAATAATAATAATAATAATAATAATAATAATGTTAATGTTAATAATAATAATTTTTTAAAAGTTAACTTAATTAATAAAAATTTAAAAAGACAACAAAATACAGGATATTCCAAGACTTGGACAAATAATAATAATAATAATAATAATAATAATAATAATAATAAATAATAAATGAAATAATAAAAAAAATGTAAAAAGACAAAAAAAATGCCGGATATTCCAAGACTTGGACAAAATAATAAAAATAATAATAATAATAATAATAATAATAATAATAATAAATAATACATATAATAAGGTTAATAAAAAAAATTAAATAAAAAAATTTAAAAAGACAAAACGGGATAAAATGCGAATAAACGGATATTCCAAGACTTGGACAAAATAAGGGGGGACAAAATAATAATAATAATAATGTTAATAATAATAAAAATAAATGAAATAATAAAAATGTAAAAAGACAAAAAAAAATGCCGGATAATTCCAAGACTTGGACAAAATAATCTAAAATAATAATAATAATAATAATAATAATAATAATAATAAATTCCCTGACGTTTATTGTCTGGAATGGGACTTTTACAATACCATGATATGCCATTCATTCCCTGAACTGTGGAAAACCCTGTAATGTGATTGTTTCTTTAGTTTGGAGAAATCCCGATGCGCTCCAACGTTCCATCACCTCACCATCATTACAAACTCGACAGTCCCCGTTCGTCTGATTCGTTGCCTGTCGGGATTCACACATGGCGGTCTTTCCTCACGTCTGCAAAATGTGTCGTCCTTATCTTTACGAGGCAGCCTCGGAGGACAATATTATACTTGCTGTTATAATCGTTCAAATAGAACACCCCACCCCCCACCCTTACAACCTTGACACCTGAAAAACCCCAACAAAGGTTGGGTTCATGCTGTCCCATAAGTCGGGTGATATTAAAGGATGAATCGTTGCTCGTAACGGCGTCTCGTACTTTCGAGGATAAAATTAATAAATAAGCCACGCAATTACCATCAGGCGTGATGATGCAATTTCCACGGGACCATCACCTGGATTTGAGATGCGTGTCGAGTCTATTCTGAGGCGGCGCAGCTTGCGTGGGTGGCAGCGCCAGACTCTGTCCCTCATTACAGACCATATTTTGGCAGAAGACCCGAGCTGCGATCGCCTGCTGCTTTCATTAGGATTTTTATTTATTTTTTGATACCTTATTATCTTAGCGCACAGATTCGACTCTCGTTTGCTCTGACAGCAGATGAAGGATCTGAGAGACGTAATTAAACCCACACAATCATATTCGCTCAGTCAGAAAAGGGATATTCTGCTGTGAGGACGTAATTATAGATGTGTCGGTGTGACACGGCCTGACGTGAAGCATTATTTTATTATTTATTATTGTATTATTTTATAATGTGCAGCAGCAGGGGCACGGTGGCTTAGTGGTTAGCACGTTCGCCTCACACCGCCAGGGTCCGGGTTCGATTTCCGTCTCAGCCATGTGTGTGTGTGGAGTTTGCATGTTCTCCCCGTGCCTCAGGGTGGTTTTTCTCCGGGTTCTCCTCCGGTTTTCCCCCCGGTCCAAAAACATACACGGTAGGTTGATTGCTACCTTGGAAAATTGTCCCTAGTGTATGAATGTGTGTGTGTGTGTGTGTCCTGCGATGGGTTGGCATTCCATCCAGGGTGTATCCTGCCTTAATGCCCATAGATGAATGAATGAATATATAGAAAAACTTTGACATAAACAACAGGTTTAGCAATGATAACTCAAGGAACTCGAATAATTCATTCATTCATCTTCAACCGCTTTATCCGATCAGGTGTCTATGGGCATTAAGGCAGGATACACCCTGGATGGAATACCAATCCATCACACACACACACACACACACACACACACACACACACACACACACACACACACACACACTCACACACACTAGGGACAATCTTCCAAGGTGCCAATCAACCTACCATGCATGTTTTTTGGACCGGGGGAGGAAACCGGAGAACCCGGAGAAAAACCCCTGAGGCACGGGGAGAACATGCAAACTCCACACACACACACATGGCCGAGACGGAAATCGAACCCGGACCCTGGCGGTGTGAGGCGAACGTGCTAACCACTAAACCACCGTGCCCCTTTCTAATTCAAATAATTCCATTACAAAAATTCACGGAGGGAAATTACGGTGTCTGATGATTCATTTAACCAAATATGGAGTAATGAGTTTCCCGAGGGTATTATTACTGATGCATCACCTGCTAAACATGGAGAATTAGAGGAGGATACAGAATGTAATAGCAGAGGAAAGTTTTTGGATCATTGATTTTTTTTTTATTTAAAACCTCGATTCGTTACTACATCATTCAACAGAGATTCAAAAAATGATGTAAATGTATTATATTTTCTAACATGGCTCCAGGAGACAAAAATGCTAAACAAACAAACAAACAAACAAACAAACACAAGCTTCTCTGCTCACAGGTAAACCTGCATTCTTTCCTGTCATCCGTTCAGGAGTGAAAATAAAAAGTGCTTAGAATTGCATTTCAGTCGACAAGAAAATCAAAAGGTCAAAAGTGTGTAGTTTGTGTGTATTTGTGTGTGTGTGTGTGTGTGTGTGTGTGTGTGTGGTTATTTATTGGGGGGGGGGGGGGGGGGGTGTATGGGATCAGACTCCTAAATTTCAATAGCAATCAGGATTGACTTTAGTATATGCCAGTGGTTCCCAACCTTTTCTTGTTTGAGGCACCCTTGGAAAGCCTTTCAAAAGTTCCCGGCACCCTTATAAGGAAATAGATATTTAAAATCTCCGTAGCTTTTTTATTATTATTTATTTATTTGTTTCATTTCGAGAGTTTGCATGCTACAACACCTTATGCCTAGTCCTAGATGATATGAGAATACTGTTTACACTGATTCTGCCTTAATAAAAAAAAAAAAATAGTATTACGATACAAATATGTAATTGTGACAAGTTTTACTGTAGTTGCACAATGTATTCAAGTATTGAGTCACCAATCAGTACTGAGGCATGCTGGCGAGTGGCGACTGGCGACTCGCTGTGCGCCCTGTCCTGTACGTGTGTTATACGCGTCAATCCACAACCCTCACTGTGGAACGGGTGGGGTGAGGTGGGGTGGAGAAGGACTCTCCGCTATCTCGGTAGTCCCCTCCCCCCCCTCCCCCTCTCCCGCCAAGAGAGAATGACGTTAGTGCAATTTTTTTCCCCGAAATTTTGGCGGCACCCTCAAAAGATCTCACGGCACCCCTTAGTGCCGCGGCACACCGGTTGGGAACCACTGGTATATGCTATGTCATTACAAAGTTTAAATAAATAAATAAATAAATAAATAAATAAATCGCCAGTCCAAGTGGGTTTAATAAAAAATACAATGAAGTATAATGTAAAACATGACGGCTGTTGTTCTGTTACAGATAGAAAGAATAGATACAAATGGGATGAAGCTCAAATAAAGGCACATATTTTCCCTTTTTTGCTATATACAGTGTTTGGGGAGTAACTGGTTACATGTAACGGCGTGACGTAATTTCATTTCAAAATAAAAGTAACAGTAAAACAGTAAGTAACAGTAATTCGTTACAGTTACTGAGAAAAAATGTGCAATTAAATTAGTTATGACAAATCGGGTTACATCTGAACAATCTCATGTAAAATCAGCGCTTTAGACGACGGCATGATTTCCAACTGAATCGTGATTTGGATTTGAATGACGACAATCTGCTGCGCTTTCGTTTCGAAAAAATAGAACAGGGTTCGAAAGTTTTTTCTTAGAATGTTAACTTCAAAGCGCCACCTAGTGGACAAATGAAAATGTACTCAAAAAGTAATCAGTTACTTTACTTTTATAAAGTCAGTGAAAATTTACGTACATTTTTACATTGTGAATATTGTACAATAATTCACAATTATAATCATATTTATATAATCATATTACTGTGAGATTTAGTAAAGTGTTTAGCAAAAAGTGAGCATTAAAATAGAATTTAAAAAAAAGATGTGTATTATGATACATAATATTAACAATGTGTATTGATAATGTTTATTGACAATGTGTATTGATAATGATAATGTGTTGATAATGTGTATTAACAATTTCTCTACATTCTTTCGGGTTATCATTGAAAAAAGGGGGAGGAGACAAATAATTTTCCAGTCATAAGAAGAAAAGTCACAGTAAGGAAAAGCTCCCATAAATAAACTATGAATAATAACATCTTTAAAGTTTTTCTGCTCCACCGCAAGCCGCTGTTGTTGTTGACCAAGTGACTAAAATGTATTGGTACATATGATTTTTATAGCCATGTGTGGTTCTTCTCCAAAAAGCCAAACCCGGTAATTTCAAAATGGACAAGAGAAAACAGAAGTGGATTATAAAGTGGTTATATAGTGGTTAGCATGTTCGCCTCACACCGCCAGGGTCCGGGTTCAATTCCCGTCTCGGCCATGTGTGTGTGGATTTTGCATGTACTCCCCGTGCCTCAGGGGGTTTTTCTCCGGGTTCTCCGGTTTCCTCCCCGTCCAAAAACATGCACGGTAGGTTGATTGGCACCTTGGAAAATTGTCCCTAGTGTATGAATGTGTATGTGTGTGTGTGTGTGTGTGTGTGTGCGTGTGTGTCCTGCGATGGGTTGGTATTCCATCCAGGGTGTATCCTGCCTTAATGCCCATAGACGCCTGAGATAGGCACAGACTCCCCGTGACCCGAGGGAAGATCGGATGAAGCGGAAGAAGAATGAATAATAAAGATATATTTATAAAGATATAGTTGTAATGTAGAAATGAAGTAGTGAATAAGCGTTTGCTTCAACTCGCTCTGTTTCGGAAACTTGCGTAGTGAAAACAGCTTTTGTTTTTCTTTTTGTTTGGTGTATTATTTTTTTGTAGTATTTTTTTCTTGTAAATAAGGAAAGGGCATGAAACGACGGTTAACCTTGAAATAACATTGAACATTAAAAGCACCAAATTATTAACTGAAAGACATTTTAGCGTTGGGCGCTCATTCTTTCGGACGTTTAAACGCAGGAAAAACAGGTCTGTATGTAGATGCCTCCAATACCGATTAAGACTAATTTGCCAAACGCTTGTATGACCGCTGTTGTGTATCCGCTGTGTATCCGATAAATCCCAATCCATCCTGCTCTCCCACGTTTCTCTCCGCGAGTCGGAGTGTGAATTGTGTTGTTTACACTGAAACGACACTGACTCATCTTCGCCAAAAAGAACAAACAACGCCTCGGCCTCGCGCTTCTATATAAACGACTAGTTGTCAGTTGCGATGCTCCATGCGGAGCTGATCCGGTGTATTTGTGTTGCACTGTTTGAATTGGATTCGTTTCGAGGCGGAGTAATGCCTTATAACCAGAGAGCCGGGCTGGCACAAGTTGGGATAAATATCCTGTAATGTGGGTTTTGTTTTTTTCTTCTACAATAGGAAACAGACCAGGAAGTCGATTTTGACTATTGTTAGTGGGAAAAAAAAGACTTTACAAGGATCAGGCAGCCGAACATTCATAGGCGCATTATAACTGTTCCCAAGCAATGACAGAAAAGATGAGTCCAAAGAAACTTCAATGCAAATCAACGCAGGATCGAGGCTCATATGGGTGCCATCCATTCATTTACAATCTATTTATATTTCTATCCATCATCTAGCTAAATATCCATTCAACTCATCATCTCTCTATCTATACAAACTTATATACATTCATCTATTCATCTATCGGATCTATCTATCCATTCATTCATCCATCATCTGTCACTACACATCTATCTCTTACATCCCCATCCATCAGTCTGTCCACTCATCCATCCATCATATCCCTTACTATCCATCTTATCCGTTCATCCAACTATCCATCTTATAATCCATCTATTCATCTTTTTTTTTTACTATCCATCCATCTTAGACTTCATCCACCGTATTATCTCTGTTTGTATTGGATGGAGTGCACAGGAGTATAAGCACTTGTAGACCCCTACACCCCCCAAGAGGACACGTGATGCAAACTTTTCCTCTCATCACTGGCACACTCGTTCTTTACTTTTGTAGCACAGTAGTGCACTACGGAGTGCACAGGGTGCCAAAAGAGCCACTGCAGGAAAAAAACAGCGCCCTGCCTGCAGGTCTGCATTACACATCGCAACGCATTCATCTCGGGTATGAACTCTGACGTAGAAAGTTCATACGTTCACCGGCAAGTCCGTTGTGACGTCACACTCCTCCTTAAAAGCGCCGCAGGAGGGAACCTTCGTGCCCTTAGGTGACACAACGTGCGCGCAAATACATATATACATATATACACATAAAGAGGAAGGAAGAGACTCACGTCTACATCTTCCCCGCACAAAAGTCACATCTCCATCCGATGGTGATCAGATCTGATCCCGGTGCATGACGGCAAAAAAAACCGCAGCTTACAAACGCGACACGTTCAGGTTTTCCCATCCGTAACGCCACAGGCCCCGCCTACTGCACTCTGATTGGTTGGCAAATTAATATATGAATACGCTTCTGAAACAGAATTAAAACATACACACACAAAACCCACGCGTAAATGAAAGCAAACGTCTGGTAAATAATAAATAAAAACAAACAACCAATCGCTTTAAGGAACAATTTCTTGCTTTTTGTTTATTTTATTTAAACCGTTGCTACAGTCTTGTGAATGACGTTTAAACTGACCAATCAAATAAGCGTACAACCTGCCCGCCCCCTAGAAGCTCGTTAATAACGGACCAATCGTTGCAATCGAAAGGCGGGACTTGTGGGTGAACGGGCAAAAGAACAAGGGCGTCCCTATTTCACTGCTGTAGTTGGCCAGTTGGAGTCACGTGACTCCAAACGTGACAACTGCACATGGATGTAATGAGTTTTAAAACCGGGGACTTTATTCGTAGTTTATTTAGTGAATATATATATATATATATATATATATATATATATATATATATATATATATATATATATATATATATATAAATGTTCTTTTATAACTTGTTTTGTTTATAATTATGATGAAATTAAAAAAGATTATTGTTTTACTGCATTAACAAGGTCACGGCTTTTTTGTACAGCAGACAACCGAGACAATGGAATGGCGGATATATATATATATATATATATATATATATATATATATATATATATATATATATATATATATATATATATATATATATATATATCATATAGTGCATCTGCTATCTATCTAACCAACAGTCGGGGTCACGTGACTTCAAACACGTGGATCAGGTGTCGCAAACAATCCATCTTTACATCCATTCATCTCACTTCCCTCTATCCATCTATATAACCCATGTATATAACCTCTATCCATCTATATAACCCATGTATATAACCTCTATCCATCTATATATCCCATGTATATAACCTCTATCCATCTATATAACCCATGTATATAACCTCTATCCATCTATATAACCCATGTATATAACCTCTATCCATCTATATAACCCATGTATATAACCTCTATTCATCTATATAACCCATGTATATAACCTCTATCCATCTATATAACCCATGTATATAACCTCTATCCATCTATATAACCCATGTATATAACCTCTATTCATCTATATAACCCATGTATATAACCTCTATCCATCTATATAACCCATGTATATAACCTCTTCATCTATATAACCTCTATCCATCTATATAGCCCATGTATATAACCTCTATCCATCTATATATCCCATGTATATAACCTCTATCCATCTATATAACCCATGTATATAACCTCTATTCCATCTATATAACCCATGTATATAACCTCTATCCATCTATATAACCCATGTATATAACCTCTATCCATATATATATCCCATGTATATAACCTCTATCATCTATATAACCCATGTATATAACCTCTACCATATATATATCATGTATATAACCCTATCCATCTATATAACCCATGTATATAACCTCTATCCATCTATATAACCCATGTATATAACCTCTATTCATCTATATAACCCATGTATATAACCTCTATCCATCTATATAACCCATGTATATAACCTCTATCCATATCTATATATCCCATGTATATAACCTCTATTCCATCTATATAACCCATGTATATAACCTCTATCCATATCTATATATCCCATGTATATAACCTCTATCCATCTATATAACCCATGTATATAACCTCTATCCATCTATATATCCCATGTATATAACCTCTATTCATCTATATAACCCATGTATATAACCTCTATCTATTCATCTATATAACCCATGTATATAACCTCTATCCATCTATATAACCCATGTATATAACCTCTATCCATCTATATAATCCCATGTATATAACCTCTATTCATCTATATAACCCATGTATATAACCTCTATCCATATATATATCCCATGTATATAACCTCTATCCATCTATATAACCCATGTATATAACCTCTATCCATATATATATCCCATGTATATAACCTCTATTCATCTATATAACCCATGTATACAACCTCTATCCATCTATATAACCCATGTATATAACCTCTATCCATCTATATAACCTCTATCCATCTATATAACCCATGTATATAACCTCTATTCATCTATATAACCCATGTATATAACCTCTATCCATCTATATAACCCATGTATATAACCTCTATCCATCTATATAACCCATGTATATAA
>JACRUU010000026.1:15869481-15874481 GCA_030449085.1 Kryptopterus vitreolus
TAAATATATCCAATTAAATAATCTCCAAACATGTATAACTTTACAGTTAAGTAGTAACTCAACTCTTGTTGAGAATTTCTTTCATCACTTGAATTAAGCTTATATTAATTACATTTTTAAGCACAGCCACAAGAAAGCCAGATTTCATAACATAAATAAAAAATATATATATTTAATACTGATTTAGAAATCAAATCTTTGTGTAAATATGACAGGACGCACTGGCAAGTAAGCATGGCGGAGGCCCCCAACCCTGGTGGTGTGATTGTGCTAACCACTAAACCACCATGCCGAGTGCAAATTATTATTATTATTATTCCACATATCCTTGCTTTTCTAAGAAGTTGTTCAGATGTAACCGTATGTGTAATATTTACCATTTTCATATGTAACTAATTTATTTACACATTTTTCCCCCCTAGTAATGGTAACGAATTAATGCTACATGTATTTTGTAATGGAATTACGTAACGGCGTTACATGTAACTAGTTACGGCCAAACACTGGTCATCAGTCAGTCACGTACTGTACGAGAAGCACAATGCACACACGTCTGCGAGGATACTGATAAAGAGCGTCGATGTTCACATTGGACAAAAAGCATGACCGGGCGGCACTTATTTGTATCTAAACGTATTTGTGTTTTTCGGTTTGTTTAAGGTTCATTTTTCCTTTAAAACAATAAAAAATGTAACCTAAATTTGGATTGCTTTGATTAAAATCCTTTGTAATGAAGTCAACCGGATAAAACAAGTTACTTTGAGTGTTACAATCAATCAGAATATGCTTTATGGTTATTGGGATTTGGCAGGTTGAGCACTTTGGGGGATTTTCTCCTGATGGTAGATATTTGTGGGTTAGTCTTGAGTGCAGATGAAGCGTGAAGCGTGAAGCGGCGAGAAATCCGACAGGATACGTTGTTTCATTACGATGCGATCCGAATCCGGTGCAATTCAATGGGAAAATCGATATATGATTCTTATTTCCAAGACACTATAACCAGTATTCCTAATAAAGTGGACAGATTGAATATATATTTTTTTTTGGTTATAATTTTTGATAATTGTATTGGTCAAATTCTATTGTGTTTCTCTTTGGCTGTATTGTATTCAATGCAATCATTCTTGCTCAGCTTTAGAATTGCTAATTTACAATATTTTTCCCCGTCTCAGGCTATTTATTTATTTATTTTTCCGTTCCCTCTCTCACACCCCCAAACCCCCCCCCCCTCCTGCTCGCTGTGATAAAGATCCATTACTGCAGACTATTATTATCCTATTACTTTCATATAGTGAACAAGCTGCCGGCTGACTGGGAACGAAAAGCAATCTCCGAACGGTCCTTTATAACAATTTACAACAAACAAACAAACAAACAAACAACAAAAATACACATGGAGACGTACCTTTCCAGGGGTAAAAAATGACTTCATCTCAGGAGGAAGATAATTTTTGGTGTTGCTGAAATTCTGGAAGCAGAACAGGGGGCGGTCGTTCGGGGGAGGGGGGTAGGAGGGGGGGGGGGGGGGGTGTTATATTATTGAGTGTGAAAGACAACAATGTAAGATTCCCCTTATTTTACAGAAATCTATCAACATGAACAATGCTTTATTAAGAAACAAACCTTATTTATTACATTTAATTACATGTAGAACATCAATTTACACCATCATGGATGGGTTGATGTATAAAAAATAAAAATATTATTAATTTATAAAAATAAATAACAAGCAAAAACATGTTTTTGATGTAGGTGATTCTACATCACAAAAACACATTATTCGGGTATTCCCAATTTCGATTACAGTGCACCAAGCACAGATTTTTAGTTGTGTTCGGTCTTGACACACCTCGCTTGCAACATATTAGTTTATTACAATAATTACACTTAGCTTTGTCTACATTTTTTACGACGCGTTTAGATGAACACATAAGGTCCTGGCAGATTTTATGTGTGGAAGGTCCTGGCAGATTTTGTGTGTGGAAGGTCCTGGCAGATTGGCAGGTGAAAAGTAGAGGGGGGGAATGCACCCAAGAATCGAAATATGAATTCTATAAGTATTAATATAAATTAATAATAATTATTATTGATATAAACAATAGTAATATACATTATAATAATCAACAATATAAATAACAAGTATTCATATTAATTCATTCTATAGTATTAATTCTTAAGTATCCGATTCCAGAATCGGAATCGATTTTTGATTCCCAACCCCAGGTAAGGATGGAGGAGGGTCTGGTTCAAATTCAACCCCACGGGTGTTCAATAGGGCTTAAAGCGCTAAAGCAGCAGATCCTCCACGCCAACCAATATAAACTATATCTTCATGGAGTTGGATTGTGCACAGGAGCATTATCATGCTGGAACAGTGTAATACTGCCAGTGTTGGGAAGGTTACATTACAGATTACACATGACCTTATTCAGAATGTAATAAAGTAGTGTACCTTTTCAATTACTTTATTAAATAGAGCACCTGGTTACATTCGATTACTTTCGTTCGTCCACTAGGTGGCACTTTAAAAATAACGTCCGAAGGAAAAAAAAAATAGGTTATATGTTAAAATTAAACTGCATCAGAATCGGATTGTCGACGGAGGGATATAGTACATGCTTGTTACGCGTCGTTACATATTTTTTCGTCACGTTACTCGTCACGTTACTGCAGTACTCTAAAGCACCGATTTTACATGAAATTGTTCCGATTTAACCCAATTTGTAATCTTTAACATTCTCATAACTAACAAATGTAATTTGTTACATTTTTTCCCCTCAGTGACTGTAACGAATTACTGTTACATTTATTTTGTAATTAAATTGTGTAACAGCACTACATGTAACTAGTTACTCCCCAACACTGTAGTATACTACAGCGTCCAAACACCTCGGAACTATAGTGCTAACGCTGTGGGGGTGTCCAAATTCTTTTGGCCATATAGTGTCCAAGGATCGCGTACATAACATCAGTAACACCGGTTACTATAGCAACACGAAAACGCATCAGAGCGACTGGGAATTGCTCAACGCCTTCTGACCAATAAAATGGCGAATGCGCCGGCTTTGTCGTCCCACCTTGTCAGGCTGAGTGAAGTAGCGCGCAGGCAGAACGGGGTCTTTCGGCGACTCCAGACTGTACGTGGTGCTCTTGGAGATGACGATGTTCATGGCTACAATCGCACACATCGCACACTGTGTAGAGTTTCTGAAGGGAAGGGTGGGGGGGGGGGGGGGGGGGGGGGGTGGGGGGGGGGGGGGGGGGGGGGGATAAAAAAATGAGACAAGGGTTTTGGGGTAAAAACAATAGCACATGTGTGTGTGTGTGTGGGGGGGGGGTGGGTGTGGGGGGGGGGGGCTTACCTCGTTTATCTTCGGATCGTCAGGACACTGGCCGTCTTTTGTCTGTTTGATATTCTCTACCATTTTCCGGATGAACGCGTGGCTGTTGTTCTCATTTTTCGCCATAAGGATCTCCAGAATAAACCATAACGCCCTGAAGATGAAAAGAACAGAATGAGGTGGGTGAGGAGGAGGAGGGGGGGGGGGGCTGATGTCATTTTTCCCAGGATTAAAGCCAAAGCACTGGCGAAATCCATCATCTCTGGCTTTTTTCTCTTTCTTTCTCCATTTTAAGACACACACAGAATTCTGTCAAAACCAATCACAACACACACACACACACACACACACACACACACTCTCCAAGCGTGACTCACTCCTTGATGTCTTTGAGCTGCTCTATGTCTTGCACTTTGACGTAGTCCGGGTCGTGAGCCAGCAGATGGACGGCGTACGGGACAACGTACTCCGGCAGCAAGGAGATCAGCTTTTCTACATGAAAAAAAAAGAGAGAGAGAGAGAGAGAGAGAGAGAGACAGCCGTTCGTTATTAGCAAAAGCAATTTTTTTTTCTTCCTCCCCTTAAGAGACGAGGATTTTAACAAGCAGTGAAAATCTGAAATGACCAAAAGAGTCATGTATTGCATCATCCGGCTGTGTTCAATTATGACGGCCTAATTAAAGCGAATTCATTTATCACGACCAAACAAAACAAAACGCTCTTGCCAAGAAATGAATTCGATGGGAAAAGACGTTCACGAAGTTGGACTGGTCTCATCGTTTATTTCCCCCCTGCTGTTTATATACTAGTGATTCGCATCTGCATAGCATGAGGTTGATGCGATACGTTAAAACATACATCGGATTATAACGGAACACACACACACACACACACACACACACACACACAATGCTCTACAATTCAATATAATAGCAAATCACCAATTGACCTCCCTTTAAGTGCCTTCTGAAATGCCTTTGTAGAGCAAAATAAATATATATAACTAAAAAAAAAAAAGCATTTTAGCGAAGAGAAATCAATCAGATCAAAATACCCGTTTTTAAATTGTGTCTCATTTTAAATAATAAAAGTGTAGCGGCTCTACTAATAATACAAAAATATATATATACAAATATAACGTTTTATTTTGTAAGTACAAGGTAAGGATTCGTAAAAAATATCGTATTCCGAGCGAAATTTCGGATTGCAAAATTCCGAAAACTCGAGGGCATGAAGTTTTCTCGTGAGACGAATTAAACTCATAAGTTCCACTGTATGTTAATATGTCAGGTGTTCCAATACTTTTGTCTCTATAGAGTCTGTTGTTGTTGTTGTTTTGTGAACCAGGGGTGGCCTCCTGATCACATCATAAAATATCAAGGCTATAATGTATAAGAAACGAGGTCGTTATTAACCTGCGATCGGCATGACGGATTGGAAATGGGGTGGAGTGTGTGTGTGTGTGCACGTGGCCTCACCGCTGACTGCGGCGTGCTGCTTGATGTACTCCCTGCGCAGATTGATGTTTTTGACCAGGCACTGGCGAGCGTAAGCCCTGCGCTCCTTCACCGGGTCTTTGGCGCACAGAGCGAACACGGCCAGGTACTCCAGCGGCAGCCTCAGCCGACACAGACCCTTGTGCAGCTTCTGGGCGAAAGC
>JACRUU010000026.1:15881981-15894481 GCA_030449085.1 Kryptopterus vitreolus
GCTCGGTTGTAAGTCACTCTGGATAAAAGCTGTGCATGGAAAAAATGTGTGTATTTCGTGCGACTTAAGCTTTTATATTTAGGACCCATATTCAGGATCAGTGGCATCAATGATTGCATGACTTTGAACACTGTGACTGTGTAACCCCGCTTCAGTGAGTAAGACGGCCTGTTATGTTCTACTCACTCTGTCGTTCATGAGCAGGTCTTTCACAATGAAGTTGGCCACCAGCGATTTAAGAGGTCCTGCAAACTGCTCGGGCGCCAGCATGGCCAAGTGACCCAGCGTGGTCAGAGGTGTGATCAGCTGCTCCATGTTCTCCGTGTCCAGACTTTTGTGCAGAGGCTATAAAGCGAGGAGAAAGGAGAGAGCAGTTAACATATAACATGACCTGATATTTTTTATTCCTTCATTCATTCATTCATTCATCTTCTAGCGCTTTATCCGATCTTCCCTCGGGTCACGGGGAGTCTGTATCTATCTCAGGCGTCTATGGGCATTAAGGCAGGGTACACCCTGGATGGAATGCCAACCCATCGCAGGACACACACACACACACACTCACAATCACACACACATTCATACACTAGGGACAATTTTCCACAGTGCCAAATCACCCTACTGTGCATGTTTTTGGACTGGGAGGAAACCGGAGAACCCGGAGAAAAAACCCCTGAGGCACGGGGAGAACATGCAAACTCCACACACACATGGCCGAGACGGGACTCGAACCCCGACCCTGGCGGTGTGAGGAGAATTTTTTATATATAGTGTAAAATCCTGTAAAGTCAACTTTAGGGAACATAGACATAAGACAAGTCATAGCCAAATCTAATATCATATTCGTCCCACAGCGAGGAAATCTATAAAAAAAAAAATCTTTCTCCGGGACATGATGCAATATTTAAAATAAAGCGGCTGGAGGTCATACACGATATACATCAGGACAAAAATTGCTTTTTTAACACCACATTCTACATTTAGTGCTCATTTGTTCTTATAATAGTCTCCATTCTTCTGGGATTTCCATGATTTCAGACAAACAGCATGAAACAATGCAATAAATAAATAAAATGTCTACAATAGAAGTTTAGAATAGAAAATTCCATAACATGGCAGAAATTCCATGACAAGATGGCTTTGTGTATAAGTATTGCCATTGGGAAACAGGTTTGGGTCCAAGGTAGGGGAAAATTTCATACCACAGCATCGGGCATGTGGAGAGGTCGTGCCCCAATAAGTTTGCCCATTTAAAAAGCTCACCTCAAAAATCTGTGCGAAGTGAGTGTCTCTGTTGGAGAACATGGCGTGGATGCAGCGGATGGCATACTTGGCCTGGCGCGGAGGTCCCTTCTTGGCTTTCTGTTGCAGCACCGGTAAAAGAAGTCTAAAGACACAAGATTTACACGGTTGAAATGCACATATTAAAAATGCCAAGGAAGCACAAATATTACCGATCATCAAGAAAAAAAATTATCAAAATACATGCAGAGAATAAATACCAAAACCTAAAGAACCTACAGTGATCAAAAAAGACCCTGAAGTGCTGAAGGAAGAACCTACAGAGTTGAATGAAGAGCCTACAGTGCTGCACGAAGGGCCTACAGTGCTGCACGAAGGGCCTACAGTGCTGCACGAAGGGCCTACAGTGCTAAAGGAAGAGCATACAGTGCTGAATGAAGAGCCTATAATGTTAAATGAAGAACATACAGTGCTGAATGAAGAGCCTATAATGTTAAATGAAGAACATACAGTGCTGAATGAAGAACCCGCAGTGCTGAATGAAGAACCCGCAGTGCTGAATGAAGAGCCTACAGTGGTGAATGAAGAGCCTACAGTGGTGAATGAAGAGCCTACAGTGGTGAATGAAGAGCCTACAGTGGTGAATGAAGAGCCTACAGTGCTGAATGAAGAGCCTACAGTGCTGAATGAAGAGCCTACAGTGGTGAATGAAGAGCCTACAGTGCTGAATGAAGAGCCTACAGTGCTGAATGAAAAGCCTACAGTGCTGAATGAAGAGCCACCAGTGCTGATTGAAGAGCCACCAGTGCTGAATGAAGAGCCACCAGTGCTGAATAAAGAGCCTATAATACTGAATGAAGAGCCCACAGTGCTGTATGAAGAGCCCACAGTGCTGTATGAAGAGTCTACAGTGCTGAAGGAAGAGCCTACAGTGGTGAAGGAAGAGCCTACAGTGGTGAAGGAAGAGCCTACAGTGGTGAATGAAGAGCCTACAGTGGTGAATGAAGGGCCTACAGAGGTGAATGAAGAGCCTACAGTGGTGAATGAAGAGCCTACAGAGGTGAATGAAGAGCCTACAGTGGTGAATGAAGAGCCTACAGTGGTGAATGAAGAGCCACCGGTGCTGAATAAAGAGCCTATAATACTGAATGAAGAGCCCACAGTGCTGTATGAAGAGTCTACAGTGGTGAAGGAAGAGCCTACAGTGGTGAATGAAGAGCCTACAGTGGTGAATGAAGAGCCTACAGTGGTGAATGAAGAGCCTACAGTGGTGAATGAAGAGCCTACAGTGGTGAATGAAGGGCCTACAGTGGTGAATGAAGAGCCTACAGTGGTGAATGAAGAGCCTACAGTGGTGAATGAAGAGCCTACAGTGGTGAATGAAGGGCCTACAGTGGTGAATGAAGAGTGGTGAATGAAGAGCCTACAGTGGTGAATGAAGGGCCTACAGTGGTGAATGAAGAGCCTACAGTGGTGAATGAAGGGCCTACAGTGGTGAATGAAGGGCATACAGTGGTGAATGAAGGGCCTACAGAGGTGAATGAAGGGCCTAGGGCCTGCAGAGGTGAATGAAGGGCCTACAGTGGTGAATGAAGAGCCTACAGTGGTGAATGAAGAGCCTACAGTGGTGAATGAAGAGCCTACAGTGGTGAATGAAGAGCCTACAGTGGCCTACTGAATGAAGAGCCTACAGTGCTGAATGAAGAGCCTACAGTACTGAATGAAGAGCCTATAATAATGAATGAAGAGCCTACAGTGGTGAATGAAGAGCCTACAGTGGTGAATGAAGAGCCTACAGTGGTGAATGCAGCTCATATGGTGCTCAACACAGCACACTCACGATTTGATGTGCGGGAAACTCTCCTCCAGCCTTGCGCCGGTGTTTTTGAAGATCTGCAGCGCCGCCTCGGCCACCTTCTCGTCGTCCATTTTCAGACAGCCGAGGAGGGACTCGAACGTCTCGGCCGAGTGGAAGGACACGGGGTGAGTAAAGGACAAGACCTGAGAAGACGGGACGCTTATTAGGCGCACTTAGCGGAGCAAAAACATGGACCCCAGAAACGTGTCCGTAATCTAACGCGCATTGTCGCCATGGAGACCTGAATCCATAGATACCTTCAGCAGCTCCAGCCCTGCTCGAATGGCCTGCTCGGTGGGAACACCTTCGTCGTCGTCGTCCGCGGTTCCTTCGATCGACTTGTTCACTTGTTTTATGAGTGCACTGTGAAGGGAAAGGAGACCGGCGGTGGGACTACAGTGGAGGAGGGGGAGGAGGAGACGAAGCCGTGAGATGGTGTGAGGCCGTACCTGATTGACTCTGTGTCGATATGGACAGGAGCGATCCTCTCCAGCAAGAACTTCACCATCTCTAGGAAAGGGTTACTGGGTTGTTTGGGGCTGCCCAGTTTTTTGGTGATCTCTTTCTGTAAGAGAGCACAACGCCTGGGTCACAACCCATATCATCTCATCAAATCCCACCAGGTTCTAATCTTCAGCACACGGGGAGAATGCATGAATGATAAAGGAACCTCGAACCCAGACACTGTGTGTGAAAGCCATTAAGATATTTGGGTTGTAACTATCAATTATATAATAATATATACGAGTAATTTACTGGTTATTCCAGTGATTAATCGAGTAATCAGATAAGGAGTCGTTTATCCTTTATTAAAGTGAAATACTAAATACTAAACAAGATACATCTTCAATATACAAAATTATGTATATACTTTTTAAAAATTATTTCTTTACTGAAATTTAATACAAGAACATGAAACTAAACCCATTTAGTGCATTTAATCTCCCTATTACATCAAAATGAATCATATAAATATAAAGGGCTGTCAATAGATTAATCGCATGATTCATATTTTTGTGTTCCCGCCTGTGACAGAGGCTTTAAATATATCAAATAAAATTATTTTATATTTATTTCCCTCTGGAAAATGTTCTTTTAATATTATTAACTTAATTTTCTGTGTGCTCAAATGTTTACATCATATAACTGTGTAGTGTTTATTGTCTTGTTCCACCCACTTTTATTTTTTCCTTCTTGGGCTTCGCTTTTTATTCCTAATTAGTTTTTTCTACTTTTTCACTTTGTGATTAGTTTGTAAATATATACAGTCCTGTGTCTTGTTCATTTATGTTGTCTGTCGTTGTTTAGTTTCATTGTTTATGTTTAGTGGTAGTTTTAATTGATAAATACGGGACGTGGCTCCTTTAAGAATTATGTTCCGGTTTTGGTTGCTTTCCATATAAACTGGTGATACGTTTAAGTTCCATACAATAATATACATTGTCAATGCGCAGCTAGGAGGTGTAATTCAGGGAAATTTTTATAAACATTAGTGGATGCACGATGCTGGGTGTTTTTAATGAGCACTGCGTTAATGAAATTAGTGCAGTTAAAGTGAATTTGCATTAATGCCCTATTAAAAACAATAGTAAATACAAATATACATCAATAAAAATATATAAATTAAGGTTAGATAAAAAAAAAAAAAGAGGAGACACTGTTTTTTTTTTGTTTTGTTTAAGTATGACAAGGAGTAATATCTTAATTTTCGGAAATCTAACATAAAAGTCCTTTCACATAAACGGAGTGCGCTAAAGCAAAGAGTGATAGAAATGATAAATGGAACATTATATCCGTAATAAATCGTAATATTTTTGTACTTGAGCACATTTAAGGGCAAATACTTTCGTACTTGTTTCACGATTTCATACTTTTTTCAGCACTGATTTTCACGATCTGCAGATTTCCCTTTTTTATTATTTATTATTATTACTTTTTTTTTTAATTATTATTATTCCTGATGAGAAATGCCATTAAAATCCATGAAAAACATGCCTTTTTAAATACCGTTCATTTATTTAATAGCCGCTTACTGACTTCAGTTTATATAACAGCAATTCTTAATGACATTGTTAATTAATTGATAAACAATGATTTAAAAATAAAGACAATTACTCAATCCATTATTCTATGATTTTTTCCCCCCATTGTAAATAACATGTAATTTACCTGAAAAGAAGATGGATCTATACAGCCTGTATAGCGTGTTGCATATAAAAGTCCTTACCACGCAGACCTCGGCCTGTTTGCAGGAACAGCTCGGGCTGACCAGTGTCTCCAGCTGCTTCCTGATCTTCTCGTCCTCTTCCAGCACCTGCGCCAGCTTCTTCACGAAATCCTGCGCCTTCCCCGGATCGGGCAAGTTTCCTTTAAAAAGAAAAAGAAAAAAAGAAAGAAAGAAAGAAAGAAAAAAAGAAAGAAAAGAAAAAATGCGTAAAGAAAGAACAGAATAAAGAGACTCTACGAGAAGGTGAAAGAGCGGTGCGACACGTACGTGTAATGACCATGACCTTTGAGAAGACCACTTTGTTGTAGGAGTCCGACTGAGGAAAGAAGAAAAGCAGGTTATATACGTAAACCGCAAGCGTGCTCAGTGGTATTGCCGTACCCAGAACAGAGAGATACAGAGAGAGAGAGAGAGAGAGAGACGTACTTTGGGCTGTTTAACGAGATCCAGCAAATCTTTGACATTGTGTCGCAGCATGTTCTGGCACTTCCACATTTCATTCAGGGCTCTGGGAATAAATCAAGAAGCCAATATTTACACTTCAGGAGACTGTTAAAAACACCTATGCAGCGATCGGTTCATCACCGTCCGTTACCATGGAAACCAAGCGCTCATCCGGCGCACTCGTACGAACCTAAAAACCTCGCTCTATTCTCACAGCTGGTGTCATTCATTCATTCATTCATCTTCTACCGCTTTATCCGATCTTCCCTCGGGTCACGGGGAGTCTGTGCCTATCTCAGGCGTCTATGGGCATTAATGAAGGATACACCCTGGATGGAATGCCAACCCATCGCAGGGCACACACACACACACACACGTTCACACACTAAGGTGACAATCAACCTACTGTGCATGTTTTTGGACCGGGGAGGAAACCGGAGAACCCGCAGAAAAACCCCCTGAGGCACGGGGAGAACATGCAAACTCCACACACACAGATGGGAATCGAACCCGGACCCTGGAGATGTGAGGCGAACGTGCTAACCACTAAGCTGGTGTTATAAGAAACGTAAAAAAAAAAAAAAAAAAAAAAACCTTTCTGACCAATCAGATTTGGGGATTGAACGGAACGTAGGAAGAAGTGCTGCGCTTACTTGACCGCGTTGGGATCGAGCGTGGCGTACAGATAATACAGGCACTTCATGCGTTCTGCAGTCTCCAGGTTATGAGGGACCATGTACTGGGCGAAGATTCTCTCCACGAGCAACCTGTCAGCAGAACACCACAATGATCAGATCAGACGAGGTAGTGATGAGCAATAGAGGCGTTTCCAACACTTTTCACACAGAGGTGATAAAAGATCAGAGTGTTTATAAGAGTAAAAAAAAAAGAAGGTACATCAATTACAGCCTGACGCATACATTCGCTGCTATTCGGCGATACGATACAACAAAGGTACATATGAAGCAGCTAATAATGCATTACAATTCCTCCCAATTAGTAGGGCTCGGGGTTATATATAAAAAGGACGGTGGGAGCTCAGTGGTTAAGGCATTGGACTCTGGACCAGAGTGGGCCCGTGAGCAAAGCCCTTAGCCTTTGATTGCTCAGTTGTATAATGGCATCTGCCAAAAGCCATTAATGTAAATGTAATAAATAAATAAATACATAAAAAGACCCTTGTTATTTCAATACTGTAAAAATAATTCTGATTTATATATCTAAAATATGTTTACATTTTTTTATATTTATTTTATATATTTATTTTTATTTTTTAAATAATTATTATAAAAATAAATAAATAAAAATCATTCCTTTAGGATACTAATTCATCATCCCCTCACCATGTCACTTTACACATCAGTGTTTTTGTTGTCTCCAATTTGCTAATGTGTGAAAAAAATTAAGTTCATATATATTTTTTTTCCCCCTTCTTTTTTAATGTTTTTTATTTAATTTCTTTATTTATTTTACCGTAAATTCTGGACTATAAAGCGCACCTGCATACAAGCCGCATCCGCTTTTGAATTGTAAATGTACATGTATGTACCTAAATAGATCCTTTCCTAACCTGTATTTTAACACGGTGTAACGGTGGACGCTGCACAGAGACGCGGAGATCCGGAATTCATACAAAACAGGATTTATTAGAATAAAGAACTCAGGAGACGCCGCTCATACGGAGCGGCCAGACAGGCTAGGGAGCCTTGCGCTCTGCGCGCCGTGGTACCGGGAGTACCGGAGAGCAGGAGCGGTGGCGGACTTGGAAGTCCAAAGGTTAAGCATAAACATATAAAGCAGACAAAGGTTAGGCATAAACATATATCGAGCGTCCGTGTCGGCGACACTAGGTATGTGCTACGAGCCCGGACGGGGATTGTAGAGTGAACCGGTCTTATATCGGGAGAGGGAAAATCAAGAACCGCTGAGGCTGTATTGTGTGCGTGTGTGTGTGTGTGTGTGTGTGTGTGTGTGTGTGTGTGTGTGTGTGTGTGTGTGTGTGTGTGTGTGTGTGTGTGTGTGTGTGTGTGTGGGGAAAAGAGCAGGGAGGAGAGAGAGAGAGAGAGAGAGCACCGAGCAGCAACTTTGCTGATTAAAACGGGACAGAACCAAGAGAAAATAAGCGCTATTTACAGTATTTATCTTCATTTCTCCTGTGTGTGAAATCACGTCACCTTAACCTTGTAAAGATAGAGTTTGTCCTCCTTCTATCCGCTTCTACCCACTTATATCTGCTAAAGAGGAACTAGCGCATTCTTCTTCTTTGCATTTATTTTGTGTTAGTTTTGATTCTAATTCCGGTTAGAGCCCCTAGCGGTCGGGAAAAAATCTGCAGAATAGCCGCACCTTATTATTAGCCGCATGGTTCAAAACCTAGGAAAAAAGTAGCGGCTTATAGTCCAAAATTTACGGTAATTGCCTCACGGTTCTTGTACAGTAATACGCCACACAACGAAATAATGGATGTTCGATGTGTTCTTTTGGGATGCCCGAGTTTGAAATATTCAATATTCACCATGTAAATCAGATATTCGATAGCGCTAATTTCCATCCGATTCAACGCAATACGACTCAATGGGGGGGGTAAAAAATAGGATGCTCTACAATTCAATATGGTACAGCTAGCATAACATAGCCTTTATTTGTCACAGATACATTACAGCACACTGAAATTCTTCCTTTGCATATCACAACTTGTTTGGGCAGCCATGATATGGCGCTCAGAGGTATGGAGCACAGAGCCTTGCTCAAGGACCCAAAGGTGGCAGCTTGGCTAGAACACCCGACCTTCAAATCAGTAGCCCGGCGCCTTAAGAGCCACACCCCCTCTTTATTTTCGTACTTTATTTGCTTCAGACAGCAAATTATAAGTGCATCCTGTCTTTTTAACCCATGTCCCTTTCACAAACAAAAAAAAAAGGAAAAATGTACGTACGTTCTATACCTTCGAGGACACGCTTGAGAAATTGTTTACAAATTATTGATCATATTCTAAATAATAAACGTATTGCACAATTATATATAAACGGGGTTTCTGCAAGTTTCAAGTCAAATTTAAGACTTTATACCTCCTTTTTAGAAAACAAAATTTAAGACCTATATCACACATTAACATGTTATTAGTAAAAAAAATAAATGTACGCAATTCCATATAGCTATAAATAAATAAATAAATAAATAGTACGTCTGTTTTACAATCCTAGAGAGATCCATTCCAACAGGTGAAAGCTGATTGGCTGTTGGTCTCATTTGTAGTCGCAATACAGTGAATTATATTTGGACTAGCGAAAGAAAACGCTACAGCAACAAATCAAAAATAAATAAATAAAATGGCGCATGAAAATATCAACATGCATTAAAGGTCGGACGGAAAAAAATTACGACCTTTTACTCAAAACCTACAATCCTGACTTTTTAAATCCTAAAATGAAGATTTTTAAATATTAGACTTTTTGCAGAAAGCCTGCTAAATAAACTAGAACATGTTAAGAACGACGCCTACAAGCTTTAACGCCGATCACATTAAAGGCTCTGCAAACACTGATGTTCAACGCAAATACACAGCCGTGACAGGACGCCATGCAGCGTCTGTAAATACAAACAGGAAATGAGTGACGGAGCCAGACGCTGTCTCTATGATCCTTCTCCGCCTCTCCATCTCGCTCTTCTCATCTACGCTTTCATGACTTTCATTTGCCGAATATATCCGCGCCTTTTTAATGCAGCGACACCATCCCTCCATCTCTCTGGGGGGGGGGGGGGGGGGGGGGGGGGGGGGGAGTGTGTATTCATAGCGCTTGACATCATCATTATTCCCTCACACACAGAAAGCTAAAGAGCTGATGGCGGGATTCGTGAGGGAGGGGAGGGAGAAGGAAAAAAAACGGCTCCTCGGTGAAGAGCAGAAGCGCGACGGGAACGACCGCAAGCTGGATAAACAAACAGAACATCTGGCGCTCGTGGGGATGTCTTTCATTTCAGTATAAATAGGAATTCTCTTTGTATGGAAGAGCGCAAATTCCGAAGTAATAAAATGACTAAAATCGTCATGGAGCTTAGTAACAGGCTGTAATTGTAATACAACACAACCCCCCCCCCCCCAAAAAAAAAAAAATACCACATTCCTCATTAATTCCATGTAATGTAAATGTAAAAAGCAGCATTGCACGGTGCTAGAAAAATATCGCTATACCCCTGCTTTTAAAAACGTTACGGTTCTTCATTTTATTAGTATCAGTAGCTAAAACATGATGCCTGTAGTTCAGTGTGTTGGCCTGTAGGGGGCATTTTATTTTCCTCTCTGAGGCACTGCGACTTTCATGCTGATAAAACTTGAGGCATGAAACTATTATAAATTATAATACAATTTATAAAAATGGTACTAAACGTCATAATGTTTACTACTAAACAGTAGTAAACATTATGATAAAATAAAAAGTACTAAATCAAGAAAATGCGCTATATACATGTGTGTATGGCGTGTCGGAGGAAGACATTCGGCACGTCTTTTATTAAAAGACCTTTATTTATTTATTAGTACTGTTTTTTTTTATAATAATAATAATAATAATAGTTGGTACCTTTTTAGTGTATATATATATATATATATATATTTTTTTTTTTTTTTTTTTTTTTTTTATCATTATCCATTATTCAACTAACAGATCAGTTAATCTGTTATTGGCAATTTTGATCTAACCTAGATATCGGACGACCTCTATTTATAAAAATAAACAAATAAAAGTCTTGTTTTAATTTAAATTTTATTATGTAATTTTTAGTAAAAAAAAAAAAAAAAAAAAAAAAAAAACCTCTCCTTTGTTTCAGTAGAGAGCAAACACTAGGTGTTTATTAATAAAGAAAAACAAAAAGTAAATTAATTTTGTTGCCATAGTATCGATTTGGTATTGGTATCGTGATATTTAACCCAGGTATCATATCGAGGTATTTTGGAATCGTACCAACAAAATCAAAAATATGATTTCAAACTACTAGGAGACCCAACTTGTACAATTTAGACCCTACACTGTTTCACACAGTGTTTATTCATAAACAAAAATAATTGTACATTATTCGATTACTTTTTTTGTATCGATTTGGTATTGGTATCACGATATTTAATTTAATATCGCATCAAAGTGAAAATCTGGATAACATTATATATCCCATATAAAACACTCACCGGTCATCGATACTGTTCTGGTAGTAAATATGCAGCAGTTTGTCTTTAATCCAGGAGATTTGCTTGGATGCTTCCTTCCCCGCCTCCGCCTGCAGAGCGTACTTCTTATAAATCTGTGCGAGGCCCATCATCGCTTCTTTACGCACCCTCCACTGTAACACAGGCACAAAATGTACTGATCAAACAGAAAATAAATAAATAAATACACATTTGCACGCAATAATGAGATCCTGGATCATTAATAACGGAGCAGAAAAAAAAAAAACATTCCTTCCTCGGAAAAAATGCAGAAATTTAGGTGGAACGATAGCTATCCTTGATTATACTTGCTTATAACAGATTAATCTTGATTCTTTTTAAATTAGAGAATATATATTATTAGTAGTATATTATTATATATAATTCCATAATATTATATAATTACATAAATATTTTTTAAAAAAAACAATACTAAATTAAGAAAATAATATATATTTTTTAAAAATAAATATAACTAGCAAATTGTAATTAATAATGAAAGAACTGAAACGAAATTCATCATTGCCAATGAGTCACCACTAGAGGCCGCTCTCGTACTCTATAAATGGCATGGCAACCCGGAAAAATCATCGTTAAGGAGTATTGCTGACAGCCAATAAATTCACAAATTAAATAAAAGTATTACAAAAGGCATAAAAACAATGTAGTCGATATTTTGTGGTTGAAAATAGTCAAAATCAAGTTTTGACTATAATTTGATAAGATTTTCTTCCTTTTCTTTGAATGCACAAGATTTAAAACGCTACAAATTAATGCTTACGGATAACTTAAGTGGCACTGATTTGGATTCGGAGAACGAGAAATCCATGGAGACAAACAGAGTACTGAAAAATCCCTATTTTTCAAATTGGAGAGGGAAAAAAAAAAGAAAAGAAAAAAAAAAAAAAAAAAAAAAAAAAAAGAAAAGAAAAAAAAAAAAAAAAGAAAATTGTTGTTAAAATGACAGGCAAAAAAAAAAGAGCAGTCTTCTGCAATATGCTTTGATGCAGGTGTCCTCTCAGTCCTGCTCCCTAAATGCGTTTTGAAAAGGCGGCTAGATGCGAGTTATGGTTCGATATTTCATTTGCTCTCCTCTGCCTGAAGGCCTGGAGAGTCTGCAGATTAGATTAGGAAGAGAAATGGAGTGTAGCTCGAGAGAAACCGCTGAGCTAATGAGCTCCGGCCGGTCAAATGCACTGATGTCACACTAACAACGGCTCTAGGGTTTTTACTCCCTCCACTAATGGTGGAGAAAAAAAAACAAAGCAGAGAAAACACTTCATCGCTCACCCGCTTGTCCAGCGTCCTCTCTCTGACGAAATTCAGCAGGTGATCGTTGACGAGGGCGAGGTCTTTCTTCGACGCCGTCACGATGGACACGATGACGTCGTGCCGAATGGCTTCCTCCGGGTCGTGCGATCGTACTTTAAGATACTCTGAAAGAACGGAACGACACCCCGGAATTTACATTTATATATACAGTGATAACAAGTGGTGGAATTTCAACAGTCTTTCACATTTTGGAAAAA
>JACRUU010000026.1:15896981-15899481 GCA_030449085.1 Kryptopterus vitreolus
CACACACACACACACATATATATATAAATATATAAAATACGCAATTTGATGAAAAACCTGACTAAGCAATGCGTCCAAGCTAATGTGTATGCTAATACGACGGGCGCACACACAAACACAAACATTTATCAGTATGAAACACACAGCCTGAGGGAGGCTTAGAATAAACTTGCGCTGTTAGAAACCTGCTGATGAGAACAGGGTCGCCTTAAGCCTGTATTCATTCCCCACACTGCCTGGAATAATCGCATCCAATCCGTGAATTAATTGTGAGAGTGTGTGTGTGTGTGTGTGTGTGCGCGCACACATATTCTCTGTGTCGGATTCTATACAGAGGATCCTCCGTGTTAGACCTTGTTTAATTACATGTCTAACACGATCCAGACTGCAGGCTTAAATGGTAATAATGCATGCATGAAAGGGAGGTGTGATGAACACACACACACACACACACACACACACACACACACACACACACACACACACACACACACAAGGCTCAGAATAATACAAAAGGTACAGCATGTTTAGATCAGTGACGCTCGGACTTTTACAGCTAGTGAGATCATTTTGAAATGTACTAAATAGTTCAATTAATTAATTAGGGGTGTAAAATTGAAGGTATTTATTATTGAAATTATTGATGAGTTTAAAACACAGTAATGCAAGTTAGATTTAACGGCACACATTTTATTTACACATGCAGCTCATTTGAGCATTTTTATTCAAAATATGAATACACAAATTGAAAAGATTAGTGTGCCAAGTCTATCTATCTATCTATATCTATATATATATCTATTCTATCTATATATATATATATATATATATATATATATATATACACATATACACACACATATATAAAATGTGTGTATATATATATATATATATATATATATATATATATATATATATAGATATATATATATATATATATATATATATATATATATATATATATATATATATATATATATATATATATATATATATATATATATATATATGTATGTATGTATGTATGTATGTATGGTGAGTGGTACTCCAAGGGATTTCGAAGGTTTTGAAACAAGCTCACTCCGGGTCCAAACTCCTGTAGGTATAAAGACACGCCGTGTTCCTATTGGTAGCTTTCAGCACGTGACTTGTGTCCTACCTTCAGTTTAAACTCTAGCTGAGGCAGAACCGACAAGAGCAGGTGACTGTCGATGTTGTAGAGCTCCAGGATCAAATCGAACACGTGCTCGGACAGGTCGCTCACTGACGTCTTTCCCAGCATCAGCACCTGGTTGAAAAACTGTGGGAGGGACAAAGAGAGACGCACACAAATCCCACATCTCGGATCAATCGCTCTCAGAAATAGGTAGCTACAGTGTGTCTGTCTATACAAAGAGATCCCCGATATTCATTCATTCATCTTTTACCGCTATATCCGATCTTCCCTCGGGTCACGGGGAGTCTGTGCCTATCTCAGGCGTCTATGGGCATTAAGGCAGGATACACCCTGGATGGAATGCCAACCCATCACAGGGCACACACACACATTCACACACACATTCATACACTAGGGACAATTTTCCAAGGTGCCATTCAACCTACCGTGCATGTTTTTGGACCGGGGGAGGAAACCGGAGAACCCGGAGAAAAACCCCCTGAGACACAAGGATAACATGCAAACTCCACACACACATGGCCGAGACGGGAATCAAACCCGGACCCTGGCGGTGTGAGGCGAACGTGCTAACCACTAAGCCACTGTGCCCGATCCCCGATATGAATGAAGTAATTCTTTTCTGGCTTTAAAAATACACGAGTTTGCTCATCAAGTGTTAATTGGGTTCCAAATAATACTGCAATTCATTTGTATTTATTAAACCGTATAGCTGTGGAATTGATCTTGACATATAAGAAATGGAGTATCTCTGTTGAGGATGGAGGCACCGGGTAGGAGGAAATGAAGGTCTTTATGAATGAGATCCCCGACGAGAGGCGAAGCAGACGATTTCCAGCACGAATGGAAAATGAAACAGGGAAGCCGAGCTCTATACGTTCTCTGGTCAATCTAACCCCGGTTACTCCTCGGGGACTAAAACAAATCCCGCAACCAAGATGCGACTCCACAAAGGAAGCATTCAGGTCCTGACAGATCCCCGCTCGTTAACCGTAGCGAGCATGTATTTATAACCAGGCCTGTGAGTGTCACAGAGCATCCTGGTCCTGTGGGAGTTGGTGAGGAGAAGCATGGGCCAGCGTTACGGACTAACCACGGCCTCGCAGGTTTCTCTGTATGCGTCAACGAGTTTCAGACCGTTTGTTGCCATCAAACTGCAGAAGCTTGAAACATAACTCTGAATGATGTAAGAGAAAGCTTGCGGCCGCCTTAAAATAAATAAATAAATAAATAAATAGATTGGCTCACGTTGGTTATATAAGGCTCGATGGCCTGCGCTGTTCTCTTCAGAAGAGCTTTAGCAAGATCGTACGCTTGCTTGTTCAG
>JACRUU010000026.1:15904481-15911981 GCA_030449085.1 Kryptopterus vitreolus
AACGAAAGTTTACAAGATAAACCACTCTAAAAAAGTCAAAACTAAGTCTAAATATTGTAATAAACTAATATTTTGCAAGCAAAGTATCACGACCAACATGACTAAACATCTGAATCAAAACCAGATCACGTTAAAACGACACGTTACCCCTGCCCCTGAACTCCATATTCTCCAATAATCTATCCATATGTGTCATTCGGGTCCCATATATGTTTATTAGAATTGGCCCAAAATCATCTTCCCGGGTGATTAAGAGCAAATGGAGACTAAATATGGAAAGGTGATGTTCAAATGCACAATCTGGCATCCACAATCTTCTCTCCCTATAGTGTACGAGTGTCTGTAAAAAGCTCAGATCGGATTACTTTAAATCTGATCTCAGGGTTAGACTCTAATCCCAAATCATATGGATAGTTACTCCAACAGAACACTGTAAGGAAATTCAGATTCAACGCCACATTTAAGTGCCTGCAATTCCAGTCCGTTCCTTTCATCATTATGATCATCAGAAACGCAACCTAATGCATCAAAGGAGCTGTTCCAGGCCTGACCTTGGAATCACCTTCACACACACTTTATATATTATATAGAGCTTTGTTTAAAAGAGAAAGAAAAAGAAATAATATTAAGATTCCCGTCTAAACATTTTCAACATGACACACTTGAACGATAGAACATTCTAAGTGTGTGTGTGTGTGTGTTAACATCATAATGAGATGAAGCACCACTCTTAGACCTGCTCACTGCCAAAGATTTCGTATGAAAACCCAAACTGGGTGGGGCTTGAGGGATGCAAAGAATTCACCAACTAACACATTTCTTCCCCCGACACTTGTTAAAGTGGGTGCAAGGACACTTACGACATTATAAGAGGATCTTCTTTCAGGAATTTCGAACCATCACACTGCTTTCTTTTAGCTAATAAATGCATCACTGCTTTGGGAACAACCAGAGGATGAAAAGCTCGTTTGGACTGACGATTCTGCACCAGACCTTCTAAAAGAACATCTCAAAAGGTTCTTCATAATGATGGAACACCAGCGCCTCACACCCCCGACCCACAATACACCAAATTAGAGGGCGGCTGGTTTTATACATACTGATAGCTAGGTCACATCGCACATGTCGATAATGATTAACCAACTTTGATAATGGATAAAAACAAACATAACGCTCCTTGTAGTGGACTTTATTTACAAAAAAATGTAAATAAATGTTTATTGTTCTGGTCTTTGCGAAGACATTTGTAAGGCAACTAATTAACAACTCAAGTCAATGAATGCCTTAGAAGTTGTGTTGAATGATATACCGGTACTAGAAATGTATCACAGTAACCTTCTTTTAAAACCAATATAGTTATTCATTTTACTTCATTCATTCATTCATTCATTTTCTACCGCTTTATCAGATCTTCTCTCGGGTCACGGGGAGCCTGTGCCTATCTCAGGCGTCTATGGGCATTAAGGCAGGATACACCCTGGATGGAATGCCAACCCATCACAGAACACACACACACACACACACACACACACACACACACACACTAGGGACAATTTTCCAAGGTGCCAATCAACCTACCGTGCATGTTTTTGGACCGGGAGGAAACCGGAGAACCTGGAGAAAAACCCCCTGAGACACAGGGAGAACATGCAAACTCCACACACACACATGGCCTGTGTAAACCATGTAAAATCCTGGAGGTAAACCACCTTCATTTTACTTCATTTCCTCAAAAAATGAAACTTGAAGCATGACATTTTGTAAATAGTTAAAATTTACTATTCATTTTTACTTTCTATAACACTGGGTGTTTATCAATAAATTAAAGCAAAAATTCCATTATTCAATTTCTGTTTATTTTTTTTTTTGCCATAGTATCGTTTTGATATTGGTATCATGATATTTAATCTAGGTATCGTATCGAAGTCATCATTATTTTCAATCTTGACAACACTATTGTTTGTTCAGTTCAGCACTTACTCTACAAATTAAGCCCATAACCTTAAGGGGCGGAAATTTTCTGCTAAACATCCGGAAACTTTCATTAGGTACTGTATCTGGGGAATCTGGAAAATATTCCAAATTTGCAACCTTAGGTTCAGTACCCGTGACTGCCCTCTAGAGTCCCCTCTAGTACAGTACAACGACAACGGAATTGCTTAACCACCCCACCAACAGATACGCAACCCGGAAAAACTATCGCTATGGATTTTTTCAGATAATATGCAATATTTTGCAGATCACTGACGATTAATAAGGAGAATTGTTCAACCTTTCCTTACCATCTGAATATTGCTTAATCTGGTGTGATCCAAGAACCATCAGTGAACAGCTGATGACCAGAACAATGACGGAATGATAATAAACGGACATTCCGTGTCTGAGACTGGTTCCTCTCGAGATTTCTTCTCATAGCATCTAAGTATGTCTTTCCGTGCTTTCCTTGTTTTTCTGTTTATTGCAAGTATCTTGAAAAATCCCAAAACATGATAAAGTTTGATCTGGCAACCTAACGAACCGAGATATTTGTGGATTTAATACCTCTAAAGTAAATGACTGAGCAATACTTTGTTTTTCTCAATCGAGTTTCACGCAAAAATAAATATGCTTGACTATTTTTATTCCACACTGATCAGCAGTGTTAGACCTTTTCTTTTCTTTTTTTTTTGGAAATGACAAACGAGTGGAGATTTATAGGCGCTGTGTGAAGCTGGAGTGAATACAAATACTCCATAAAAAGCAAGGTAGTAAAGGACGTTTCTCGCGCTATCGCAGCAGGAAGACATACAGTCGCTCCTGGTTCCAATTAAATCCCTAGTGCGAAACACAAAGAGACGAAAACCGTAATGACCTCGCAGAAAACACGACGTCTGCTCCTGGTAAGATGTTGATTTTTGCATTAATAGCAAAGGAATAAGAAGTATAGGGTTATGCCAGTAACACCAGCAGGTCTGTTTCCAAATATCAGACATTGATGTGGTGGATATGGTGGAAATGAGTCTGTAAAATATGCTTTATGTGGAAAAAGCCTGAATAGAATCTCAATTTCCTCTCAGTGTATTCATGGTTTGGACTCCAGACGATGCTGGAATCATTGCTTGGAGACTCTGGTCCATGCCCGTGGTGGACGAGGTACATAAACAATGTACTTAAGTTAAAGAAAAGATCTCTCTCTATCTCTAAAAGATACACTCCAGTATTAAATATTGCTCCGGTAAAAAAAAAACAAAAGCATTTATGTTGCAAAGATATTAGCATATGTGCTACAAGATATGTGCTATTAGCACAACAATCTATAGACTAGAATGATATTAATACCTCAAACACTGATTGATATTATTACATTTATCACGCAAATAACGCCTCTCAAAACATAACCAATCGAAACAAGCTCAAACCTGATTGGTCGCTTGCTGCATTATTGAGAAGTTACGTTTTTAACCAATGATAGAATGATTTCGCAAAAATGTAGTACTTAGGTACAACAACAATAGTGTTGTCAAAATTCAAACATGTTGACTTCGATACGTGCAATGATAGCTAGACTTAGCGAAGGAGCGGAAATTTTCTGCTAAACATCCGGAAACTTTCCTTAGCTACTGTATCTGGGGAATTTTCTGGGAAAGGGCCTCTGACATCGCGCTCGAGGCGACACTGTCCCCTAATAACCCGGTGACACGTGGGATCGGGACCGGGGTCCGGGATATCCTGGAGCGGCCCGGCAGCACGGAGGACGCTGCCTGGGACCGACGCGGGAGAGAGCTGGTGTTACGACTATCACGTCGACCCGCGAGGGGGTACGGCCCTGGAGAAACGGCAGGAAAGCCCAGGAAGGGCCTCCGACATCGGACACCGAGCCATTTCATCCACACCGATCGAACCCCTCGAGGCGACGCTCTCCCCTAATAATCTGGTGACACGTGGGTCTGGGACCCTGGTCCATTACCTCCGGGAGCGGCCCGGCAGCACGGAGGATGCTGCCCGGGACCGTCGAGGCAGACCGGAACGCAGCGCACCAGGTGGTGGTGGTGGATTTCTTATCCGGTCCGTGTTCAATGGAAATTCCGACCCGCGAGAGGGTACGGCCCTGGAGAAACGGCAAAACATTTTGAAAACATTCCAATTTTGCAACCTTAGATACAGCACGCAGACTCGCAAGACAAAACAAATAGCACCTGTGACGGCCCTCTAGAGGCCTCTAGACGCAACAGACGCAACCCGGAAAATCGTTATGGATTTTTGCAGATAACAACGAGTTCCAGCGGAGCTTTGGCTTGTTGAATGTCTGAAGTCACAAACCCGAACCGTTTCCATGCGACTGACTAATGAAAGCACGCCCCCTCTTGGAAACGAACTCTTCGGATTCATCAGAGCGCGGCCACGTTGTATTTCGGATTTCCCCAAGTGTAATGGCAGGCGGGAGGCGGAGAACTACGGGAAGCTTGCAGTGTCAAACTGAGGTGACCTCGTGAAATCATTCATTCATTCATTCATTCATCTTCTACCGCTTTATCCGATCTTCTCTCGGGTCACGGGGAGTCTGTGTCTATCTCAGGCGTCTATGGGCATTAAGGCAGGATACACCCTGGATGGAATGTTAACCCATCGCAGGGCACACACACACACACACACACACACACATTCATACACTAGGGACAATTTTCCAAGGTGCCAATCAACCTGCTGTGCATGTTTTTGGACCGGGGGAGAAACCGGAGAAAAAAACCCCCTGAAGCACGGGGAGAACATGTAAACTCCACACACGCATGGCCGAGACGGGAATCGAATCCTGATCCTGGCGGTGTGAGGCGAACGTGCTAACCACCAAGCCACCGTGCCCCTATTCAGCAGACCAGGTTATGTTTATCCATCCTTCAACCTTTTCTCGGTTGATGAACATCCCAAGCTTTGGCATTGAAGTGCATTGAGATGCTTTTCTACTCACCATGATTATAAAGAGTACTTATGTCCGTTCTTATTCTCCGCTGACCTCCGACGTTACTCTCCATTGCATCATTCTAAGTAAACTCCATAGAGCCTGTTTTTTTTTTGGGGGTTTTTTTTTTTTTTTGTTTTTTAATGCAAAAATCCCAAGAGATTAAAAGCAGCCCATCTGGCATAAACATACAGAGATCTCATTTCTCTCCAATCTAAAGGCTGATGTGAACATTGCCGGTATCTACATGGTCATATCGATTACGCTCCTTCCACTTGATCGACTTATAGCAATGGGTTATAAGACCTTTGAACATAAACCCCACATTTGACCCATTTGAACCCCAAATCCAATAATAATAATAATAATAATAATAATAATAATAATACATTTGTAAAATAAAATTGTAATAAAAGTCTTCTCAGTGATTTTCTTTCCACAAGAATTGCGAGTTCCCAGTGATTTGTATCTTCTACAAAGCTGGATGTTTGCATCGCAGAGACACATTCCAAAGAGTATTACTTGTATTATCTGTTGATCTACCTGTCCGTCACCTACAACACGGCATTCGGGTGGTCACGAAGGTGAGAGATGAAACGATATGGAAACACAAAGCACAGAATTAGACGACATCTGTTTGTGTTGTCAATAAGTATCGAATATCTAAAGGTCACTAAAAACACATTTCATCCACAGCATGAGCAGACAGTCGTGGATCAGGACTAGGGCATCTTTACACCTTTACTAGTTGATTTTGTAAACAAACAAACAAACAAATACATAAATTAGTTGATTAATTAATTAATTACTTGATTCATTCATTCATCACTTGATTAATTCATTCATTCATTCCATTGGTGGTACTGTAAGGTTCTGACCTGAAGTATTAATCTTATGTTCAGGTGTCCACAAACTTTTGCTCATATTACTGTGTCTGGCCGGTACATGACGCAATTACACGTTATGTAGGTCTCACGGCGCATTATAATACTTGATTAGGCCAAGAACTTGATTTGATCATCACATGTTTGCATCCCACACATACCAACTGCAATTAACTGCAATTATACTTCTTATAATGCCTTATAATGCTCTAATAGACCGGGACCAGTAGACCATACACAATGTGAATTGACACTTCACAAGCACTTGATTTTTTTTTTTTTTTTTTTTCCACACACGTAACCAATTGCAATTATGTATATCTTATAAGACATTATAATGCTCCAATAGTGGTTTAGATGTACATATCCATAGCATAGCAACCTCAAATGCTCTCACACACAAAGAGTTTCACTTTGTTACATTATAACCTCATGTTACATTATAACCTAGCCATAGCGCGCTAACGAGGTTTTATGATGCCCAACAACCCCAAATGCTCGTACACACTAACACAGAGAGGGAGATAGTAACACCATCAATTAGTCAATTACACATTATTCACGCCTCATGTTGCATTATAACGCTCCAACAGACCAAGCACTTAATTTAATAACCCCTATTCAAACACCTACACACTACACACACAAACTGTGATAATAACCCCATCAATTACACATTATACATGTCTTGCGTCACATTATATCACTCCCATAAGTCAAGGAATTGATTTGACCCCCACCTTGAATTGACCCAATTTGACTTGACCCCCCCCCCCATGTTCACGCACACACACACACACACACACACACACACACACACACACACCCACCCCTCCAACATACACAGAGTGACAGTAACATCATTAAGGCCACATCATACATCTCATGTCGCATTATAATGCTTCAATAGCAAACAGTTTGTACCCATACAAATTGAGAGTAGCACCATGAAAAAAATCAATTACACATTATGCATGTCTTATGTCACATTATAACCCTACAATACCCAAAGGACCCAAAGGACCTGCTTTTAACACCTTTATTCATATACTCACCAACACGAACAGAACCAACAAACCCACACAGTGACTGTAACACCAAGATCTAATTATGCATGTCTTATGTCGCATTATAGCCAAAAGTCCAAGCATTTGTTTTCATAAACCGCTATGCACCCAAATTTGAATGAATTCCACATAATACATATTTTATGTCACATTATATGCTTAAAACAGCTCAAGCACCTATTCAAACACCGCACCCACACTAAGCGGTACAGTAATTCCACATTAGGCCTGTCTTATGCTGCATTAGAATCTATTGACATCTACTCTACTTGATTATATGCTTCCAACAGGATGCTGCATTACAACCCCGCAAAAGTCTACTAACACCCCAAATCTGATAGCAATACCATCATTTACACATGCATGCATGCCTTATGTCGCATTATAACACTCCAACAGCCCATGCACGTGACATGCCTTTCACAACACACCTACACCCCAAAACTGCAGAGGAGATGGCAACACTATCATTACCACATTGAACACATGTCGCGTTATAACGCTCGCATTTGATTTGCTGATACAGGGGCTGATCCTCATCTTCCAACTTTCATTCCAAAATCCATCACAATGGATCTTCCACATCAGAGCTAGCAGCCAGATCCATGTTAGC
>JACRUU010000026.1:15914481-15956981 GCA_030449085.1 Kryptopterus vitreolus
CCCCATTAAGGAAATCGCACTGTCGATGCAGCGGAATTGCCAAGACCAGTTTGTGTTGTAGAGGAAAGTGCGGAGGTCAAAGCGGTTGTCATCTGGGACAATGTTCAATGTTATTGTTGGTTCGGCCCACGAACACGCCTCAGGTTTCTCATGTGGCCCTTTGGAAAATATAATTGCCCACCCCTGACATACATTCAGTCATAACCAGATTTCTCTCTCATGCACACACACACAATAATTAATCAATTCATAATCCACGTAGGTTTTACACACACTCACATACACACATTCATAACCAGGTCTCTCTCTCTCTCACACACACACACACACACACACACACACACCATAATTCATCCATTCATAATCCACATCAGTTACACACGCACACACACACACACACACACACACACACACACACACACACACACACACACACACACACACACACACTCACAGTCATGTCCAAGTCTCTCTCTCTCTCACACACACACACCATAATTAATCAATTCATAATCCACATCAATTTTACACACACTCACATACTTACACTCATTCAAAACCAGGTATCTCTCGCCCATACACACACACACGCACACAATCCATGTCAGTTACACACTGACTCAAACGTTCTCTCTCTCTCTCTCACACACACACACCATAATTCATTCATTCATAATCCCCATCAGCTACACACACACTCATACTTACACTCAGTCATAACCAGAGTTCTCTCTCATACACACACACACACACCATAATTAATCAATTCATAATCCACGTAAGAGGGGCACGGTGGCTTAGTGGTTAGCACGTTCGCCTCACACCGCCAGGATCCGGGTTCGATTCCCGTCTCGGGCCATGTGTGTGTGTGGAGTTTGCATGTTCTCTCCCCGTGCCTCAGGGGGTTTTTTTTCTCCCCGGGTTCTCCCGGTTCTCCGGTTTCCCCCGGTCCAAAAACATGCACGGTAGGTTGATTGGCACCTTGGAAAATTGTCCCTAGAGTATGAATGTGTGCGTGAATGTGTGTGTGTGTGTGCCCTGCGATGGGTTGGCATTCCATCCAGGGTGTATCCTGCCTTAATGCCCATAGACGCCTGAGATAGGCACAGGCTCCCCATAACCCGAGGAAGATCGGATAAAGCGGTAGAAGATGAATGAATGAATGAATGAATGAATGAATAATCCACGTAAGTTTTACACACACTCACATACACACATTCATAACCAGGTCTCTCTCTCTCACACACACACACCATAATTAATCCATTCATAATCCACGTCAGTTACGCACGCACTCACACACACACACACACAGTCATATCCAAGTCTCTTTCTCTCTCTCACACACACACACACACCATAATTCAAACAATTCATAATCCACATCAATTTTACACGCACTCACTTACTTACACTCATTCAAAACCAGGTATCTCTCGCCCATACACACACACAATCCATGTCAGCCACTCACTCAAACATTCTCTTTCTCTTTCACACACCATAATTCATCCATTCATAATCCACGTCAGTTTCATACACACGCACACTCACTCACACACATTCATAATCCACAAAAATTTCACATGCACTCACATAACCAGGTCTTGCTTTCCCTCACACACACACATTCATTTATCCATTCATAATCCTTGTCGGTTTCACACCCACTCACACAGTCTAGCGCACACACACACACACACACATTCATCCATGTATAATCACACCTCTCTCTTTCTCTCTCTCCGTGAATAATTTATAAGTAATTTTATTTTATTCTTCCAAAAATGTATCAAAAAATGGAATCTATTATTAATATGATTAGTACTGTGTAAAAATAAACAAGACACAAGAATAATATTAAAATTGATGTACGGAATGTATATTATGTATTTTATTACAAATGTACAATACAAAAGTTGTGTAACAATTAGTATCATAACACAGAACAGAATCTTAATAAGGTAACGTAAAATAAATTGTATAAGCCATCTGTAAATCATTTTTATTATGAATTTGTTTTTGTCAATTTACCTGAGGGTTCAGCAGTGGCATTCAAATCAGATCAGAGTTAAAACTAAAATGACCTGTGTGTTCATCTTATTATGGCAGTCATTTTTCATGTTTAATATAAAAAAAAAAAAATCAAATGGACAAAAATGCTTGATTAAATAACAAAAAACATCAAGCATTCCGTTTTTTAGCCATTAGATACATGTCGGAGGTTCTGTAAGTGAGATTTCTGGACATTTTCTGAAGACTGATTGCTTTCATGAGTGATTTTCACTCTGTTCAGACCGAGAGACATTTCTACAATAAAACAGCCCTGAGTAAATACTGTTATAAAGACAACAAACAATCTAAACCTGCATGTATTTGTTGCTGTTTATCATCTTCGCTGTTGAGAATGATGTTCATTTCTTTTATGATAAGGCTCACGGGAATTCATCACAATGTCCACACTGATCGGGAGCTCGAATCGATCCAGCATGTTTATTAAACTCTGCTCCGGGACGCCGTGATGATTCCTCCTGGTGGCACACACACAAAAAAAAAAAAAAAAAAAAAGCCGATTACCGAACCTGGTCAAATGTTTAGATACGTCGTCTTCTTTATTGTATTATTTTTAACATTGTACATTAATGCTGAGGACAAACAAAGTATAAAAGACCATCTGGAATTATGTAGTAAACAAAAACATGTAAAATATCCCAGAATATGTTCTACATTTCAGATGTCCAGAGTTCCATTGATGACAGCTTGGAAAAGTCATGACGTAGTCTCCCGGAATGGTTTTGACATTTATCGCCTTTGCCAGGAGTTCATTTATGACATTTCTTACCTTTTTTTAAATGTGCTTTAGACCACAGTGCAGATGTAAGGCAGGTACAGAGTAAATAGCAGTATTAGTGTAACTATAACTATTATATAGTTGCACTATATGATCACGGGGAGTCTGTGTCTATCTCAGGCGTCTATGGGCATTAAGCAGGATACACCCTGGATGGAAAGCCAACCCATCACAGGACACACACACACACACATACACTCATGAAAATTTTTCAAGGTGCCAATTTTCCACACCACCCCAATCAACCTACCGTGCATGTTTTTGGACCGGGGGAAAACCGGAGGAAACCCAGAGAAAAACCCCCTGAGGCACGGGGAGAACATGCAACAAACTCCACACACACATGGCCGAGACGGGACGACGGAATCGAACCCGGACCCTGGTGGTGGTGGTGTGAGGCGAACGTGCTAACCACTAAACGTGCTAACCACTAAACCACGTGCCCCCAATTGTGTTAAATCATCAAACATTATGATTATGCAGATTCTCTGCAAGCATTGTCTGCATAGATATATTATATTTCAAACAGAATTCACTATTTCATACACTGCTGTTACCAAGGGCTTCTAAAATTAATGCAAATCTGTTAACACAAATTAACAAATCTGTTAACACACAAATACACAAATATGTTAACACACAAATATATGTGTATGTATGTATGTATATATATATATATATAGTATAGATATATATATATATCTATAATATATATATATATATATATATATAAATAAATATATATATATAAATATATAATATAGATTATATATATAAAAAAATAAGCAGTTTTTAGGATCCTTCAGTTTTTTTTCTTCATCCTTCAGTTTTAGGATGAAGAAATGCGGCAGACTCACTTTTCTAACTCGACAGGATCACATTTCCAGCTTGTGTCAGGCTCGACGAACTCCACTCTGTATCCCATCTCTAGTGCCTGCGACATGATATAAAAAATTTAAGTATAGAAAGACACTTTGATCAAAGAAAGTGCCAACAGGAAAGTCAAAAGTGACGTACCACTTCCACATACGGCTTCATTTCCCAGGCTTGAACGTTAGTGTTATCGATAATAACCGGCGTATTTCCGTCCAGCATGGCTTTTTTTGCTATTTTTCAGAAAAACAGATCACAAAGGAGCTGTTACAATCATCATAAAAACATCATGAAGCGAACGCGCAGGAATTTCGCCGACCTCTGTTTTGATTCCAGTGTGCGCCGCTCCGGAAGCGGGCTCAAAGTGGTAGCCGTCCTTCTGGTAGAAGTAATCATCCCTCTGTTTTGATTCCAAGTGTGCGCCGCTCCGAGTAGAGCGGGCTCAAAGTGGTAGCCGTCCTTCTGGTAGAGGGGGGGGGGGGGGGGGGGTGTGGGGGTGGTGGGGGTGGGGGGGGGGGGGGCGAGGGGGGGGGGGGGGGGGGGGGGGGGGGGGGTGGAGTAATCAGGGGGGGGGGGGGGGGGGGGGGGGGGGGGGGGGGGTGGGGGGGGGGGGGGGGGGGGGGGGGGGGGGGGTCGGGGGGGGGGGGGGGGGGGGGGGGGGGGGGGGGGGGGGGGGGGGTGGGTGGGGGGGGGGGGGTGGGGTGGGGGGGGGGGGGGGGGGGGGGGGGGGGGGGGGTCGGGGGGGGGGGGGGGGGGGTGGGGGGGGGGGGGGGGGGGGGTGTCCGGCTCGGGGGGGGGGGGGGGGGGGGGGGGGGGGGTGGGGGGGGGGGGGGGGGGGGGGGGGGGGGTGCGGGGGGGGGGGGGGGGGGGGGGGGGGGGGGGGGGGGGGGGGGGGGGGGATGGGGGGGGGGGGTGGGGGGGGGGGGGGGTGCTGAGGATCAGTCCACTCGGACCTCTGGACGATATTTGCCTTAAAACATGCACAGCCTTCTGTGTTAGTATCTAAATTTGTAAAATAGCATGAAGCAAGGATCTATCATTCATATATATATATATATATATATATATATATATATATATATATATATATACATATATACACATATACATACAACACACACACATCTACCGTTATATCCGACTACTCTACAGGATCGTGGGGAGCCTGTGTGTGCGTGTGTAAATAAAAAATAAATAGACAGACATTTATTTTATTAAATATTATATCTCAATAATAATATATCTTCCCCCGGGTCACGGGGAGTTTTGGACCGGTGGGCAAATCAGAGAACCCTGTGGCACGGGGAGAACATGCACATGGCGGAGGTGGGAATCGACCCTGGAGGTGTGTTACAAGCTTTATTTTAAAACAGAGATTGTTCCACTCTACCACTATAGAATTGTGGGTAATATAATAAGCCCGGGATGAAAACCAGTGTTACACATATAAAGACTAATGGATTTTGTGCACCGGCACAATCGAAACCCACCTGGCTAGGGTCGTTTTCCCCGATCCCGGGAGTCCTCTCATCAAAATCATCACCAAGGCCGGATCGTCGTACCGCTCGCGCTGGTTCATATCCTGATCTTCCTGGTCGTCACATTGCCATCTGTCAAACGCCTCGTACGCAGCAGGGCCGTGACATGGAGCAGGTCTGAGGTCAGGCCCAGGCCAGAAGCTGCTGTTATGGATCTGACCGTAGCGCTCCCTGTGAGGATGGGGGTACGGCCGGTACATGGGATTCGGAGGTGGAGGATGAAACTGGAAGTTTGGTGAAGGAAGCTGCCACTGATTTGGATATCTGTGTGGGTCTGACCTGCTGTAGGGCTGCGGCCTCCATCGTGGTGTGTTCCTGTCTGCTGCGTGTGGCCACGGAGCAGGATAAGACCTGTACGTGTGGCTGTAAGGGTCCCCTTTCTCTTTAATCCCCGGTGGGTTGATCAGTGGAGCGGACTGATGATAAACACCCTCAAAATTCCCATCTAAAGTGTCCGGTGGAGGAAAGGGCCGAGATACACGTGTGTTATTTCTATATAAAGAGTCTGAAGGAGCCCAGGAGTGAGATATTCTCACACAATTACCTACAGCGTCTAATGGAGCTCCAGACACAACAATATTGGCACTATTCCCATCTTCAGTGTGTGGAGGCCCAAATTGAGACCCAGGCTTGTCACACCATTCAACAGTATCCGATGAAGCACAGGACTGAGAGACCTTCTTGTTATTCCCATCTCCAGTATCTGGCTGGTCAATCTGCGCGAGCTCTTTATAAAACTCGCTCAGTTCGTCCTCGATCACAGGCTGAGGCCGACACGCCGGCCCGATAAAAGCCGAGCTGCTAATGCCGATTCCTTTAATAACCTCTTCTCTTTTTTTCGACTGACCGGACACGAACTCGACATCTCCCGGCGTTTTCTCGTCTTCTGCATGTTGCCGCTCAGGGTTGAGACGCGGCTCCAACACTTCTACGCTGTTCTGTTCAGGGAGTCCAGGATCAGGAAACGTCCTGCTGCAGGTCAGTGTTTCAGCTCGCTCCGGCTGATTTGGATCTTCAACACTTCCACTCACTGGTGGAGGAGAAGATCCAGTAAGAATAACATTAGGCATCTGGAAAGGAAGAGAGGGATGAGAATACTTGTGACACAATACAATCATACTGAACTTTATAGTGTTAACTTGGATTAGGAGCAGAATCAGCGTTATTGGTAAATAACTAACACACACACACACAACTCGGTTCCAGCTTCCCAAAACACACAGACCTTGGTTAAAGCTTTTCAAAACACAGACACACACACACACAGAACTTGGTTCCAGCTTTCCAAAGCAGGCAGACACACACACACACACACACACACACACACACACACACACACACACACACACACACACACACACACACACACACACACACACGGAACTTGGTTCCAGATTTCAAAAGCACAGGCAGGCACGCACACACACACACACACACACACACACACAAACACACGGAACTTGGTTCCAGCTTTCCAAAGCGCAGGCGAGCGCGACACACACACACACACACACACACACACACACACACACACACACACACACACACACACACACACACACACACACACACACACACACACACACACACACACACCACTTGGTTCCAGCTTTCCAAAGCGCAGGCGAGCGCGCGCACACACACACACACACACACACACAATCTCAAACGCACGTTTAATACACGAATCCCAAACACACACTTCTTTCCCTTACCTGAGTGGACTACATAAAGTGACAGATATACAATCCGCGCGCTCCCTAGTGCACTTCACTTCACATACACTAAGAAAATAGGACAAGACCCAAAACAGTCTTCATAAACCCGGCTTAATAAAAAACTTCTAATCTTCTAAAAAAACTTACTTGGTGTAATATTTAATTAAATGTAATATATAGCTAAATAAAAGGACGCCGGTGAGTATTTATCCACGTTATAGCAAGCAAGCAAACAAACAAACAAACAAACAAACAAAACAACGACGAGCAACGACGGGCAGCGAAAAAGAATGAAACCAACGGTACACCGGAAGTTGTTTTGTTTGTGGATGTGAGATCGTGACACGTGACTCTCTACTGACACACACCGGCCATTCGCGGTAATACACGACTTGCACTTGTCCTACCTGAAATAGTCACAGAAATAACATATCATATAATATCATATACACATACACATATAGATACATATATATAAATATATAAATATATAAATATACATATACATATACATATACATATACATACACATACATATACATATAAATATACATATACATATACATATAAATATACATATACATATACATATAAATATACATATACATATACATATACATATACATATACATATACATATACATATATACATACATACATATATACTATAGATACATTACATATACATATACACATACATATACATATACATATACATATACATATACATATACATATACATATACATATACATATACATATATACATATAACATATACATATACATATATATACATAATATATACATATACATATAAATATACATATACATAAAATATACATATAGACATATACATATACAATACATATAAATATCATATACATATACATATACCTACTAAATATACATTACATATCATATACATATAATACAATATATACATATACATATACATATACATATACCTATATACATATACATATACATATATACAGATATACACATACATATTACATATACATATACATACATATACATATACATATACATATACATATAATATACATAGACATATATACATATACATATACCAGTATACATATAGATACATATACATATACATACATATACATATAGACATATACACATATACATATACATATACATATACAGTATACATATACATATAAGAGACATAGACATATACAGAGGACAGAAAGAGGACAGAGAAAGAGGAAGAGACATGAGACAGGAGAACAGAGACGAGACGAGAGAAGAGACAGGGACAGAGACAGAGACAAGAGATACAGAGACAGACAGAGACAGAGACAGCGATAGAATGACAGAAAGACATATAGAGACACAGAGGACAGAGACATGATACAGATAGCAGATACAGAGGAAGAGACATAAGACAGGAAATGGAGGACGAGAAAGAGACAGTGACAGAGACAGTAGAATAGACAGATGACAAGATGACATATAGACAGAGACAGAGAGACAGAGAGATAGGAGACAGAGACTAGGAGAAGAGAGACAGACATAGACAGAGACATGACAGAGCATACATGAGATACATGACAAGACAGAGATAAGAGACAGACGGAGACAGATGAAAGATACAGAGACAGATGACAGAGATCAGAGAAAAACATAGAGACAGAGAAAGATAAAAGAGACAGAGAGAGACAGAGACAGAAGAGACAGAGAAGAAGACAGAGAGACATAGAGACAGAACAAAGACAGAGACATGGACAGGCGGGACAGAGAACATGGACAGAGAAGAGAACAGGACAGACAGATACAGGACAGATACAGAGACAGAGAGATACAGAGAAAGAGTACATAGAGACAAGACAGAACAGAGAGACAGAGAGCAGTACAGAGTACAGATACAGATACAGAGACAGAGACAGGAGACAGATACAGATCAGATACAGATATACATATACAGTACATTAACATAAATACACATATACATATACATATACATCTACATATACATATAAATATACATATACATACACATATACATATACATATACATATACATATAAATATACATATACATATACATATACATATACATATACATATACATATACATATACATATACATTACATTACGGTAATCAACAGTAGGTTGATTCGCACCTTGGAAAATTGTCCCTAGTGTATGATTGTGTATGTGTGTGTGTGTGTGTGTGTGATGGGTTGGCATTCCATCCAGGGTGTATCCTGCCTTAATGCCCATAGACGCCTGAAATAGGCACAGACTCCCCTGTGACCCGAGGGAAGATCGGATAAGATGAATGAATGAATGAATCCCCGGGAGTCACACTATTTAGGAACCACTGCATTATTATGACGCCACGCCTGAATATCACCAATAAGATCATCAATATTATAGAGAAACGCATTATACAGTGAGAATGAATCGACAGAAACTCTTTTCACATATGCGCCATAAAGAGCGTTTCCATCATCCTTTAAAATGTGTAAATTTAAAATAGCGAATTGAAAATATGCCATCATTCGCAAATCTGTAATGGAAATGTTTTGTCCAGGTCACATGATATGAGGCGTTTTTATTTGTAATCGGGGACGTAGGCGCGTTATAGAAGCATGAATGGCAAGGCAAACAGTGTTGCCCTCTGGACCGGAAGATCACAAGTTCAAACCCCCCCACCACCACCAAGCTGCCACTAGTGGGCCCTTGAGCAAAGGCCCCTTAACCCTCAATTGCTCAGTGTGAAGGTTGTAAGTCGCTCTGGATAAGGGCGTCTGCCAAATGCTGTAAATGTAATGTAAATGTAATTCCCCTATACTTTGGTGTGTATGCGCTTGTTCTGGGAGGTAATAGTGAGCGATTTCATGGAGCACGCTTTTTTCGAGCTGTGCAGTGCGATAGGGTGTCTTGTAGCACCTGCAGCATCACGTTCAAGACAATGCAAGGCGAGCGCGCGGTAGATCATGTGACCTGGGAAAAAAAAAAAGGAAAAAAAAACTGTTAAAATTATTCCTTTTTTGCATCATCGAAAAAAAAAAACACCTCATGGGAGCGTCCAAACTTTTTTGCGATACATTTGTGTTTTTGCGAATTTGAGGCGTATTTTAAATTCGCTGTTTAAATTTGCGCATTTTGGAGGATGATGGAAACACGCTTAAAGAAACATCTGTAACCAAGTGAGATTGTATATCATGACTGTTTCTTTTCATCAGTTTTATCACAGATATAGACTAAATGCTTCTCATGCCAGTTTAATGAAGTCTTGGAAAACAGAAAGATCCCTTTGTCATCCCTATGGGTCGATTAAGCTTTTCCAATAAATAAATAAATAAATAAATAAATAGATAGATAGATAGATAGATAGATAGATAGATAGATAGATAGATAGATAGATAGATAGATTAATAAATAAATAAACAAATAGGTAAGCAGATAAATAAACAAATAAACAAATAAATAAATAAATAGGGAAATTGACAAATAAATAAATAAATGGATAAATGAATGAATGAAGGAAGGAATGGGTAATTAAATAAATAAATAAATAGATAGATAGATAGATAGATAGATAGATAGATAGATAGATAGATAGATAGATTAATAAATAAATAGTGAAGTAGATAAATACATAGGGAAGTAGATAAATAAATAAATAAATAAATATATAAATGGATAAATGAATGAATGAATGAAGGAATGGGTAATTAAATAAATAAATAGATAGAAAGATAGATAGATAGATAGATAGATAGATAGATAGATAGATAGATAGATAGATAGATAGATAGATAGATAGATAGATAGGTAAGTAGATAAGTAAATAGGGAAGCAGATAAATAAATAGGGAAATTGATAACTAAACAAATAAATAAATGGATAAATGAATGAATGAATGAAGGAATGGGTAATTAAATAAATAGATAGATAGATAGATAGATAAACAAACAAACAAACAAACAGATAAATAAATAAATAGAGTTGATATTGTGCCTTTTTATGTACAAAAAAGATGCTATTTAGTTTTGTTAATATAAAACCTTTCCCATATACAAACTGAAACTCTTATAAATTGCATCACACTACACATACGAGCTCCAGCTCGGGTGATGGTTGTTCGTTTCAGAAGTCAAAATAACCAGACCCGAGTAAACACCAGGATAACACAACTAGTGTGCTCGTGTTTGACTCAAAATGCAAATGTTGGAAACATATTGGGGGGGTAAAATGTTTCTAGGTCTGCAGGCCGAACATGATCGGAACGTTTCTGGAGTTATTCGGGAAAGTATCTTATCATGCCCACACTGCGACGTGTGTTTGTGGTGTCGACTGACATTATTATGCTTGTGCTGTCGACTGACACTAAAACATAACAATAATCTAATGTTTGTGCTTTTGTGCGTCATGTTTTTTTGCTTAAACATTCCAAGGGAAGCTCAGTGGTTAAATCACTGGATTTTCTGCTTGAAGGTTGTGAGTTCGCGTCCCAGCACCGCTAATATATAACTGCTTTGCCTCTGAGTGAGCGCCTTTAACCCCCAATTTCTCAGTTAGACAAAAAAAATTATAATAAATAAGCAAAATAAATAAATAAATAAATACATAAATAAATACATAAATAGGGGGGGAAATATATATATATATAAATTAATATAAAAATATAAATGTAATATTTAAAACATTTTTAATAAATAATTATAATACAATTATTGTAAATAGCCCTGAATAGGTTTATCTGCCATAGATCTGTTACAGTTATTATTCATTTTTAGAATCAGTGCATAATAAATGAAGCATTTCATGATTTTTATTGTAATAAACGCTATTTTCACGCATCGTTACGTCTTTTTTTCCGCTACGTTTTTATTATTTTTTTTATGGACAATAAAAAATGGGAAATAAGCCGACACTTGTATGAGTGTGCACTTGCTTGGTGTTTTATTTGTTGCCTTGTTTTTGCACATCTTTGTTGCTGATTGTGTGTCCAAGTCTTATTATGGTCTGGCGCCTGGGTCTTGTTCCGAATCCGTATGCTTTAAAGGCAAATTTGCTTGGATATATTAAGGCTAATAAATAAGTTACGTAGAGTATTTTTTGCATATGGGTATTGAGAAAACAAAACAGGGATCTTGGAAGCCTCACACGGAAAGAGGGAAATGTTTGCGGTGTTGTTCTGGCTGAGAACACATTTAAGCAAACACATGGAGCTGCCAGTGAGGTTTAGGATTTGAGCCTAGTTTGGGTTTTGCTCTTTCAGAGGAAAGAAGGATTTGTTGTGTCATGGTGGCGTCACATTGGTGATTTGCAGCTTACGGTAAATTCGAATTTTGCACATCCAATGAAAGAGAAAAACAGAGGGGACTTTTAAGAAATAAAACAATTCCTGTTTCAATAAGGTTCCATGAATTCTTTTGGTTAAATCCTGCTTTAAATTATTAAACTATATATATTATAGTTTACTATATATATTAGTAAAGCTATAATCAGTAAACAAAACCCGATACGGTTCTTTGGGGATTTTTTATTCAGCAGAAAAAAGAATTAATCATACGTACACTGAAGTCCATTTTGGCATTTTGGTTGACGCCCTTATCCAGAGCAATTGAGGGTTAAGGGCCTTGCTCAAGGGCCCACTAGTGGCAGCTATGGGATTTGAACCTGCGATCTTCCAGTCCAGAGTCTTAATCCTTCCAGTCCTAATCAGATCTTCCAGTCCAGAGTCCAATGCTTTAACCACTGAGCTACCGGCTCCAAACACTTTATATGTACTTTATATTATTATATGATATTATTATTATTATTCTTTATTTCTCACATATACATTACATTCATTCATTCATCTTCTACCGCTTTATCCGATCTTCCCTCGGGTCACGGGGAGTCTGTGCCTATCTCAGGCGCTTATGGGCATTAAGGCAGGATACACCCTGGATGGAATGCCAACCCATCGCAGGACACACACAAACGCACACACACACACATTCATACACTAGGGACAATTTTCCAAGGTGCCAATCAACCTACCGTGCATGTTTTTGGACCGGGGGGAAACCGGAGAACCTGGAGAAAACCCCCTGAGGCACGGGTAGAACATGCAAACTCCACACACACATGGCCGAGACGGGAATCGAACCCAGACCCTGGTGGTATCAGGCGAACCACTAAGCCACTGTGCACCTTCTGTATACATTATAGCACAGTGAAATTCTTTCTTCACATATCCCAGCTTCCTTTTTGGAATCTGGGTCAGTGCAGAGGGTCAGCCATGATACGCCGCCCCCTGGAGCACAAAGGGTTAAAGGGACCCAAGGGCAGCAGCTTGGCCATACCGACCTCGAGCTCGAACCCCCGACCTTCCGATCAGTAGCCCAGCGCCTTAGACCGCTGAGCTACACCCCCTCCCTGTATTATCGCATAGCTATGATTTTAGTAAAAGCACTAGTAAATAATTCATTACATTCCGAGTCAACACGAAACACTTTATTTCATCATCGCGCCAACATCAGACATTTCAGTATTCGAATAATTCCACATGATTCCCCCGACTCATACAACTGAATGTTACCTAGTGGTAGAGTGATAAAGGCTACATGGAAAACCTACACGTCACTGTTATCTAAAGGCAGTGGGGTCACAAAACAACAAACTGGATCTTTATCTACAGAATAGGAGGAAGTCCTGCCAAAATACTGTAAATAGCAAATAAAAGCCTCTTTCTTACCTGTGTAGTCTTCTAAACACTGCCTTTAGCTACAATTTGTCAAAACTATAAATACATGCATAAATAATCAGATCTACTGCATCTTTTATTTACTGAACCAGCTCAGTGTTTGAAAAATAGTACTCATAAATAGAATTAAAAAAGGACCATCCCATGTTGTAAGTACGTAATAAAGTGAAGCTTTTGTAAGAGCTCAGCAGTGTAGCAGTTCGTTGGCTCTCATGATGCGGACGACTTTCCGTCTGCTGTAGCTGTACTCATACTGCAGGTTCTCATGATACAGGTACAAGTATCCTGTTGAAAATGAAGCACAGAGATTTACCAGAACATGATAAACTGTATTTCTTTTTCCTGCGTCTAGTAGAAGAGATTAGTTGTGTATGATAATGCTAACCATTTTTATAGGTGGCAGCTTCCACCTCGTCCACCTCGTCCCCGTCTCGCTCTCGCATCCCGGGGAAGTCGTCCTTTATTGACCTGGGGTATCCCTGATCCATGGTGCCGCTCTGTTCGTTGTAACTGTGGACGAAACAGATGTCAGTGTTTGAGTCCCAGTTTCTGATGCTTCTAAAGATGTATATCATCGTCTACCTCCAGTACTCCTCGTCAGTGAAGAGCAGAGTCCTGCCCGTGTCGTGGATGTGAACCGCAGCGTCGATCTTGCGGACAGATTTGGGAAATCCCAGCCTGTGGATGTATTTTGGGTAGCCTGGAACCAGGGTGTAACCGTTGAGAGCCCACATCCTGATACCTTTAACAAAGGAAAAGAGACTTTTTAATTGTCACATGTAAATTACATCAGCCATATTGCAGCAACCCATAGAGAGGGTTGGAGGGCCTTGCTCAGGGGCCCAGCAGTGGCAACTTTGGGATACTGATTCAGATTCAGATTTTATTTGTCACATACTATACATACACATACACAGACACACATACACAGTATGACATGAAATGTTTTTTGACGACCATCCAGCATGTATACATAATTATAGATATAAATAATGTGGATAAGGGAAGAAACAAAGAAGAAACTTGAAAAAGAAACTATGAATAAAGTTTAAATAATAATAATAAAAAAAAAATAAATATATATAAAACAAAGAGTAAAAAGTAACAAAAGCAAAAATAGATAATCTATAGAAATCTATTTTTAAAAAGTGGTGCTTGAAACTCTGAATGTCTAATCAGTAAGGCTTAGCCAGTGAACTATTACTTCCCCAAGAACAAAAACAAGAAAATTCAATAAACATGGGTATAAAGATATTATTGGCAATACCATAAGTATACATAGATATTATACCACAATATTACTACTTTTACTACTACTACTAAAACAACTAATAATAATAATAATAATAATAATAATAATAATAATAATAATAATATATTGAAAAAGACAAAGGAAATGTTTTACTCTTTCTCACTTTATAACTATTTTTTAGCCCTAGCTCGCATCTTTCCCGCTCTTAAGCAGCACATACATACCTTATAGTTAGCCTTTCATTAGCTAGACTTGACTAATTCATTCATTCATTCATCTTCTACCGCTTTATCCGATCTTCCATCGGGTCACGGGGAGCCTGTGCCTATCTCAGGCGTCTATGGGCATTAAGGCAGGATACACCCTGGATGGAATGCCAACCCATCGCAGGGCACACACACACACACACACACACACACACACATTCACACACACACATTCATACACTAGGGACAATTTTCCAAGGTGCCAATCAACCTACCGTGCATGTTTTTGGATTAGGAGGAAACCAGAGAACCCGGAGAAAAACCCACTGAGACACAGGGAGAATATGCAAACTCCACACACACATGGCCGAGACGGGAATCGAACCCGGACTCTGGCGGTGTGAGGCGAACGTGCTAACCACTAAGCCAGCGTGCCCCTTGATCATTGTTTTAGAGTGAAAAAGAACCAACAACACTTCTGAATATGAGTGTATATAAAGAAGTTATATACAAACCACTGAATATGATGACCAGATCCTTCTCTGGGTTCTCATAAGCCGCATTTATTTTCTTTGGAAGTTGAGGCCATGTGGAGCGAATGAGCGTGAGTTCGGGTTCGGTGAACTGTGGGTGCACACGCCAGAAATATCTGGAGAAGAAAGACGATTGAGTTTGAACGACTAAATTTGTTGGGAGGAAAACATTAGCGCCTTGATCGTGGAGTACCTGTCTTTGAAAATGAGGGTCTCTCCGCGCAGTTCGGTCACAGCGTCGATGCTTAACTCGGGGTCACATTTGTTTGGAGCCTCGGGCTTAGGTTTGTATTTCTCCTGATCCGGGTTGGGGCCTGCAAAACAGCCAGAAACACTCTCCTGGTTACAAGTGTGCCAAGCAAACAAGGTCTGTATTATTTTATATATAATATCGTACTCTTTTTTTTTTACCATAGAGTTCTTGTATGCCTTTGATGTCATCTTCAGACAGAGGGAATCCGTTGGTGTACGAGTAAACGGGGAACATTAGAGAGCCGGGGTCGTTAGAATGAGCCATGCCGAGAGCATGACCGAATTCGTGAGCCGCAACTAAGAACAGGTTGTATGCTGCAAGAGGGACCGAAATAAAAACATTGAATTTCTTATATACAGTAGATAAAGAAATCATTTGTTTTTTTATGTTAAAAAATTCATTAAATTCATAAAAATTTATGCATCAGGGTACAAATGCAAACTTCTGTTAAATCAATGCATCACATTGCTAACTTATGCAGATGCCCCAACGCAAAGGCAAAAAGCTGCGGCAACACCAGCATCACTACAGCACGAGATATAGTGCACTTTCATTCATTCATTCAACTTCTACCGCTTTATCCGATCTTCCCTCGGGTCACGGGGAGTCTGTGCCTATCTCAGGCGTCTATAGGGGGCATTAAGGCAGGATACACCCTGGATGGAATGCCAACCCATCACACAGGACACACACTCACACATTCACATTCACACACTAGGGACAATTTTCCAAGGTGCCAATCAACCTACCGTGCATGTTTTTGGACCGGGAGGAAACCGGAGAAAAACCCCCTGAGGCACGGGGAGAACATATAAACTTCACACACACATGGCCGAGATGGGAATCGAACCCGGACCCTGGCAGTGTGAGGCGAACGTGCTAACCACTAAGCCACCGTACAGAGTTGTGACAAAGTACAAATAATTCATTACCTTACTTAAGTAGAAATTTGGGGTATCTATACTTTACTGGAGTAAAGATTTTTACTCCTTACATTTTCACGTATTTATGTGTATTTTCTACTCCTACTCCTTAAACGTAGCCTCATTACTCCTATTTCATTATGGCTTTTCATCAATCCAAAGAAAAAAACCCTATCAATATAAATGGCTCCATCCGGATGGAGTGAATGTGATTGTGGTTGGATGAGATGTAAACGTGTACCATTCCGACACACTATTGGTTTGGACACGATTCACTGCACCTGCACAAATCACCTCACAGTTTACTACTGTCTCACTACTGGGGCATGGAGGCTTAGTGGTTAGCATGTTCGCCTCACACCACCACGGTCCGGGTTCGATTCCCGTCTCGCCCATGTGTGTGTGGAGTTTGCATGTTCTCCCCGTGTCTCAGGGGTTTTTTCTCCGGGTTCTCCGGTTTCCTCCTGGTCCAAAAACATGCATGTAGATTAATTGGCACCTTGGAAAATTGTCCCTAGTGAATGTATGTGTGTGTGTGTGTGTGTGTGTGCCCTGTGATGGGTTGGCATTCCATCCAGGGTGTATCCTGCCTTAATGCCCATAGACGCCTGAGATAGACTCCCCGTGACCCGAGGGAAGATCGGATAAAGCGGTAGAAGATGAACGAATGAATGAATGAATAAATGAATGAATGTGTCACTACTGGTTCTGTAGAGAGACGTTTGAATGAATTTTTGAACAATTTTTCTCATTTTTTCCTCTTACATTACTTTTATACTTTAAGTAGTTGTGAAAGCAATACTTTTACACTTCAGTAAAAAGCTTGAAGGCCAAGTATCTATACTTTCTAGCTGAGTAATGAATGTGAACACGTTTGACACCAGTGAAAATAAGTACGATGACTAGATAAATACAAATGTTTCCAGAATCCGGAGACTTGCAGCAATATCATAAGAATGCCTCATGAGCAAGAATGCTGTTGTTGTAAATACATTTACATTACATTTAAGGGCCTTGCTCAAGGGCCCACTAATGGCAGCTTGATGGTGGTGGAGTTTGAACCCGTGAGTCCAACACCTTAACCACTGGGCACAAATATCATCACATTTGTAGATGTATTTATTACTGGCTTTCGAATGTATATAAAGTATCAGCTATACTACATTAAAATCCACACGACTAAGCCATTGAATGAACGCAATGGTCGTATTTCAGGCACGAGAAAATTAGCGAACATCTTCTGGCCAATCAGGAATGAGATTGCTCCCGAGCCGTGATAGGTTACCGTGCGAATCTTTCGACCACGTTTCATCCTCGTCGAAATGCGTGTCCCCACCCATGCCCATTCCTGGTGGGTAAGCGTGGGCGAGGAGTCCCTCGGGGCCGTCAAAGGGGTTGTGATCTCCATGTTCTGTGAATGAAACCACACCGAGGTCAAAAAATAAAAAGGTCTAATAAATGAAGGTAATTACATTTGATCGTAAACACATGTTTACCTCCACTCCCGAAGCTGATCATGATGTCTGCGATTCCTTCATGCAACCTCTTGAACTTCAGAGGAGTCACGCGACTCCAGGTCTTCAGGGCGTTATGAATGGCTTGATCCACATCCTCCTTCTCCAGGTCAGGAGTGTAGTTATTAATCCTGTGTGATGAAACAGGTCAACGTTAAAAACAAATAACTGCAAACAAACAAACAAAAATAAAACAAGACTCACCTGAACGTCACAGTTGTGTTTTTCCATTTGGGCTTCTGAGGGAAGAGATTGTACTCGCCTACATCCGGGACGCCACATCTCGCCTTCTTCATGACCTCAAGCGTGTCGTTGTTCAGCCGACCAGTGACCTCCAGCTTGAAGAAAGACTGCATTGAGCGGATCTTATCGGCCAGCCCGTCTGAAGGTTTGGATTTACCCAGCAGGCCGGCCTGCATCCCGTAATATCGTCTGAGGTATCGCTGGGCACGGGGATGAATAGAGGACGTGTAGATTAGCATCAGATTAGCATCAGATTAGCATCAGAGGCATTAGCATCAGGTTAGCATCAGAAGCGTTTGAATAAATTAGCGATCATGATTGGCTCAACCAATTGGCTTTTGTCCTTATATATCCTCATATATATATATATATATATATATATATATATATATATATATATATATATATATATATATATATATATATATGAAGAAAGTATTTCACTGTGTTATAAAGCACATGTGACAGGTCATAAAGCACCATTCTTTCTTTCTTGCCTCCTGGATTTTTTTTTCAGAACATTCAGTAAAGCCTCCTGGGGTCCTTCCTTAAATCCCTTCTTTCTTTCTTTTCCCTTCCTTCCTTCTTTCTTCCTTTTTTCTTTCTGTTTGTTTTTGACATTATTTTATAAAATTCATTAAAGCCTCCTGTATCTTTCTTTCATTCTTTTTCCTTTCTTTCTATTTCCCATCCTTCATTTCTTCCTTTTTTCTTTCTGTTTGTTTTTGACATTATTTTATACATTACACTAAAGCCTCCTGTTTCTTTCTTTCTTTCTTTTTCCCTTTCCTTTCTTCCTTCTTCCTTTTTTGCTTTTGGCATTCTTATATAAAAGTCATTAATTAAAACCTCCTGCTTCTTTCTTTGTTTTGTTTCTTTTTACCTTCCTTCCTTCCTTTCTTCCTTCAATAATCCTTCCTTCTTTCTTCTTTCTTTCTTTCTTTCTTTTTATTTTGGACATTCTTTTATAACATTCAATAAAGCCTCCTCATTCATTGTTATTATTTTATTGCATTTATTTTTAAGTTTATTTTTATTCTCCCGATTGGCCTTACATTCTTTTACATGTTGGACAGTTGTATACATTCTATACGTATATATACACGTGAAAAATAAAAATTGAATTTGATTTTGAAAGAAAAAAAAACATCCAAACAGTAAACGCAAATACGTAATTAAGAATAAAAGAAAAATGTAGAAATAATAAGTCAATACAACAGTAAGGAAAAAACACAAATCAAGTACATGTGTGCTGTAGAAAAGAAATACATTCATTCATTCATTCATCTTCTACCGCTTTATCCGATCTTCCTCGGGTCACGGGGAGCCTGTGCCTATCTCAGGCGTCTATGGGCATTAAGGCAGGATACACCCTGGATGGAATGCCAACCCATCGCAGGGCACACACACACACATTCACACACACATTCACACACTAGGGACAATTTTCCAAGGTGCCAATCAACCTACCGTGCATGTTTTTGGACCGGGGGAAACCGGAGAACCCGTAGAAAAAACCCCTGAGGCACGGGGAGAACATGCAAACTCCACACACACACATTGGCCGAGACGGGAATCGAACCCGGATCCTGGCGGTGTGAGGCGAACGTGCTAACCACTACGCCACCGTGCCCCTAAGAAATACATTTACTGAATTATATGATAAATTAATTAATAATTTTTAAAAAAAAATGGATACAGTATTTCAAGTTTGAGTATATAGACCAATATTAAATCAGGAACATTACATCTATTGATAGACATGTGATTACATGTGATTATAAATGTATTAGCCTTCACCAACTTAAAAATATTGAAATCTCAGACATTTTCCCGACGTTAGAAAAAAAAAAAACGTCTTAGAGGACGTTTCCCTCACCTCTGCGAACAGCCAGCTCTCAGTCTCATCTGCAGAAATGGGTTTGGAGAACGCCGGTCCCACAGACACTAGTAGTACAGCTACTGCTATAATCTCCATGTTTTCCCAGCCGCGTGTCTCTGCGAATGACTGCCACTGAAACACAAAGGGTTTTTTATAGTGACCTCGATGCTCTCCCACCTCCCTGCCATTAACATGCCATGATTCATGTAAAAGTACCGTCGGCACTTCCTCCTAGCAGGAAAAGTGCAGGCAGCAGCAACACTGCGGTTAACTATAGGGAGGAAAAATGCTTTTGAACCAGTGTCCAATTAGACTTTAGATTTAGATTAGATTTCTCTCCAACCGGGTCACAATTCTAGTTTATTTCAATTTAGATAAAATCATGTAATGGCATTTATTTAGATGTAAATTGGTCATTGTCTAACAGTAGAGCAGATATCACTTCCATAGCAACAAAACACAAGCAAGTCCCAGCAGACAACTACTATATACTTTATTTCTCTTTCTATCTATTTCTTATATTCTTTTAGAACATTCATAAAGACTACATTCCTTTCTTTCTTTCTGTCTATTTATTTCTTACATTCTTTTATAACATGCAGTAAGCCTCTTTCTTTCTTTCTTTCTTTCTTTCTTTCTTTCTTTCTTTTTCCTTACTTCCTTTCTGTCTATTTGAAATTCTTTTATAAGGTACCGTGAAGCCTCCAGATACTTTCTTTCTACCTTTCTTTCCCGGTTCTTTCTTTCATTCGTTCTATCTTTCTTTCTTTCTTTCCTGATTCATTCTGTCTTTTTTTTTCTTTTCTCATTCTTTCTTTCTTTCTTTCTTTCTTCACTGATTCATTCTGTTTTGCTTTCTTTTTTCTTTTTTTACATTACATTCTTTCTTTCTTTCTTTCTTTTTGACATCCTTTTATTAATATGTAGTGAAGTCTCCAGATACTTTCTTTCCTTCTTTCTTTCTTTCCTGGTTCTTTCTTTCTTCCTTTCTTTCTTTTTATTTCTGACCTTGTTTTATAACATTCAGTAAACTCTTCTTTCTTTTTTTTTTTCTTTCTTTCTTTCTTTCTTTCTTTCTTTCTTTCTTTCTTTCTTTCTTTCTTTCTTAATTCATTCTGTTTTCTTTCTTTTTTCATTCATTCATTCCTTTCTTTCTTTCTTTTTCCTTACTTCCTTTCTGTCTATTTGAAATTCTTTTATAAGGTACCGTGAAGCCTCCAGATACTTCCTTTCTATCTTTCTTTCCCGGTTCTTTCTTTCATTCTTTCTATCTTTCTTTCCTGATTCTTTCTGTCTTTTTTTTTCTTTTCTCATTCTTTCTTTCTTTCTTTCTTTCTTCACTGATTCATTCTGTTTTGCTTTCTTTTTTCTTTTTTTACATTACATTCTTTCTTTCTTTCTATCTTTCTTTCTTTCTTTCTTTCTTTCTTTTTGACATCCTTTTATTAATATGTAGTGAAGTCTCCAGATACTTTCTTTCCTTCCTTCTTTCTTTCTTTCCTGGTTCTTTCTTTCTTACTTTCTTTCTTTTTATTTCTGACATTATTTTGTAACATTCAGTAAACTCTTCTTTCTTTTTTTCTTTCTTTCTTTCTTTCTTTCTTTCTTTCTTTCTTTATTAATTCATTCTGTTTTCTTTCTTTTTTCATTCATTCATTCCTTTCTTTCTTTCTTTTTCCTTACTTCCTTTCTGTCTATTTGAAATTCTTTTATAAGGTACCGTGAAGCCTCCAGATACTTTCTTTCTATCTTTCTTTCCCGGTTCTTTCTTTCATTCTTTCTATCTTTCTTTCCTGATTCATTCTGTCTTTTTTTTTCTTTTCTTTCTTTCTTTCTTTCTTTCTTTCTTTCTTCACTGATTCATTCTGTTTTGCTTTCTTTTTTCTTTTTTTACATTACATTCTTTCTTTTTTTCTATCTTTCTTTCTTTCTTTCTTTTTGTTTGACATCCTTTCATTAATATGTAGTGAAGTCTCCAGATACTTTCTTTCCTTCCTTCTTTCTTTCTTTCCTGGTTCTTTCTTTCTTACTTTCTTTTTATTTCTGACCTTGTTTTATAACATTCAGTAAACTCTTCTTTCTTTTTTTCTTTCTTTTCATCTTTATTTTTCGAATTTCTTTCTTTCTTTCTCTTCTTTCTTCTTTTCTTCTTTCTTTCTTTCTTAATTCATTCTTTTTTCTTTCTTTTTTCATTTCTTTCTTTCTTTCTTTTTCCTTACTTCCTTTCTGTCTATGTGAAATTCTTTTATAAGGTACCGTGAAGCCTCCAGATACTTCCTTTCTATCTTTCTTTCCCGGTTCTTTCTTTCATTCTTTCTATCTTTCTTTCCTGATTCATTCTGTCTTTTTTTTTCTTTTCTCATTCTTTCTTTCTTTCTTTCTTTCTTTCTTCACTGATTCATTCTGTTTTGCTCTCTTTTTTACTTTACTTTCTTTCTATCTTTCTTTCTTTCTTTCTTTCTTTTTGACATCCTTTTATTAATATGTAGTGAAGTCTCCAGATACTTTCTTTCCTTCCTTCTTTCTTTCTTTCCTGGTTCTTTCTTTCTTACTTTCTTTCTTTTTATTTCTGACATTATTTTATAACATTCAGTAAACTCTTCTTTCTTTCTTTCTAAATTCATTCTGTTTTTCTTTCTTTCTTTTTTCATTCATTCATTCATTCCTTTCTTTCTTTCTTTTTATTTCCTGACGCTATTTTATAACATTCAGTAAAGCCTCCTTTTTTTCTTTCTTTCTTATTTAAACCAATAGATAAATCAACAAAATGCTATCTGCTCTCTCCTGCATACATGAGCTGACAGATGCCTGTGATTGCTATTGTAACTGTTACTATTATCTCTGTAACAGATGTGTGCGGCGATGTGTCTTTGTGTTGTACGTTGATTGTGTGGTGTTACTAATGTGAACATCTTTAGTGCATCACCCTTTGGAGGACAATAAAGTGCATTTCATAATTGACGCCCCTCCCACGTGCCCTCAGAGAACGACTAATTTGGTCCTTTCATTAGCAAAGTTAATAATGTGTGATTTGTCGGGAAATGTCACTGGAGCTCCACTTCATCACACTATTTGATCATAGAGTTGAAAAGAGTTGCTGCTCAGATATCCGGATCTCGGTGCACCAGACCGGCTGCTTTACGTCTGCCTCTAAATTTAAACAGACGTTCCTAAGAGACTGATCACACTGTTGTGCTCGTGACTGTGATGCATCTCCATACTGCTTTGAGTAAGCGTTCTTGGTCAGTCGTTATTGTTGGGACAGTATTTCAAAGGTTAATGCATGGAGAAAAAAAAAGGTTCCTTCTAAATCGGCTCGCCTTATTTTAACCCCTTACACTCGCAGATTCATTTCTTAGTCTCATCAGTGAAATACACTGTATTGCATGAGGCGCAGCATGACACTTGAGTCTGTGCACAAATCCTGAAGACATGTTAACCCAAGGTTGGAGTGAAAGAACGTAAAGACTTGTTTATTATAAGTGACCCCTATTGATACCCGTACACAATAAAGCGAACATCAAAGGTGCATCATTGTCCACATTATCACTCAAGACAGTACGAATGATTCATGAAAAAGTACCGCAGCCACTTCCTCTCTTCCCATTCCAACAGAGAAAAAAAAAGTGTGGAATGACCTCACCGGGAGGTCACAGCTATTTGGAAGTCAAAATTTTGTGAAGTAAACAGTTTTTTACCTCATGCTGACTTCACCAATCTTCAAAACAACACATGTAGGTGAGGAATGGGGGGGGGGTGGGCGGGTGGGGGGTTAGGTGGGGATTGGGGGCACGCCAAGGGACTTTTTGTGGTTTTGCAAAGTAAACGGTTAAAAAAAAAAAAAAAAAAAAAAGAAGAAAAAAAAAAGAAGGGCATCTCTGCATTTTTTCACCAAGCGGTCAGATCTGAGATCATTTACAGACAGATGTCTTATACAGAGCGGGATTCCGGGTGCACGGCGACGAAGGGGAATTTTTGTGTTTGTTTAACTTGTTTGTCTGATTTATCATTAAGCTGTGACGACTTATAATATACATGTCTCACTGAAGAAGCAAACACTATGAATAAAATTTGATGTCACCGATCCTTGTGTTTGTTTTTCCAGATTCTGCCTAATCTTGTGTTACTCAGGTAACGTAGACGAAATCACACGCAATTACTGCTTCCGATGAATTTTCTAGTTATTTATTGGACGTGACTTAAGGTGAGAAGGATGCAACAGGAGCTGAAGTCATATACTGCAAAATCGTTCCCTATATTTGTTGAGAATGTTATATATGCTGTAGTTAGAGAGAAAATAGATAAATAATTTAATAACAGGAAATGACACCTTATTCCTGACACAAGTGTCTTGATTTAGTAGTTTAAGTAGTTATACAATTACAGCATGTTTCCTTCTTATACACACACACACATTCATTCATTCATTCATCTTATATCGCTATATCCGATCTTCCCTCGGGTCACGGGGAGTCTGTGCCTATCTCAGGTGTCTATGGACATTAAGGCAGGATACACCCTGTATGGAATGCCAACCCATCGCAGGGCACAGGTGGTGATTTTTAAGAAAAGGTAACCACTACCTGAAGGTCATGACGAATTCCTGAAGGTCATTTATGAGCTTTTTCCTTCGTGTCAGGATGCAACTTTCAACCGAGAATTAGAAGATAATCAGTGTTTGCTTGTTTGTGTTCTGTCGCATGTGGTACTCGTGAGGACACGTCCTGATAACAAACACACACACACACACACACACCAAGAATGCAAAAATGTGAGGACAGGAATCCTAGACTTTTAAACAATTACGTGGTGCCAGCCATGAATTTAGTAGGAATGTACAGAATACGGGGCAAAACAAGTTGTTTGCAGAATTACACGTTCGTCGTGACACGCACACATGGAACGCAGAAGTGTCTCGTATCGCCGTCTGGATGTTCGGGCCGTCAATCCGAATCTGCCTGAAGGGCTGTGAGTCATAAAGTAACGAGGGTTAAGGGGGATTTTTTTTTTCTTTGGACGACCTGCTTCTGGGCTAAACATCATCACGAGGACAAAGATATGCGTATAGTACAGAAGTCTCGGTGTGGAGACAAATTTTACCGGATGGAGTTAAGGGGACTTGCTCAGAGGCCCTGGAGTGGCAGTTTCGTTGTGGCTGAGATTTAACCTTTAGATCCAATGACTTAACCACTACGCTACCACCTCCGCTGCCTTGATTAGGAAATGTTGTTGGATTTGTAGTCATGTCATTGTACTTATGTTTTTGGCGGTTGGCTGAAATTGCCCGTGACAGAGATAATTACACATGTAACTATGATGCATTTCCGAGCAGTAAACACTATACGTTATACAAAACCAATGTGTTAAAAGTAACATTAAATCTGTTTACTTTACAAGAAGTGCAGTGACGCTGCATTATATTGTTTAAACCAAAAAATGTGAGCTGAGTATCGGGTAGACGTGAAACACAAGCTGCAGGAACGCAAAAAAGTCTGTTTTATTGTGTATGTGTATTGGATAATATTTATGCAAAGTCTGTAGGAGTAAAAAAAAAAAAAGGTTATAAGAATATTTGTTCCCACTTCCACAAATGTACACTGGGTTCACCTTATTATAAGGCATTTATAATTGCAGAAACATTAGCTGGCTGCTAATTATGATATTAGGGGCACGGTGGCGTAGTGGTTAGCACGTTCGCCTCACACCGCCAGGATCCGGGTTCGATTCCCGTCTCGGTCATGTGTGTGTGGAGTTTGCATGTTCTCCCCGTGCCTCAGGAGGTTTTTCTCCGAGTTCTCCGGTTTCCCCCCGGTCCAAAAACATGCATGATAGGTTGATTGGCACCTTGGAAAATTGTCCCTAGTGTATGAATGTGTGTGTGTGAATGTGTGTGTGCGTGCCCTGCGATGGGTTGGCATTCCATCCAGGGTGTATCCTGCCTTAATGCCCATAGACGCCTGAGATAGGCACAGGCTCCCCGTGACCCAATGGAAGTGACATGGATAAAGCCGGTAGAGGGAAGATCGGATAAAGCTGGGGTTATGGTAGAAGAGAATGGGAGAGTGTAGAAGATGAAGAATGAATGATGAATGAATGAATGAATGAATAATACTGATATTAGCATCTCAGCTATTAGCATCTCAGCTAGTAGCATCTCAGCTATTAGCATCTTGGAATACACTTTCTACAGATAAAACAAGGAAGTCTCTCAGAAGAGTTCGTAACGATGTGAAATGAAATCCCAGAGAAACTGTTTATTAGTGCAGTCTTTAATGCTACAGAATTTATTAAAGCATATTTAATATGTTACATGTTTAAGTATACTATTTTATTTTGTGTATACCAGTTTCTCCCATTAGGGGGCGCCACAGCAGATTGTCTGCATATTAGATTTGGCGCATGTTTTATGTTGGATGCCCTTCCTAATGCTCCACGTTTGGCCGGGCTTGGGACCGGCACTGGGATGGCACTGGCTTGTGCAACCCTAACGGTTGAGTAATTGGGGGATAAGGGCCTTGCTGAAGGGCCCACTAGTGGCAGTGCTGGGAATCAAACCTGCAACCACCTGCAACCTCGAACCAAACAAAGCCCAATATCCTCCCCAAATGTAATTATACTACACTTTATAGATTTTAAAAGTGATAAAGAACATTTTGTTTCTTATTAAGACCAAAACTTCATTTTAGTGTCACGATTGGAGTGGGTCCTTCTATTCTTTTCGCTTTTCTTTTCATGTATTTCCTCCATTCAACCAGCAGATGTCGCCATGGTGTCACTCATTAGTTTCCCATTGATTTCCATTCACCTCCTGTATGTAATCAAGTTGCTTTTTTTTGGGTCCCAGTATTATTTTCATGCACAGTTGTTGAAGTTATGTGGTCTGTTTCTTGCATTTTCGTTTCCCTCTGTCTATTATGGTACTTTTACATTTTTGTTTGCTGCATGACTGCCTACATTGAAAATTTCAGTGGATAGTCAGGGTGGCTGAAAAGATCATAGGTCCTCCATTATGGATATTTACACACACACACACACACACACACACACACACACACACACACACACACACACACATGCACCTCTCACACAAACACACATCTCACACACTTTCCTGCTTTCTGGAAATATGTACCGAAATATGCAGTATTCGGGTCGCCTGTGTTACAGAGTCTCCTTGTATTATTCTGTCCCTTTTTGTTTGCACTAAATGCTCCACATGTGCACTTTATGTTTTTACTTTTGTGTAGTTTCTTGTTCATTTATATTGTCTGATGTTCGAGAAGTGTTTAAAAACTAATTAAAATCAAAATAAACACAGCAGTAATTATTGTGAGCAACTTGTAAATGAATGTGTTGTATTTGCCTTGTATACACTTGTACTGTACATACCAGGGGACTTGTAATGTTACAGGTATAAAAACGGATGTTGGTGTGTCCCTTCGCCTATAGGTGGCGCACACGTCAAGGAGTTGGGAGGTTTGTAGCCCAGTGGTTAAGGCGTTGGACTCTGGACCGGAAGATCATGGGTTCAAACCCCACCGCCACCAAGCTGCCACTAGTGGGCCCTTGAGCAAGGCCCTTAACCCTCAATTGCTCAGTTGTAAGTCTCTCTGGATAAGAGCGTCTGCCAAATGCTGTAATGTAATGTAATGTAATGTAATGATGAAGTTTCTTGTAAACTAACTAGACGCTCAGGTGCAGTAAGACGTGTGGATGAAGATGAGTGGTGACCGTGGTCATGGTGGTTCCTCAGAGGTCAGCATTTCATTACTGGTGATGAAGTGAAGCAACCTGTCCTAGCATGACTTATATGAGGCTCCATGAATAAACTATAAACACTTTATTACCTGATTTATGTGCAATGTTATTTGTAAATATTATTTAAAAAAATGTCCATCATTTGTGGCACGTTACCATTCATCCTCCATACACTGTGCAAAAAAAACCTTCAATCCCTGTCCATGTCATTATGTTCAACACTGTACTGTATTTAATTTTGTATGTGGATGAATTTTTTTTTTACCAACTTTCATCCAGACTGAGCAATTTTTCTTTCTGTCAGGACGTCTTGGCCTGCAGGTAGCGCTGCAGTTTACGCACAGTGGATTTGTCCAAGGAGAAAAGGTCGAAGTCAAAGGTGGTTTTGGTGATATTAAAGAGTCCGGTCTCTTCGATCAGGTTTACGATCTGAAATACAAAAGCAAAATGTTTTTTTTGGGTGAAGAAGACACAAATGCTGTATTCAGTTCAGTTTGCCTGGAGATGATGATTATCTTATCTTAATTAAATTCAAAGAAAGCCTTCAATCAGGGGTTGGGGGGGGGGCACAAACATTTTGGCTAAGGGCCCACCTAGACTTATAAAATTTGACAGACGGGCCACCAGACATACTGTCCATGCATACTCATACATGCAAACATAAACATATAAAAGGCATTAATGTGAATACTCACCGTGCCTAATGCGCCACCTGGGGGAACGTCAGGTAATTACAGGAAAAGGTCACATGATAAATAAATTGATTTGGGCAATTCTGTACCGATCTTTGGCGGGCCGGATTAAAAGGACGGAAGAGCCGGGCCGTAGTTTTCCTATCCCTACCGAATCATTTAGTGGACATCATTTCATAGACAGTTATGGATTCGCTAATTCAGAATTTCTCAGCGAGGCATTTTAAATGAATAATGTGAACGATGTGTGATATTGGGGGCACAGTGTCTTAGTGGTTAGCACGTTCGCCTCACACCGCCAGGGTCCGGGTTCGATTCCCGTCTCGGCCGTGTGTGTGTGGAGTTCGCATGTTCTCCCCGTGCCTCAGGGGGTTTTTCTCCGGGTTCTCCGGTTTCCTCCCAGTTCAAAGACATGCACGGTAGGTTGATTGGCACCTTGGAAAATTGTCCCTAGTGTGTGAATGTGTATGTGAGAGTGTGTGTGAGTCTGCCCTTCGATGGGTTGGCATTCCATCCATGGGTTGGCATATGCCAGGGTGTATCCTGCCTTAATGCCCATAGACGCCTGAGATAGGCACAGGCTCCCCATGACCCGAGGGAAGATCGGATAAAGCGGTAAAAGATGAATGAATGAATGTGTGATATTGACGGAGAAGATCTGGTTCAATGGAGGAAAATAAGACAAATATGGTTTCTAACCTCTTGTAAGGTATTCCTCTCTCTTATAGCCATCAGTCTGCGATGAAGGTCCTCCAGCTCCTCGGTGTAAGACTTAAAGGATAAAAATCACAATAATACTCTATTCAGTCAGACGGGGTTCCTGAAATATGCCATTTATTTACGATATTTAAATGTCATACTTTGTTTCCTCAGAGAACATTTTGTCTTTGGGAGGAATATGGGTTCATCTACAAATAAACACGTGAAGCTAGGGTAGAGTATCGGGTAGAACCTACCTTCAGTTTTGGGAAGGTTCCTTTGGAAATGTAAAAGATTACAGATTACAAATAACCCTATGTAAAATGTAATAAGTAGTGTATCTTATAAAAGTAAAGTGATTACTTTTGATGACTTTTTAATTTTTTTTCATTCGTCCACTAGGGGGCACTATTATGTTGCCAGTCTAAAGGAAAAAATGTCAAACCATCAGGAAAAATCGGTTATATATGCATGTTGGGGGGGTGGGGGGGGGGGGGGGGGTGGTACATGCTTGCTATGCTACATTAGTTCCTGCGCATGCTTGCTATGCACTCCTGCGCAGTGGGAGCGCCACTGCCACCCACTGTATTGGATGTGCAATTATACTTTATTCTAGTATGGCAGGAAAACATATTCCCTGGGGTCACGCCCATAAATGCACCGCGCACCACTATTTGAACCACGGTAGTAGTCTAAAGCACTGATTTTATTTATTATTTACATGAAATTGTAGGTGGGAGCTCAGTGGTTAACATGTTGGCCTACGGACCGTAAGATCGCAGGTTCAAATCCCAGCACCACCAAGCTGCCACTAGTGGGCCCTTGAGCAAGGCCCTTAACCCTCAACTACTCAGTTGTAAGTCGCTCTGGATATGTAAATGTAATGTAAATTGTTCCGATTTAACCCTATTTGTAATCTTTAACATTTCCATAACTGTACATTTTTCACACATTAATGAATTGATGTTACATTTATTTTGTAATTAAATTACGTAACGCTGTTACATGTAACTAGTTACTCCCCAACACTGCCTTACCTTAAGGTTGTTTGTGTTGATTTTGGGTGGCACTCGCTCCTGGTTGTCAGGATGAGACGTTTCCGTGTCAAACCTGTCCAAGAACAAGCTGGTGATTAATGGTGTGATTAAAATACGAGCCAAAGTGAAGTGGGCAGAGATAAAGTGGTGTAATAAAATCATTAGTGGCATGGAAATGATGAATGTTTACAGACATGCAGAATGCAAACAAGACAATAGAAATATAATGTAAGATTTTATGAAATATTCTGATCAACCTTTTGGTTTTTTTGGGGCTCAGATCCGACTCCAAGGTGGACGAATGTCGTTTGCTCACTAATTCCACCTGCCCTCCGCCTCTGGTCGTTCTCATTGGGATTTGGGGTTCTTTGAAATCCACTTTGGCGTCCACATCAGATTTGGCGCTTTTCCTCAAGGACGATGATAAAGACCACACCGGCATGGACTTTCCTCCTTCTTTTGTTCTACAAGTCCTTCTGCTCTCGTGTTTTTCTCCGTGCCCGTCTCTTGGTTTCTGGTGTTTGTGGTTTTCACCCACTCTGCCTTTATTCCGCTCCTGAATGATAAGAGATTTGAGAATATTAATGCTAAAGAAAAAAAAAGATCTTCCTGCACTTTGATGATTTATTACAGTGTGGATGTGTTTATCTTAATTATTTATCTCATGTTATCGATATTATTTATTGCACCTCAAATAGTCTAAAATATTTCTCTAATTATTCTAAAAAAAAAAAATGTTATATGTATAACACTCATATGGTACTACATAATTTTACAAATAATTACAAAAAAGACTTTGCACATGCATTGAGAGCCAAGGAGTACAGATCGAAGCAGTGCACTAGCTTCATTTAGACTCGTGTACATGGTGTGTGTTATTATGCCATTAAAATAAAAGTCAATCCCATGTAAGTGGTAAAATAATTTTGTATTTGTGAAAGGTGCAACACAATGAATAAAAAGGGAGATAGATAGAAAGATAGATGAATGGTTGGATAGGTATGTACTTAAAAGTATTTGGAGGGAGGTATGGATGGATGGATGGATGGATGGATGGATGGATGGATGAATGAATGGATGGATGGATGGATGGATAGATGGATAGATGGATAGATAGCGATAATGGATGGATGGATATGGATGGATGGATAGATAGATAGATAGATAGATATGGATGGATAGATAGATAGATAGATAGATAGATAGATAGATAGATAGATAGATAGATAGATAGATAGATAGATAGATAGACAGATAGATAGCAATAACAGATGAATGGTTGGATAGGTATATAGGTAAAAGTATTTGGAGCGAGGTATGGATGGATGGATGAATGGATGGATGGATATATAGATAGATAGATAGATAGATAGATAGATAGATAGATAGATAGATAGATAGACAGATAGATAGACAGATAGATAGACAGATAGACAGATAGATAGACAGATAGATAGATAGATAGATAGATAGATAGATAGATAGATAGATAGATAGATAGATAGATAGACATATAGATAGATAGCACTAACAGATGAATGGTTGGATAGGTATGTAGGTAAAAGTATTTGGGGGGATGGATGGATGGATGAATGGATGGATGGATAGATATATAGATGGATAGATAGATAGATAGATATGGAAGTTAGCTAGACAGATATTTTACTTGAAAAAATACAATTTCTAGACTAAACTCCTGCAATGTCATTTTTATCATTCGGCAGACGCTCTTATCCAGAACAATTGAGGGTTAAGGGCCTTGCTCAAGGGCCCACTAATAGCAGCTTGGTGGTGGGACTCCTGCGATCTTCTGGTCCAATGGCTTAACCACTGAGCTCCCACCTCCCTCCCTTTATTAACAGACTTTTTTATCTACTAAATCCCATAATAATATAATAAAGCACCAACCTTCACCGCAGTGTGTGTTTTGATCTTTTCACGGTCCGAGGCAGATGACGACATGAATGTAGACCTTATAGAATAATCCGCGTGAGGTCTGGGCATCATTTCACGTTCTTTATGCACAACCATGACCTGAGTGGAGAAACAGATATATGGGGATGAGTATACAGTGCACCAGGAGAACCAGCGTGTCTGGACTGAGCCACTCACTCCGCCAGTTTTGCTGAGTTTTGTGGTGGAACTTGTGTTTCTTGTTGTTAAACACGAGCTCCTCGTGGTTGTAGGTGATTGACCGCGGTGTTGCCCTCCCGGCCCAGGAAAAGGTCAGAGATAAAAGCGAACGTTGGAAATCTACTCGAACCAAAGGCAAGTGTGGAAACGTTTAGTATGCTTACAATGAATACAAATGACCCTATTCAAAATGTAATAAGTAGTGTAACTTTTCAATTACTTGGTCAATATTAATTGCTTATCCAAGGACAGCGTCTGGGTTATGATCAATATAGGGGGTGTAGCTCAGAGGTCTAAGGCGCTGGGCTGCTGATCAGAAGGATGGAGGTTCGAGCCCTGGTATGGCCAAGTTGGCCTGTTTTTGCCCTTGGGCCCTTGAGCAAGACCCTTAACCCTCTGTGCTCCAGGGGGCGCCATATCATGGCTGACCCTGCGCTCTGACCCCAACTACCAAACAACAAGCTGGGATATATGAAGAAAGAATTTCACTGTGCTATATATATATATATATATATATATATATATATATATATATATATATATATATTTATTTATTTATGTGTGACAAATAAAGGTTATTCTTTTTCTAAATGTAAAGTAACTGATTACAATTGATTATGTTTTGATTACTTCATTTGTCCACTAGGTGGCACTCGGAAAAAGTGTTGACCTGGGTGCTGGGTGTAGCCAATCATTTTTATCGAAGGTTGGGGGGGGTGGGGAGAGGGGGATTTGGGTTGTTAAGCAGTGGTCGTTGGAATTTGTAATCTTCATGATTTTCTAAAGTAACTATAATTTAATTATATGTTTTTTTTTCACTGTAACTGTAACAGATTACTGTTACTTTTATTTTGTAATTAAGTTACGTAACGCCGATACATGCAACTAGCTACTCCACAACACTGGTTGTAACAGCCTGCCAAGGTTTCGTATTGTTGCATGGTAGATCTTATACTGATTTAAATTCTGATGCATTATTTATGTTTACTCATTTTTACATTTTACTGCACTTTATTGCACATTGTAAACATGTTTTATTCAACGGGGCTATTGAGCAATATGAGCATTCTAGCCTTCGTTATCTAGTGTTGATTTGTTTTTATTTATTTTTTATTGTCTTATTTTGCACTGTAATTGCTGAAAAGGTGGCAATAAAGAATCTTGGGTGATCCACTGGGAAGTGGATCAGAATAAAGAAAAGTAAAGAATATCTTGGGATAATTTTTACAAGAGGCACATCTGTAAGGAACATTCTTTTCAATAATGTAAATTACAGAGGAAAACGTGTGGATATTTATAGAATTGCTTGGTCAAAGGAAATCCTCCTGCTGTTTGTTGCATAGAAACCGAAGAAATGTGCATGCATGCATGCCTGGTCGTTTGCACATTTCAAGGGTGGAGTATTTGGGTGTGAAGGGCAGCGTGTGTGTGTGTGTCTGTGTGGTGGGGGGCGGGGGGGGGGGGGGGGGGGTGTTTGGGTGCAGAAACAAAAGACGATTTGAATTAGAGTGAAATATGTAACATACATGTTTCTATATCATTATATACAGTTTAATCAGGGAACACGTCGAAGATTTCAAGGACAAATTATGATCAGAGAGAATTTTGTGTATAATTTTTTGTATTTGTGAAAGGTGCAATACAATGAATAAAAAGGGAGATAGATAGAATGATAGATGAATGGTTGAATATGTATGTAGGTAAAAGTATTTGGAGGGAGGTATGGATGGATGGATGGATGGATGGATGGATGGATGGATGGAATGGATGGATGGATGGATGGATAGATAGCAATAACAGATGAATGGTTGGATAGGTATGTAGGTAAAAGTATTTGGAGGGATGGATGGATGGATGGATAGATAGATAGCAATAACAGATGAATGGTTGGATAGATATGTAGGTAAAAGTATTTGGAGGGAGGTATGGATGGATGGATGAATGGATGGATGGATGGATATATAGATAGATAGCAATAACAGATGAATGGTTGGATAGGTATGTAGGTAAAAGTATTTGGAGGGATGGATGGATGGATGGATGGATGGATATATAGATAGATATATAGATAGATAGGTAGCAATAACAGATGAATGGTTGGATAGGTATGTAGGTAAAAGTATTTGGAGGGATGGATGGATGGATGGATAGATAGATAGCAATAACAGATGAATGGTTGGATAGGTATGTAGGTAAAAGTATTTGGAGGGAGGTATGGATGGATGGATGAATGGATGGATGGATATAGGATAGATAGATAGATAGATAGCAATAACAGATGAATGGTTGGATAGGTATGTAGGTAAAAGTATTTGGAGGGAGGGATGGATGGATGGATGGATGGATATATAGATAGATATATAGATAGATAGGTAGCAATAACAGATGAATGGTTGGATAGGTATGTAGGTAAAAGTATTTGGAGGGATGGATGGATGGATGGATAGATAGCAATAACAGATGAATGGTTGGATAGGTATGTAGGTAAAAGTATTTGGAGGGAGGAATGGATGGATGGATAGATATGGAAGTTAGCTAGACAGATATTTTACTTGAAAAAATACAATTTCTAGACTAAACTCCTGCAATGTCATTTTTATCATTCGGCAGACGCTCTTATCCAGAACAATTGAGGGTTAAGGGCCTTGCTCAAGGGCCCACTAATGGCAGCTTGGTGGTGGGACTCCTGCGATCTTCTGGTCCAATGGCTTAACCACTGAGCTCCCACCTCCCTCCCTTTATTATGACAAATTATGATCAGAGAGAATTTTGTGTATAATAAAAGTATATTGGAGTCATGTGACTCAGACCAGAGGAACTATTCAATACATAAACCACAGGGGGATGTGAATCATTTAGAAAATCATTGAATCAGTCATTGAGTGACTCTTTTGAATCACATTAAAGAATGAATCGTTCGTGAATGACACATTGTACACACACACACACACTCTTGGACCCCAACTAATGACTATAAGGCATTTAACAGTGTAACGAGACACAGATGGTCAGCGAAAGAGAAATTATTCGGTCTAATATAACAGTATTGCTTGGCCTGAAGTTTGTGGCATCTTTTGTTGTCACATTACAACGTCATATAATTAATTTCAGGAATTAAAATGCAGGCTGAAAAAGGTCAGGTTTCCCCAACACTTTTCCTCCAAAACAAACTCCAGCTGCTATGTTTGATCATCCATTATCATTTTAAAGCACACAACAAATCTGAGAAAAATGATTTTAAATGGATTGTGATTTAGATCGACCTTCTCAATTATTTATTATAAAAATGATTCTTATTTGACCGAGATGGCGGTGCATGTATAACGTAAGCCACATCGTCTCGCGATCTAATACAGCAATTCCCACTTGGCTTGACTACAAAACCTCCACAAAAACAAACCTTCCTTCATGGTACTTTAATATTTTGACACAAAAATCACAAAATGAGTTACAGAGGTGATGTACATATCACACTACATTTGAGCTACTTTGGACGTTACGTCGCAATTTTAACATATACAGTAATGCAGCATGTAGATTTCCAATAATTCCAATGTCATGTGACGTATGGGAGTCTGTTCCCTGCTGTGAACCTAAAGCTGGGTGTAGTTTGTGTTCTCGGAGTTCGTCGAGGTTCTGCCCAGGGATGAAGGTGAACCAGCCACTGCATCTCTATATATATATATATATATATATATATATATATATATATATATATATATATATATATATATATATATATATATATATATATATACTATATATATATAGTATTATATAATAATAACCACACAATAAACCACACAGAAAGAGAAGATCAGACGATGCCAGACAGTTTTACTCAGACACATGGCGTTAGATTACATTAAAGAAAAAATAAATAAAGACACATAATTCATAACTCAAGGCCATTTAAGTGAATTTTCCGTATACGTACGGGAAAAAACTAAAAAAAAAAAAAAACATACATTTTTTTTAATGTATTTTATTTTTAAAAGACACAATTAAAGATAAAATGTTAAATTAGATTCTAATCAATTTCAGAATTTTTTCTTTTTTTACACAAATTATATAAAAAAAATTTCCACCCTATATTGTTATTCATTATTAATTTTTTTTGTATTACAGATTTTTCTTTAAGAAAAAGTTTTCACTGTAATTTTCACCATTTAATGCACTACGTAGAAATTAGAGCTAGAGCGGTATTATTTTTAAGACGTGAAGATAGAAATTCACTGTTATATACACATGAAAAGCCCCTTTACACACCATCTAATGCATCATAAATGAAGCCCCGCTTAAGATTATTAAATTATAATATATTAGAATTATAATGCATATTAAAATAGAATCTTTCCCCAAACATAGTTTAATAAGTAAGACCATTTTCCCAGTGCTAATTATTAGAGACATGAGAGCATCGGGTGATACCGGGGTCGTTAGTTTTGGCTCCGGGGCTTCTGTGCTGCTCCTCGATGTGTGCCGTCATCTCTTTGCGTTCGGGGGTGCAATGACCACACTGAAGGCAGCTGTAGCGCCCCCTGGTGTGCTCCCATAGGATCCGACTGTTAAAGGATTGACCTGAGAGAGAGAGGGGGAGAGAGAGAGAGAGAGATTGTGTATTGTTTATACACAAAACACCCAAAACACACAGTGTCTCAAAAATACTGACCAGATAATAACTGCTCACATTCACATTAAATAGAAAAGAAAAAATATGTTTTTCTTGTCACATACAAATGATAAATGCTACCGGTGAGAATAGACTTTTAAATTTACAATAATGGAAGTGTCCTATATGTGTGTGTGTATGTATATCAAAATAAACATATATATGTATATGTGTATGTATGTAAATTTATACACACACACACACACACACACACACACACACACACACACACACACACACACACACACAAGTCTTTTATGGTTTGTGATACATATGCATGTTTCGTTTGTTTCTATGCAACAAACTTGCAACACATGCAACACAGAGGAATACTATTTGCACTTCTGACAGATATGGATGGGAAGATAGGACAGTTACTCTGGGGGAAAGGTATCAACTTGGCAACCATTCCACACTTTGCCACCATGCAATTCCGTCCGGACTAGCCCTTGACAAAGGCCCTTAACCCTCAATTGCTCAGTTGTAAGATGCTTTGGATAAGGGCTTCCGGCAAATGCTGTGAATGTAAATATTTAGGGAGCAAGGGACACCTTTAACTAGTGCACTGGCAAATTTTACGAGAGGCATGGCAAAGTATTATAGCTGAATGTTTGGAGAAATTAACTGCCTGAACACGCGTTTATGTATTTGTTCGGTCAGAGAACGTCTTCATATCGTTACATGAGTTGCACTAAAACAAAAGAAACATGCACTTGTCTCGCAAAAAACAACTAATTCTCCTCATTTGCTTTTGACTATGTTTTTTTATACACCAAAACATCTGTCAGCTAAATCAAGTGCATTTGTGATAAGAGAAACACAATGCAAACAAACACTAAAGCAATGTCATGTGATCTGATATTGGTCAGATTGATCTGATATAAAAATAACCCTATCATATATATATATATATATATATATATATATATATCTATATATATATATATATATATATATATATATATATATATATATATATATATATATAATCAATCCAGATCTATATCTGCATTAGATATAAATTAGACATTGGTAATGAATATACTCTGGTCATGATCACGCAGAGCTTTGCAGGATATCAAATTCATTTCAATGGATTTTACAAATTACAAACATGGAGATAAGGGAGAAAGAAAAAGGCCTAAAAGCGTGAATGACGGACTGAAATGATGAAATGAGAGGGGAAGAGAAATGTGAAAGCACTGTCAGCATCTCAGCACACATCCATCAAGCCCAGAACTGATGATCAGCCAGGGTGCAAGCTGGGAAAAGAAGGCAAGGGCTGGGAGTCTTTTTTTAAGTCAAAAAGAGAGAAAAGGATTGTGGGTAATAATCACTCTTAGTAATAATCACGTTAGTGATAAAGGGATTAAACGGGTTCAGGGGTACAAAAGCAGTAGAAGCAGCAGCAGCAGCAGCAGCAGCGAGGATATTTTCGAGAGAAGATTGGGATGCATGTGTGTGTGTGTGTGTGTGTAAATGTGTGTGTTTATGCACTTCTCTGTTCCTCACCTGGACTTCCTCTCTACTCAAAGTCTGAGGAGAGTTCCATCTGTGCAAAATGGGCGCGGGTAAGTCTGCTGGGGGGCGACAGTGTGACAGAAACACACATTTCACTCAACAGTAACGACTTGGAGGAACCCTTACCACTCATAACGAGCACATAGATACATGATAGTGATTAGAGAAGAAAGTAAAAGGGGGGAATATAACGCATTACTATAGATGATGATGATGATGATGATGAGGATGAAGAACGGATGTTTGTGCGTAACAATTTTGAGTTGTGTAATAATCGTGAAGACTTTTCACTTTTCGGGTTCGTTATGATCGTTATGACAAAATAATGTCACGTTATTATATTGCTTTATACATACAAGGTAAACGGATTTAGTGCAAGATCGCAAAGGGTCTATAAAGGGATTTGGTTTATAAAGGGTCACAGAAGAAAGTATGGACGAGAGGTTGAATGATGGGTTTGCCGGTTCGGAAAGTCTGTTTTCAGAATACGGTACGAGAGCACCCTCTAGAGGCGATTCACTGATGATGCTGCGTTTTTGTTTTGACACACGGGAGGGACACAAATGAAAGTTTTGTCAACAATTTTCGCTATAAACCATTTGTGTTACTTTGTGTTCACTTTGTACTTTACGTTCCTCAATATTAATTAAAACAAAGAATATATACTTATTTTATTTAGAACATAATACATTATTTACTTATAATAAAGTTTAGTACTAATTTCCATGGTGTTTTTTTTAATCTAGAATCAAATTAGAAAAAAAAATTATTCTTGGCAAGCCATCAGTATCGGTAAAAAACACAATACACAATCAAAAACAGCATGTTGGGACAAAGAGGATTATTATTTTACAATTAAATTAGATATATAAATGATGGCACTCTTTGGATATATATATATATATATATATATATATATATATTATATATATATATATATATATATATATAGTATATATATATATATTAGAGAAAATAATATTATAGAATATTATCTATATATTTTATAGAAATATATATATAATATATATATATATATATATATATATATATATATATATATATATATATATATATATATATACTTTAATAATATATATTCTATTTCTATTTACATGTTGGACAGTCCTAAATAAAGCATTTCACCATTTCACTACGTCGTACTCTGCATGAATGTGCATGTGACAAATACATATCTGATTTCGACTCTAATGAACCCAAAACATTTCACATATTTTGTCCACTGCAACACTGTAATAAACTTCTTCGTTCTCCTTATAATATGTTTCTTAATAAAGGGTCAGCTTTGCTTCAAACTGTTACAAAACGCTGACACTGGGGACTCCTTCCAATATCCGTTTAAAGAAAACATTGACGATTAATTGCTGCAAAATCCAGAGGAGGCGTTTTTGCTATAGGAATAATAACGAATCAATACATCAATCCATCGAAAGAGAATCTGGAATTCGACACGTGTGATTGGCTGAAAGGAAATGCACCGTCACAACTCAATTGAATTAAGCTGAGAGGTATTAGCACCCTCTTGTGGCCAAAAGGAGTTAGTGATTAAAACTTTTTATCCTCACTAATACACACTCTTACGGGTGTTAAAACGTCTTCACGTTTAGAACACACTATCCCGCGAGCCTTACTGTATACGTGTCTACCTTGGTTTTTCCTCCAGACGGCGTTCGATCCGGGCAGGGTGTTTGTCTGCGAGGACTCCATGCTGACCGCACTGACTCGGGATGAGCGCTGGGGCTCAGGATCAGGAGCAGGAGACAGGCTGGGGGGAAACAGGCTAAAGGAGGAATCTGACTGATTCGGGGGTTTCATCACCTCATATGCATTGACGGTGGGTTCCACCTGAGGAGCCGAGGGAGCCTGTTCTGATGTGGACGTCGTGTGGAATGGAGCCTGGGGAGGCAGCGAGGGGTTGGACTCCATCTGCTGAGGTTCATCTACAGCTGGGTAAGAACCAGCAGGATTGGAATCGGCGCCAGCGAAAGCCGGGTCGGGTGTCGGAGCGCCGTCCGCTTTGGCTGCCTTGCTTTTGGCGACTTTGGCGCACGTCTGGAGGTGCTTCAGGAGCGTACGGTAGGAGCGGAGCTTCGCTCTGCAGCTCTCACACCTGCAGATCACAGGAAGTAGACATGCTGCATTACTCATCATTTAATTATACCATCTATCTATCTCCATCTCTGTATCTATCCATCCATCCATCTATATCTATATATCTATCTATCTATCTATAGTATTTATTCATCCATCTTTCTATCCAACTCTATCTATCTATCCAACTCTCTATCTATCTATCTACCTACCTATGTATCCATTTCTATCCATCTATCTCTCTATCTATCCATTCATCTAACTATCCATCCATCAATCCATACATCCATCTATATATGCATCTCTAAATCTATCCAACCACCCATCAGTCCATCAGTCTATCTATCTCCATCTGCATCTCTGTATCTATCCATCCGTCCATCTATGCATACGTCCATCTTTCTACCCAACTCTATCTAGCTATCCATCTATCTACCTATGTATCATTCTCTATCCATCTATCTCTCTATCTATCCATTCATCAAACTATCCATCCATCCATCTCTATATCTATCCAATCATCCATCAATCATACCTCTATTTATCTATCTATCCATACATCTTTCTATCCAACCCTAGTATCCATCTCTCTCTATATCCATCCATCTATATATCATCTCTCTCTCTCTCTCTCTCTTCATCTAGCTGTCCATTTCTATTTATCTGTATCTATCCAACCACAAATCAGTCCATCTATCCATCCATACTTATATTTATCTATCTCTATATGCATCTCTATATCTCTATATCCATCGAACCATCTCACTATCCATCCAATCACTTTTGTTTGGCCACCTCTAAAAGACGTACAGAAAGAAACTGTTCTGCTTGTGGTGAGTTCTCATGTGATCCATCAGCTGCTGCATGCTGGTGAAAGATCCTTCACATCCTATCGTCGAGCACAGAAAGGACTTGCCTAAAAAAATACAATCAAATAAAACCATGTCAGGTAAAGAGCAGTATAATCACTTTTAATCTTTACTGATCTATTATTGGTAAGGCTTTTCTCTGTTCTGTCACCTGTTCTAAGATAAAGATAATACTTTTACTGTCTCCCAGTAGGGAAATTTCCAAATTCCAAAAGTCTTCTGCATCCTAATAAACCTGAATGAAAATGTACTTATTGACAGAGTTATGAAAGCGCTTTGTTATTTCGCTCAGGATAAAAGCATCTGGTAAAAAAAAAAAAAAAGTATACAGGTTAATTTAAATGAGTGCACAATATATACAAAATACTTTCTTACTTACCAGGCATGGACTGTGCCGGGTTCTTATGATGATCCTTCATGTGACTCTTCAGAGCGTCTGGGTGACTGTAGGTCCGCTTACAGTTATAAAACGAACAGGATAAC
>JACRUU010000026.1:15961981-16079481 GCA_030449085.1 Kryptopterus vitreolus
ATATATATATATATATATATGTCATTTAGGAAACAAATGAGTTTATTATTTAGATTAATTACACACAAATCTAAATGCAAAATCATTCTACCAAATATTACTATTTTTGCTCCGTTTTGTTTTGTCGTAATAATAAACTTTAACTCTTCAGACCTTACATTAATAAAAAGCTATTTTCTTCTGATCAGAAGGTCATGAGATCAAATCCCACCACTATAGGGCCCTTGAGCAAGGCCCTTAGCCTTCAAGTGATATATGAATTAGGTAGATTTGGTCTGGATAAGGGCAACTGCCAAATAAATATAACATCACAATCACACTCTTAATAACGCCCAGATGAGGACGGGTTTCCCTTTTGAGTGCGGTTCCCCTCAAGGCTCGACAGGAGAAAACTATTACCACCTAGAAATTTAATCATGTGTTTCAGTAAACAATAATACAACAGATTATTTCATTTCAGTATAATATATTAGTATTTATTACTTTTTAATTTGACAATTTCCATAGACATGCATAAACACAAAGTCTGTAAAGGCTCTCTATTGGCAATTTATTCTATCCAACAATTTCACTAATCATCACACAATCCTTTGGGAAGGCAGGAGGAAATGCATTGTGTAGTTTGTATTGTTATGCATATATACGTAGATTATTAATAAAGGTAAAAAACACACAGTGACGTGTTGCAGGCTGTGTTTCTCATGATTGGGTTAGCGGTTCAGGGTTTTTCAGCCCTAAATACAATTGTTGAACGTGAGGGTTGCTGTGTGTGTATGTGTGTGTGTGTGTGTGTGTAGGGTATGGAGGTGTTAATCATCCTTTCCAGGACAGGAAGTAGATTTGCCCAAGTGTGTCTCCACATACGATCTGACTCGGGTCATTCGGGTTCACCTGCAGCACCTCGACCGGAGCCTTACATACGAACAGACCCAGCTGAGAGAGAGACACAGAGAGAGAGACACAGAGAAAGAGAGGGGGGGTGTATGACATTTCGGCAACACATACAACGCAACACATTATTACACTAAAACACACAAACCTGTTTTTTAGTGTTTCTGTCCCACAGTTTGATGGTTTTGTCGTACGAGGCGGAGACGACGATGCTCTCTGTAAGCTGCAGCACGCTGATCCTGTCATTGTGTACCTGCACAATTCACATCACATACATCACATGTCCGTCTGTCCACCTATCAGGCATGACATTATCTCCATATTGTGTTGCCCCCCCCCCCTTTTTGATGCCAAAACAGCCCTGACCCACCGAGCATAGACCAGCATTCATATTATTATTATTTTTTTAGAAATATGAGCAATTGCTGAGCATTGGCTGCCTATGACCCTATCACCAATTCACCACTGTTCCTTCCTTGGACCATTTTGGTATATACTGACCACTTTTGGAGATGCTCTGACCCAGTTGTCTAACCATCACAATTTGGTCCGTGTTAAACTCGCTCCAATCCTTACACTTGCCCATTTTTCCTGCTTCTAACACATCGACTTAGAATACGGAATGTTCACTTGATGCCTAATATATCACATCCCACTAACAGGTACCTTGATGTAGAAATAATCATTGCTATTCGTTCGAAATACAATTTGCGTTAAATTGTTAAAATAGGACAGATCACAACCAAACACTCTTTAAAGAAAAAATAAATAAAAGTCTCCTAAATTATAAAAAGGTGCTTAAAAGATGAAAATCTAAAATATGAGAGAGTCAAGGACGAGAATCAGACTTACTGGTATCGCTGGAGTCCATTTGCGGAGATTTGGTGTCTGATTAAACAACATGTGGCCCTTTGAATCTCCACATACAATCATTGCTGTGGGGATAAAACAATAAACCACATAGAGTGATAGGTGTGTGTGTGTGTGTGCTTATTATTATTTGATAATATTACATTAAATATTATCAAAACACATATTGGAAAAAAATCGAATAAAAGAAATCGAATAAAACACCTTTGTGCATCGCAACAGCCGTGATGCTGTGCTTCCTTGTGTCGTATCCCTCGTCCATTTCTTCGTCTTCTTCGGTATGATCATCTTCCCCTTTGTCCTTCTCCCTCTGCTTCGTGTAATCATAATCCAAGTTAACATCTTTCAATGACAGTCGCTTTTCTGGTCCTTTCTTTCCCTTTCGTCTTCTTTTCTCTCCTCCACTTATGCCGCCTCCTTCCTCGAAATGAGTGTGCTACAAGCAAAGGGCAAAAAAATATACATATATATCAGTCAGAATCCTTATTGAGACCCAATTTGTGAAAGTTTGGTGAATGGTGATCCCATCCTGAAGTCTTTCATTCCTTTTTTATAACAGCAGGCTGTCCCCGCCCCCCCCCCATACACAGGGCCGTCAGAGCAATACAAGCTATAAGCTATATATAAGCTATAAGCTATATATAATACAGGGCTATACAAGCGTCCTGGTATAAGCTTCGCCCTTGAATTTCTATCCGATCCAACTTTGGGTAAAAGCGTCAAAGGTATCCATCTGTTGTAAAGCCTTCGGAAATTATAAATGTGACCGTCTGGTATCTTATTATCCATGTTGTTTTAACCAATCACACTGAGGCCCTCGAGAAAGCGTCCAGTAACATCGGCGTGCTCACATCCGGTGATATGACGGTCAGAGAGCGAACTAGTCTGGTGATCACAAACAAGGTCAAGTTGAAATTTATCCATATGTGTTTACTATATAAAGAAATTGATTATGCTGCAGATCCACGGACATTGTATGAGGCTATATTTTGTCCCTTCTTTCTAACCCGTCTGGTCCGTCCGTCTTTCCTTTTGATTCTTTTTTCTGTCCTTCTTTCTCTCTCTCTCTACATTGAGTTTCATGTCCCACTGCTGAGCTGCCAGTGGTCCAGACCCCCTCTGCACTCTGGCCCTGTCTGAACCTCATGGTGACCCCGCCCCCCCCCAGTTGATGACGCCTTAAAAAATTAATGGTTACACTACACAATAAACATCCACAAACCACAAACCACAAACCACACACAAAACTAACAACCCAAACGAGGATGGGTTCTCTGTTGAGTCTGGTTCCTCTCAAGGTTTCTTCCTGTTCTCAGGGAGTTTTTCCTCGCCACCGTCTTCATTTTTCATTATGTATTATGTTTCATTACGTATTATGTAACGCTGCTTTGAGACGATGACAAAGTGCAAAAAAGCGCTCTACAAATAAAATTGAATAGAATTTTCTGTACTCTGTACTCTGTACTGTAGCCATGATACAGAGGGTTAACCGGCTTGTTCAAGGGCCCTAAAAGTGGCAGCTTGACGGGGCTGGGACTTGAACCCCTGACCTTCCAATCAGTAAGCCAGAGCCTTAACCAGTATGCTACCACTTCCACACACTGGCAGGTATTAAAATCAATAAAACATAAAAATGAAGAGAAGGTTATATATTTGTATGGATGTCATAAATATCATCAGGAACACATCCAGATATGTTTGAGTGTAGAATGCATGTGTGGAGTGTCAGAGTGTGTGTTTGTGTGTGCGTGTGTGTGTGTGTGTTTACTAACCAGGAAAAACAATTTAAATGTGTTCATTTCTTCTGTCATCATCCACAGGCCGTGTTCTCCGTTTCCAAAAACTCCCAACACTTGCCTGTCAAATCCACATCTGAGACAGCGAGAAGACATATTTAATGCATTTGACGGTGTGTGTGTGTGTGTGTGTGTGTGTGTGTGTGTGTGTGTGTGTGTGTGTGTGTGTGTTGCTTACTCTTCAACTGTTTTGCATTTTCCTTTGACAGTAGGGAAAATTTCAACAATGGAGGAGTCCAAACACACTCCCACCAGCGTGTTGCAGTAGTGCAGGAAGGTCACGCTGCTCTTCAGAGAGTACGAGGAAACTTTAGAAAGACTAAAAAGAGGAAAAAAACAAAAAACTTCATTTGTACATGCAATCATAAAACACATTTTTTAAACTCATTATTAAATGTAAAGCATTTTGTCTGTTTTAATTCTTTAAAATGGTACGTGGCTCCTTTAAGAATTATGTTCCGGTTTTGGTTGCTTTCCATATAAACTGGAGACGCGTTTAAGTTACATATGGTAATACAGTGAATAGGTAGCGTGAGTGGATGCACATTGGTGGTGTTTTTCTTTTGCTAATATAACACATTTATTGCCTCTTTGATATTCCATCCTAATACGAGAAAACACGGCTGAGGAAAAGTCAATGGTGAAATTATCTGAGGACAATATTAGACCGAGTCTATATTAGACACAACTCCCGTGGACCACATCCGATCCTTTGGCCCTTTTAATACGGCATGCTGAAGACTGGTACAGAATTGTCCAAATCAAAACATAACATATTTCTGACTGCATTCATTTTACTTTGTCCTGTAATTGCCTGATCTTCCACCAGGTGGCGAATTAGGTGCAGTGATACATATGAACAATAATGCCTTTTATATGTTTATGTTTGATATGTATGCATCTGGTGATGGCCAATTAGTAAAGTTAGTGTGTGTATGTGTATGTGTATGTGTGTGTGCGTGTGTGTGTGTGTGTGTATATACCCTGTAATGCATTGCTGTGAGTCTCCCTCCAGCTTCCACACACTCACTGTAGAGTCACTGCAGCCTACTGCTAACTGCTCCTCTGGCAAACTGCATACTGCCATGATAGAGCGATCACTCAGCTACACACACACACACACACACACACACACACACACACAACCACTTTATACATACCTGCAGACTATAAAAAGATAATATTAAGAAAAGGAAGGTTGAGTTTAAGCAGGTAACGTCGTTAAATTCACCTTGCTGGAGTAAAGGAGTTTGTGCTGCTGCCACATATCCAGTCTGCCTGAGCTGAAAGCACACACCAGGACATCATGCCCCTCCAGGAAACACATCAAACTCACACTCTCGATCTGTATGGGAGGAATGTCTTTACACACACAAAGAGTCGGTGATATAGTGACGGTATCTGTAAGGACATGTTTAGGACACCATACAGAAGCATTACTGATACAACACACATTCATTCATTCATCTTCTACCCCCTTATCCGATCTTCCCTCGGGTCATGAGGAGTCGGCGGGCATTAAGGCAGGATACACCCTGGAGGGAATACCAACCCATCGCAGGACACACACACACACACACACACACACACACACACACACACATTCATACACACATTCATACACTAGGAACAATTTTCCAAGGTGCGAAAATCAACCTACCGTGCATGATTTTGGACCGGAGGAGGAAACCGGAGAACCCGGAGAAAAACTCCTGAGGCACGGGGACAACATGCAAACTCCACACACATGGCCGAGACGGGACTCGAACCTGGACCCTGGCGGTGTGAGGCGAACATGCTAACCACTAAACCACCGTGCCCCTATACAACACACAATTAAACCTAAATAATACAAATATGAGGCTTTTTCTTCGTTAATTGAGTTCTAAATTAAATATCAGAACATGATGATGATAGAGGCTCCGGTTTCCCCCCCCGGTCCAAAAACATACATGATAGGTTGATTGGCACCTTGGAAAATTGTCCCTAGTGTCTGAATGTTTGTATGTGTGTGTCCTGCGATGGGTTGGTATTCCATCCAGGGTGTATCCTGCCTTAATGCCCATAGACGCCTGAGATAGGCACAGACTCCCTGTGACCCGAGGGAAGATCGGATAAAGCGGTAGAAGATGAATGAATGAATGAACATGATGATGATGATGATGAGACTGAACACCTGCATTAACACTCCAGGCTCGAAGACTGCGATCCTCAGACACGGTGAGGAAGCGCGGACCAGAGTCGCTCGCCAAAGCATGAACACCACCACTGTGACCAACCAGACTGCTGCGGTGCTCAACCTTCAGACACAGTGAGAGCATCGCACATTCATTACATGACATCTGCAAAGCTCCTATATTAGTGAGGGTCCAGCATTAACAATTTATACCTGTGAATGATGTTTGCAGACAGACTCTGGTATAACTAAAGGAAATGAACCACCGTGTGTTATGCAGTGAGAGTAAAATACTGGTTGACAGAGTGGGTGGGAATTAGAGTTAATGATAACACACTGATTTGGTTTCATGATCAGGTTTAATTGTTGTTTCTGAATCGTACAGAAAGCTGCTTTCTACCTGCAGGGGTTGCCAGAGCTTCACAGATCCATCATCAGACGCCGTAGCGATCAGGAGATCTTCGGGATTCGTCACCAGTGCTGGAAATACATCCATGAAACGAATGATTAATCATCTTGTGGGATTTTTTTTTTTCATTTATCCTTCAGGGTGCAAATATATCTGTAAACATGTGTCAGGATTTGTGTAATATGTGCAATGGATGGATAGATAGACAGACATATAGACTGATGAATAGACAGACGGATGGATGGATGGATGCATGGATGGATATAACTTTAATGTCACTGCATAGTACAGGTACACAAAGATGAAATGCAGTATTAGCATCTACCTGAAGTGCAAACAGTAGCAATGTAGATAAATATACATATACATATATATATATATATATATATATATATATATATATATATATATATATATATATATATATATATACTATATATATATATATATATATATATATATATATATATATATATACATATATGTGTGTGTGGTGTGTGTGTGTGTGTGTGTGTACAGCTTGTAACATAAATATGTAAATATACTACATATACTAAGATGTGCAAACTATAGAACAGTACAATAATACGGCAGTGAAATGTGAAGGCATTTTTTATGTGATTTCTGTTTTGCAATAGGGTACAACTCTGTGTGTGTGTGTGTGTGTGTGTGTGTTTACCTGGTTTAGAGATAACGGTGGTGTGGTGGACACGGGATAGATGAGCCTTTATTTCAGTAATTACTCCTAAATCAGATTTCCACACCGTCAGCTGTCCATCAGAAGAGCCCAACATCACATAATCCTCCTGCAGCCCCACACACACACACACACACACACACACACACACACACATACACACACAAATGCAGTGTAAACAAACAGTAGAAGGCATTGTTTTCAGCAGACAGACAGACAAATTCACATTTAATAGGAACAGATGGATGCATGGATGGATAGAGAGATAACTATATAGGCAGAAAAAAGACAGATAGATAGACATATAGATAGACAGATGAATGGATGGATTGATAGACAGGGAGATAAATAGAAAGGAAGAAAAAAGACAGACAGATAGACATAGAAGGACAGACAGACATACATGTGGATGGATAGACATAAACAGATGGATAGACAGCGGGATAAAAGCACTTGTGTCAAGGACATAACCCGTGCACTCACCCAGCAGCACAGCGTCCCTATAGAGGACGGAATTGATACTTCTCGAATGCAACTTCCTGTCTGGACGTCCCACAGTCGCAATCTGCAGTCGTTAGAGCAGCTCAGCTACGCACACATTAAACAGAATTAACATGATTAAACATAATTACACACACACACACACACATATTAATAATGTGTCATAATAAAGTGTTCATCACTTCAATTTATTTGAGTCACACACACACACACACACACACACACACTCACCAAGGCAGACGGCGTCCAGTCGCATGCGGTGATCCAGTCTCCGTGACAGTGTGGCAGGGAGCGAGAGAGAGACGGAGGAAAAACGTTTATCTTCCACACCATCAGAGCCTGACACAAACATATCCTCGTTACACACGCAACAAACCAAGAGATCTGATTTTGTATTGTAGTAAAGTGAAACTCTCCTAAGTTAAGTTTCACTACCTTGTCTTTTCCTCCTGAGAGAAGCTGTTTGCCGTCCGGACTGAAAGCCAGACATGTGACCCCTCCTTTGTGGCCTTTCAGAACGCCCGCTGGTCTAAGCCCATCCCAGGAATCAGGGGTCAAATCTCTCTTCAGCCACAAGGCGATGGTGAAATCATCTGTGTGATCAAGGTGTTTTATTCCTCTTATACTACAGCATGCCATGTGTCAGCATTACAACTCCAAATCCAAAAAAGAGAGAGAGCTTTAATTTGGAAACCAAAACATATGGAGCGGAAGATCGCAGGTTCAAATCCCACCACCACCAAGCTGCCACCAGTGGGCCCTTGAGCAAGGCCCTTAATCCTCCATTGCTCATTGTTTTAAGTCTCTCTGGATAGAGGCGTCTGCCAAGTGCTGTAAATGTAAATATAACCTGCTCCAGAATATATCCTGGCCAATCAGGATTCAGATTTTTAGAGCGTGATAGTGTATTACATCAGGAACACAGGCTAAGTGCGGAGTTTACAGAGTTGTGGTGTGGTACCGACCTGACGCAGAGGCCACGTAAGTGGAGTTCTGGTTCAGAGCGAGAATGGCGCCTTCCTGCACACCGAAGTCTCCGAGCAGCGTCATTTCCTCCTGTTTTCTCCGCTTCGTCCACAGACGCAAACGTTGATCTAAACCTCCGGAGATCAGGAGATCCTCTTTTGCAGCCTTCACCCAAATCATACACAGCATGGACACACGCAGGTACTCAGTGGACCACACACAGCCACCTACACAACACACACACACACACACGCACAGGCAAATAAAGATCCTTTTCCCCGCATAAACTTTAATGTATTTGTTCCTGATTGAAATGAAACTGTACCTGACTGTATGTGGTAGAGTTTAAGTCCGTTTCCATGGTAACCCACAGCTGCATATTGACCGTTCACCGCCACACAGAGAGCGGCAGCTTCAGACACCAAGGCCTGTCTGGACCTGGAGGATTTCAACGGCTTCTGTAATGAAGACGTTCATCAATATCATCATCAACACAGTCAGGAATATCACCACCACCACAATGTCATCACCACCATCATCATCACCAAATTTACCCATCATGACCATCATTACACCATCCATCACCACTAACATCAATAACTCCATGACCACCATCATGATAGTCATCAATTATACAATCATGACCATCATACTCATCATAATTATCACCATAATAACATCAATAACCCCATGACCACCATCATCACAGTAAACCATTATACAATCATGACCATCATACTCATCATTATTATCACCATAATTGCATCAATAACCCCATGACCACCATCATCACAGTCATCAATTTTACAATCATGACCATCATACTCATCTTAATTATCACCATCATACTCATAATAATTATAACCATAATTACATCAATAACCCCATGACCACCATCATCACAGTCATCAATCTTACAATCACGACCAACATACTCATCACAATTATCACCATAATTACACCAATAACCCCATGACCACCAACATTTCTGTCAGCATCATCGGTAACATCATCAGTATTTCCATGACTACCACGAGCACATCATCATCATCATCATCAGTAACATTAATATACTCTTAACCACCATCATCATTCCTGTCATCATTGTCATTATGCTCATAATCATCATCAACATGATCCCTGTCATCATTATTGTTAAGATCGTCAACACCAATGGCATCAATATTCTCATCACCAACATCACCACCAAAAGACAGAAAGATAACAGACAGAAAGACAGAGACACGGCGCTCTTCCAGTTATTGAGTATTTTTTCTCCTCTACATGTGAAGTACCTGGTTCTCCCCCAATACAGAAACCGAGCGCCCGAGTCCTCCAGACCACAGCTGGACCTGAAACACACACACATTTAATGTACAGCAGTAACACACATCTTCACTCTGTGTGTGTGTGTGTGTGTGTGTGTGTGTGTGTGTGCTCACCATGCCGTCACATCCAGCACTGAGCAGCGACTCTCCATCACGCAGGAAGTGAAGAGCCTCAGTAGGGCCACGGTGAGCGCGAGAGCGCCACACACAGGACGACCCGGAAACCGACCACAACCTCATCTCTCCATCCAATGCCCCAGAACAGAGGAGGGAAAGAGAGGAGGATGGAGAGAAAGACACACTGCGTACCGAACACTGATGACCTGACAGAGTCTGGAGTTAAGGAAGGAAAGGCGAAGAAAGATATATGAAGAGAAAGCAACAAAAGATCCAGAACAAAGGGGAAGAAATAAAGAAAAGGAAGAAAATTGTTAAGAGAGGGTAGAGATAAAGGAGAGATATAAACATGAAAGAACAAATAAGGAAAAGGAAAATAAAGATACAGAAGAAAAAGAGAAATAGGAGAAAAAGGTGTCAAATTGAACGACGAGAAAGGGAGAGATTAAAAGGAGGAATAAATGAAAGTAAAAAAAAAAGAGAGACTTTTATTAACATGACTGATTATCAGAACTCAACTACCCATAATTCCCTGTTTCCATTTCACCATGCAGTTCTCCTGTTTGATCCAGTCCCACACCCGTACTGCCCCGTCCCAGCAGCCTACCGCCACCAGACTCCCCTCAGGGTCAAAGGCCACACAGTTTAGAGGGGCGGGGTTTACCAAAGACGCCTCCTGCATTCTTTTTTTAGAGGACCACCACACCTACACACACACACACACACACACACACACACACACACACACACACACACACACACACACATATATATGATATATTTAATTATATAATATATAATACTTATAATACTTATGGGTATACGACACATTTTAATTGTGTCCTATTACAACCTTCAGTGTGAAGTCTAAGGAAACTGTAGCAAAGTGTTTCCTATCTGGGCTGACATCACATCCTGTTATCCTGTTGGAGTGGGCAGTCAGGTGGGCGGTCCTACAGAAAACGCCACAAAGAATTCACTGATTATGTTATCTTCAAGACAAAAGGACGTTCAGACAAACACGAGTCCAGGTAAAGAGAAAGACGAAAAAAACAGACAGATTATGTATAAAATATCCAGATGTTCAAAACATATTAATAAAGACAGACCAAACAAAATGTACACTGAGACAGAAAAACATTGAGGCAGGCAGATGTTTAGATAGACAGACAGACACAGGTTTAGACTGGTATATAGATGTCCAAATATCTGAAGAGACATCCACACAGATGTTCAGACTGATGTATACTCTAGATGTCCAGATGTCCAAAAGACAGACACATGTTCAAAGATATATCCAGACAGAGAGAGATATGCAGGGAGACAGATACCAGGATTGATGTGCACATGTGCAGAAGATATTCAAAGAAACATCCAAACAGACACAATGGCACAGACACACGGCCAAAAATGCATCCAGGTAGCCACACCCACACAGACAGATGATCAGATTAATTCAAGTCCAGATGTTCAGAAAGACATCCAGAGAAAGTGGCATTAAAACACAGATAAATGACATCAATGACAAATATATATATATATATATATATATATATATATATATATATATATATATATATATATATATATATATATATATATATATATATATATATATATATATATATATATAGATATACATATACATAGACAGACAAATATTTAAATGGACATAGATGTCCAGATGTTCGGATAGATAAATCCATGTTCAGACAGACAGGTTTATAGATGATCAGGCTTTCAGACAGACATCCAAATGGACAAGTGGTATTAAGATAGACAGAGAAATGACCAAACATTCATCTAGATAGATAGACTGACAAATATTCAGACAGATGTATACCTGTCCAGATGTTGAAGACACACACACACACACACACAGATGACTGAAAATACATATAGAGACAGATGGACAGACACATATCCAGATGTTTAGAGCAACATACCGAAAACGTGGCATAAAGACACAGACAAATAAACAAACATCCATCCAGACAGACAGATGTTCAGAGACAGTCAGTAAGAATCTTCCTACCTGAATATCTCTTCTATTCCACACTGACCTGCAGCCGCTGTTAACGTCCCACGCCTCCACCTGGCCGTCGTACGACGTCGTCCACACAACACAGTCGTCCAGAAACACGCAGCCCGAGATCCCATCACAGCTACTGACCAGTGACTTCACTTCCTGTTTCAGACAACAAAACGCCCGTCACGCTATCGGAACGATATCGTGAAGAGTGTGGAAGAAGAAGAAAGAGAGGGAGAAATAAGCGATACGGCCGTAACCTGATTGGTGTGTGTGTGGTAGAGGTGGAGAGAACCCTGTTCCGTCCCCACTGCTATGAGAACTCCAGCTGGACTGAGAGAGACACAGGACGGCGTCCACCGGAACATGGAAACCAGCTCACTGCAGAAACAATAACACACAGTTGCTCGGTATAGATCTTTATGCAGGACCGTCCTCAGCAGCAGAGCGAGCGGAGAACGCAGTCCAGATGTAAGGAATCAGGAGGGTCAGAAAAGAAGAGTTTACACAGAATGGTGCCGAAAACAAAAAACACTGCATAAGGGCATGCCTCGGGGATGAAGGAGAAGAATGTTCAAAAGTGGGAGCTCAGTGGTTAAGGTACTGGCCTCTGAACCGGAAGATCTCCGGTTCAAATCCCACCAGCAACATGCTGCCACTAGTGGGCCCTTGAGGAAGGCCCTTAAACCCCCAATTACTCAGATTTAAGTCACCTTGATAAAGGTGACTTTGATAAAGTCTATAATAATTCAAATGATCACTTTTTTTTTATAACCCCCCGAAAAGATGCAAGACATCAAACCTCGTTCTTCATTCTCTGTACATGCAATAAAGCTCTTCTGTATCTGCATGATACTAGGCATTGTGCTGCTGCGACATAATTGGCTGAGAAATCAGCAGGTGTTCTTACGAATCTGGAACTCCTAACACTTTATTTGTCGAGGTAGGTAAGAGAGATTCCTACCCAACGTCCTCACTGGTGTTGTTCATCCATCTTACAATGGGGACGTTTTCCTCCTTCACCGTGCTTTTAGCCCAGGCGTGAGCGGCCGCGGTGTCCGGTTCGTTCAGGGCCTGCTGCAAAAACAGTGCCGGCCGATGAGAGAGCAGGGGGGCGTGGCGCTTCAGGAAGGAATAGCAATCCGTGATGCCGTCCGAGGAATCTGTGGAGATGATTGATGTGTGATTTAGGTGGCTTAGTGGTTAGCACGTTCACCTTACACCGCCACGGTCCGGGTTCGATTCTCGTCTCGGCCATGTGTGTGTGGAGTTTGCATGTTCTCCCCGTGCCTCAGGGGGTTTTTCTCAGGGTTTTCCCCCCGGTCCAAAAACATGCAAGGTAGGTTGATTGGCACCTTGGAAAATTGTCCCTAGTGTATGAATGTGTGTGTGAGTGTGTGTGTGTGTGTCCTTCGATGAGTTGGCATTCCATCCAGGGTGTATCCTGCCTTAATGCCCATAGACGCCTGAGATAGACACAGACTCCCCGTGACCCGAGGGAAGATCGGATAAAAGCGGTATATTATCGTAGAAGGATTTATTATATAGCGTGGTAGAATGGTAGAAGATGAATGAATTAATGATATTATACATAACATATGAACAAGAAGCTGAGAGAAAAAAGATGGATGGACGTACCAGATGTTTCAGAACAGCATGGTTTGTCCACTTCATGACTCTTTTCTATTAAATAAGGGCGGAGTCAGGTGCTTAATGTCAGAGATACGGAGCCTCCAAATATCATTTCTCTACTTATATACTTATATAAGTACTAAAATACTTATAAATACTTATATACTTAAATAATACTTATTTCTCTGAATGAAAACATGACCATGAATTCATATTAAAGGTGTGTACAAGACTTTTTCAAAAATCCTACTGTATAAATGGTAATTCTCCATGAGGCTGGCCAGGAGTCCAAGACGCACATTAGCATACAGGAAGTAGTAACTGCAAAGCAGGAAGTGCATCGGCTCCCAATTACCACTCTTCAGCTGTGGACGAAAAAATAAGAACAGGGTAAGATTTTTTTGTAATAAAAGAGAAAGGGAACTTGTAAAGGATGTAACACTGACCAGATGAACAGGAAGCTGTGCGAGCGAGTCTGGGTCGCAGTGTAGGAACGTGTCATGTCCGTGAGGATCTGAGCGCACCCACAGGTAAGCTGGGAAAATAAATAAATAAATAATATCCACATTTATTGTGATTCTTATGATGATGATTATTAGTATACGGGTGTAAATGCTATGATATAAAAGGCTCTCGTACCAGCGAGGATCATGTGCGCTCTGCTTCTGTCGGCCGGATCAGAGAGGTACAGTCTCTCGAACGCTGATTTCACATCCGGATTGGTGAGAACCAAAGAGGGATCGGGTTCCACATACAGAGACGACCCGATCAGACTGCGACAAAACAAGTACGGAAGACCTTTAAGAACCTTAATACTATTTTAACTGATGAAGATTAATACAAAATGTTCATCTCGATAGAAAGGCATCTAGACAGAAATTCACAGACAGACAGATAAATACAAGTCCAGAGAGACGTCTAGAGTGGGATTTTGACCAAATAAACATCCAGAGAGAAAGATGAGATTTCCAGGGTACTGCATAGAACCGTTAAAGCAGGGGTCACCAAACATTTTTTTTCTCAGAGGGCCACATCATTTTTCATTTCTTTAATGGGGGGCCTTAGTTTATAAAAGAAAATGTCGTGGGCCGGAGAGATTACTAGTATTAGGATTTTAAATGTATGTTTTATTAAAATAGTTTATTACTTTTTTATGCACCACACAGACAAATGATCATTTCTTTTTAAGCGGTATATTAATGAACTTTATTACCACTATAATGACTTTTTTATATTCAGTACTATTCAAAATGGGGGCATGGTGGCTTAGTGGTTAGCACGTTCACCTCACACCTCCAGGATCCGGGTTCGATTCCCGTCTCGGCCATGTGTGTGTGGAGTTTGTGCATGTTCTCCCCGTGTCTCAGGGGGTTTTTCTCCGAGTTCTCCGGTTTCCCCCCGGTCCAAAAACATGCCCGGTAGGTTTATTAGCACCTTGGAAAACTGTCCCTAGTGTATGAATGTGTGTGAGTGAGTGTGTGTGTTTGTGCCCTGCGATGGGTTGGCATTCCATCCAGGGTGTATCCTGCCTTAATGCCCATAGACGCCTGAGATAGGCACAGACTCCCCGTGGCTCGAGGGATATAGCGCTAGAAGATGAATGAATGAATGATAGACCTCCTTAAGAGGAGGTCTACGTTTCCTCAGAATACAGGATTCTTAAGGTTTCTCATCATTCTTTCTGGCTTTTACTAGAAACCATTTCTGATTAGGAAACACTCTGTAATAAGGGTTCTATGTAGAAACTTTATAGGTTCCATCAAAGGAACAACCAAACAATCTTTAACAGTTCTCCTAAGAGTGCAGAGAAACTGTCTTATGTTCTTTTGTCAGAATCTTACTTCAAGGTCACACCCTGTTTTATTTATTACTCAGAACCTTGTCAGGACATGTTACCTATGTAGACTTCGAGTCAGCTGGGAGAACGTGGCCATGGGTACTCTGGTTTTAGGTTTTCTGGCAAGTTGGATCACTTCCTGCCAGGTCAGCGGGGTGTGTGTGGAGCTCAGATCGGTGCATAGGTTTAAAAGGAAGTGCAGATCGCCGTCTTTCAGACCTGTTTTCGGCACAAACGGCAATAATGCAGGTTTAATCACCAAGTAAGTCATGAACTCCTGAATACAATGAAGATAAATAGAACTTTTTAGTGGCTGATACCAAACATTTTCCTTTTTCTGGTTGAGAAGACAGAACAACCGGTCCACAATATTAGAGATGATGATCATGATGCCCTTACCAGTAGAGCTGACAGCCAGAGCAGCCAGGGTCCAGTTGAGTCCGGTTCCTCGGTACTGAGACTGCAGCCTGATCAGACCATGCTGAATGAGCTCACCCACAGACGCCGGGAGACACGTCAGGTTGTCCTTCATCTGGATCATGTGATTGGAAAAAGAAACTTCATCAGGATTCTTCATTTAACCACTATTCCAAGTACCATAATTAATAATAAGCATGCATATAGCTATTGAAGGTGTATTTTCTTTCATTAAGCGCATTTTCATCAAAATGATCCATAATAGCAATGATGACGTCTGGTTCCTCTCAATGTTTCTTCCTCATGCCACCTCAGGCAGTGCACATGTGCATTAGCAGTTTAGAGTGGGGCTTTTTGGGGAGATATTGGGATGAAGGTGCCTGTTTTTTTGGAAGAAGGTTTTTAACTCATGTTCATTCAGGGTTTTTTTTTGTACTTATGTGTAAGTTTTTGTGCTTAAGGCTTTATACTACTCATATGCACTTTACAGCCCACTGAATTTTTTTTCTGTGCATATGATACAGTGAGGGATCACGGTGGTTTTGTGGTTAGCACGTTCGCCTCACACCGCCAGGGTCCGGGTTCGATTCCAGTCTCGGCCATGTGTGTGTGGAGTTTGTATGTTCTCCCCGTGCCTCAGGGGGATTTTTCTCCGGTTTCCTCCCCGGTCCAAAAACATGCACGGTAGGTTGATTGGCACCGTGGAAAATTGTTCCTAGTGTATGAATGTGTGTGTGATTGTGTGTGTGTGTGTGTGTGTGTCCTGCGATGGGTTGGCATTCCATTCAGGGTGTATCCTGCCTTAATGATAATAGATGCCTGAGATAGGCACAGTCTCCCCGTGACCCGAGGGAAGATCGGATAAAGCGGTAGAAGACGAATGAATGAATAAATGATACAGTGTCCCTGAAGCAAAGAAGGCAACAGGGGCAGCTTGCAGATACCGGGACTTGAACCCCCCTCCCCCCCGACCTACAGATCAGTAACAGAGCCTTAACCACCAATTTATAACTTCAAATACACAGAAACCAGCATGTCACCTTTTCAAATGAGGCAAAGCTTCTAAGCTCCTCACAAGCCAAGTGGAGATACAGTGGACTCACTGCTCCCTTCTTCATCAGCACAGTCTGGAGCTGTAGGCACACACATACACACACACACATCAGGACATCACATACCATATTCCTTTATGTACTTCTGTTAATAAAGATTAATATCAGACCTGGTTATTAAAGGCAGAGTCGCTCAGTTTCTTCCCGTACACGCCCAGCTCCTTCTGGACGATCTCTCTCCGGTCCGGCAGCAATAACGCTCCCAGAGGAAACAACACGCAGCTTTTGTTTTTGCTGATAAGGCTGCGGAGGGCCGAATCTGAGGTCACGCTCAGGACCAGACACACACCCTGAACAATGGTGAAAAATATATAGTAAATGTTAATGTTTAATAGAAATGCCAGACAATTCAGGACATGTTTGGTTTCTAAGATTGTTTTATAAATAACTGCTAGATTCATAGCTAACATTCAGAGAAGGAGTCTCCAGTGTCAGTGCTTTGCAGCAGTCAGAGGTGAAGCTGACTTCAATACAAAGGAGTAGTTTTGTGGTTCCACGGCTATATGACCTCTTATGAACTTTAATCGTATTTATTATATAAGCAACAACAGAATTTAATATCTTAAATAATATTTCCACACAAACTTTTAAGTGTCACCTTAGGAACGCGTTGTGGGATCCATTCAGAAACCCTTTGCCCCCGGGCATCGTGCACCAGGTCCGCTCCATCGATGAATAACGCCAGAGACCGGCCTTTCTTCACCTCCTTCAGGTGTGTGAGTAACTCAGACAGCAGATCTCTGTTAATACAAAACGCATAATGTAAATACTGTGTAGTTATTTTTCATCCCACTTCCAGGTTCTACAGGATGAATAAATACTGACAGAGACAAACCGCACATCCTCGTCATACCTTCATCAGAAATAGAACGTGTGTAAGTTATTTCACCTGTAAGGTGTGTTAGAAGGAAGCTCCTCCACCTGCTGCTTCCGTTTTCTCAACCACTGGACCAGGCAGCGTAGCAGGGGCTCAACCGAAGAAGCTGATTGGCTAGCAGCTGTAGAATAGGATATGACATCACACATGGGCACTTTCTTTATTTTGTCTGGAGACTGGAGTTTGTGAGCCAACGCGGCCTAAAAGAGAAAAAGTGAGAGAAATAGGTGTGACTGTGTCTGTGTTTCTACCAGTTAACCGTATGCAATAAATAAAGCATAATACGCTACCATGAAAGTCGTTTTGCCGACCCCGGCCCCGCCCTCTACCAGCAGAACTCCACCTTTCTGCTGGCACTCCTCGATTTTGTCTTTTGCCTTTGACAGCAGCTTCGCTCTGCCGTAAAACTGCCGCCGCTGGGCGTCCTGGTGGATTTCCTGTTCCTTAATCTCCGCTGTTAGATCTGCCTCGTCCGATTCCTGAGCATCAGAGAAATGATGAATGGATAAGATCTGTCTGTCTGATCATACAGCTGCTAATTTTCAGTGTCCAATAATTTGATTAAGGAGGTGTGGCTTTGGAGTTTGTTCATTTCTGTTAAGGAGGCGTGGCCTCTGTGTTCATTTCTGTTGAGGCGTGGCCTCTGTGTCTTAATTTCTGATAAGGAGGCGTGGCCTCTGTGTCTTAATTTATGAGGCGTGGCCTCTGTGTCTTAATTTCTGTTAAGGAGGCGTGGCCTCTGTGTCTTAATTTCTGTTAAGGAGGCGTGGCCTCTGTGTCTTAATTTCTGTTAAGGAGGCGTGGCCTCTGTGTCTTAATTTCTGTTAAGGAGGCGTGGCCTCTGTGTCTTAATTTCTGTTAAGGAAGCATGGCCTGTGTCTTAATTTCTGTTAAGGGGTCGTGGCCTCTGTGTATTAATTTCTATTAAGGAGGCGTGGTCTTTTAATTTAATTCTTATAAAAAAAGAGTGGCCTCTGGGTCAATTTCCCTTAAGAAGGTGTGGTTATGGAAATGTTTTCTAGTAAAGGGGTGTGGTCCATGTGTCAACTTTTCTTAAAAGGGTGTGGCCTCCATCTCTTCATTGTTCTTAAGGAAGTCTTTGTTCATTATGATAAAGGGGCGTGGCCTGTGTGATTTGTCATTTTGGTGAAGGGGTGTGGCCTCTGTATCCGTCGCAGTGAAGGAGACATCAACTAAACTTTTTGTATGTTAACATTATTGTATTAAATCTCAATTTTTTTTTTATGTTGATGCCTGACCTCCACGAAAAGCTTCTGTATGGCAGACCACAGATCCTCCATCACAGCCTTCGCGAAATCTTCCAGGGCTTTTATGTATGCTTTTCCGTCCATGACTCCGCCCCACTCACACGGGTAACTACATATACATGAGAGAAGAAGCTCATTTGCATAAAATAATAATAATAATAACAACTCATAAAGCAGCCCTTTTTGTAACATCTATAACACACTGTACTAATAAATACATCTACTACAGTTAAGAATTATAATGGTGTCTCTTTGAGTTTAAAAATGAAATGAGAAAATGTTTATTTGATTTACTAAATAATTGGAATATACTTACTTTTCTGTCACCTTGAAGTTGTTGTTCTTGATCCAATCCTTCAATTCATCCATTTTTGCTGCAGTTTCCTCAGATTCAGCTGCAAAGTCGCCTCTCCAAGCTTCAGGCACTGAGCTAAACAAACATTTAGGCACAAAAGATGATTTTTCAAAGCTTTTTTTGCAAGAGATAGCCTTCCGGAGCCTACTCAGATCCCTCTGCGTGAAGGAGGTATGGCCTCCTGTTAATGACAATAAAGTGGGTGTGGCATTATTGTGCATTAATTACAGTAATAAGTGGGCGTGGCCTTAGAGTCTGTTAATTACAGTGAAATGGCCATGGCCTATATTTAAGGTGTGGCTAAGTATTAAAAATCAATGTAAAAAACAATTTTAATAGAAAGAAAGAAAGAAAGAAAGAAAGAAATGCTTCAGGACGGTTTACTGGATGTTATAGAAGAATGAAAACATTTATCTGGATATATTATTTCTTCTCTGTTTTAAACTCTACTGATTTTCTATTAAAAATCATTTTCTTTAATAAGTAATTTTCTTTAATGTGTACGTAAATTACAGTGAAGAAGGCGTGGACCTGTGCACATGTTAATTACAATTAATTAAGTGGTGCTATTTTGCAATTAAGCATAATCCATGTCAGGATGTTATTAGTAACAAATCTCCCTGTGATGATTTCTTTTCCTTTACAGCATGACCCATATAGTGTGTTTTAATCTGAAGCCTTATATTGAACAAATGTAATACAATACACTTCAGGAGGACAAAAGCCTGAGACAAAAGTCATGATCCTGGTGAGGGTCAGAAGGTTAGAGGAGGGTTAAGCTGTGGATCTTTACCTGAGCACCTCAGGAGATCTGAAGTAGAAGAACATGCGGCTCTGAGCAGAATCGGGAAACACCGCCTGAAACTGACGAATCTCCATCTCTGTGACCGACAGACCATCAGGGGCCGATTTCAGCTGAAACACAGAGATATATCAAACTATAAATCTTTTAATACATCAAATTCATTCTAAATAAAAAAAATGTTTACTACATATTTACTTTAAAATTTTTTACTACATATTTCATATCTGTTTATGTATGAGATTATTTAAAATGTTTACAAACAAAAACTAAACAATTAAACTCTGCAAATCAATAAATAAATGTTTCAGATGCTATTACTGAATGTTATAAAAGAATATAAAAAAGAAAAAGAAAAAAAGAAAGAAAAGAAAAAGAAAAGGAGGAATGAAATAACGGGGGAAAAAAAAGGAAGAATACAGGAGGCATTAATAAGATTATAAAAAAATTAATACAATCAAAAGAAACAGAAAGAAAGAAATGAAGAAATATATATCATATCTGTTTATGTATAAGCTATATAGAAGATTATGTAAAAAAGATAACAAACAAAAGCCAAACAATTAAAATACAAAAAATACAAAAAAATTACATAAATACAAAAAATAAATACATGCTTCAGCAGGTATTAGTGAATGTTATAATAGAATGTAAAAAAAAAAAAAAGAAAAAGCTCATCTAATTTTAAGGGTGGATATATTATTTCCCCTTTTTAACTGATTTTGGATTAAATAATTATTTACAAAGAAAACAACATTACTTTGTACTATTAAATATAATATAAAATACAGTAAGAAGAGTGAAATACCAAGACTATTTATACACTTTATGCAGCTGTTTATGTACAAGCAGCACCCGCAGAACATCACTGAATATTTAGTTTGTATAAAAGTATAAAGACATGACGACTGTGACGTGGTGACAGAACTCTAGTCATTGTGTAATGTAGAATTGTTCAGTTCTTACCCAGCTGTACTGAGGCAGGTCAGGCAGAGAGGGTCGAGGCGGCACCAGGCCGTATCTCTCTCCCAGAATACCCAGCAGCAGCTGGGAGCGACAGACCTCCTGGACGCAGATCTCGGCGGCGCGTGCCGACTCGGCCTCGGTCACGCCCCAGCGCAGGTCCACTTCCTGCAGCTGGAGGCAGAAGGGAGCGGCTCGCCGACGTAACTCTGGGAAAACGCTGCGTACCAGGACGTCTCGTTCACCGTGCATGTCTCTGAATGTAGATGAGATGAAGACACGCACACCGCGCCACCTGACACCGAAAACACAGAGACGTCACAGCGGTGATGTTTCACTGAATCTGAATCGTTAAAATATAAACTAATGATTGCGCATATATATATATATATATATATATATATATATATATCATATATATATATATATCATATATACTATATACTTTATATATATATATATATATATATATATAGCCATTTATATATATATATATATATATATATATATATACATACACACACACACATACATACACACACACACCACACATATGTTTGTACCTCATACCATCTCAGGGAGGTATTATTTATGATGGTCACCACCGACTCGCTCATTAGGAATAAACTTAAAGGCACAAATTAATAATGATTTTTATCTATATAAATATCTACTATATCATTTCTTATTTTGTGCATTTTAGTCCTAAAATGTATAGAAATAATTTGCACCAAAATAAATTATTAAAACAACTTTAAAAAAAAACCATCAAAAACAAATGTTATATTAAAAGATTGATTTGCAGCAATAATTAATAATTATTGAATTAATAAACAATATGAGGGAAATTTTTTTTTTAAATGAAAGATTTACAGTATTTCTTTCCTCTTTTGCTTTTCTTTTTTTACGGTGACATTTTTTTCTTTATGGCGCTTTATTTATTTACTTATTTTTTATTTATTTATTTACATGTTCCTCTTTTTCTTTGACTACTGGTTAATTTTTTATGTGAATATAAAAAAAATTATTCAAGCCTTTTTGATTATTTTCATCTACTTTTTTCCAGATTTTCTTTCTGTTTCTTTTTTTTATTCACCATTCTTTTTTTTTCACTTGCATATTTTTATGACTAAATTCAACAATTCTCTCTTTTTCCCCCCATAATATATTTTTATATATCTGTTTAGACTTGGGTAATAAACAAAATATTTTTCCAGAACAACAAATACATGCATATGTAATGTTATTAATATTGCATGTGAAAGTACCTGAGTTTAGGAACTGCAGGCAGGGGCATGACGTCTGCGCTTCTCTCGTGTTTTGTAGTGGAATCCGCTGGAGGTGGAATCTTGTGCAGTTTGTCCATTTGCTCCACGTGATCCAAAAGTCTGGAGGAACCGCACTCGGAAATAAACCTGCAGGGAAATGATTCATTATCGACTCTGCAAATAACACGTACAACTATGGGACACATGTATGTTCTATCAGGAGACTAAAATATATCAACAAGAAACCCAAAATATTCATAATCCATAACTTTTAACACTTTAAAATGAGCATCTTCTTCATTGTGGATAAATCTATATTTGTACATGTAGCATTTAATCATCATCTCGTATCGGTATTATGTATTACCTGAGGATTTGCTCGCTGAAGCCGTACAACTTCACGGATTTAGGATCCTCTGACGTATCGGTGGAAGTCCTCACGGACGTATAATCAAAACAAGAAAAGAGAGACAGAAGTAAATATAAATACCAATACAAATACAAATCTCTCTCTCTCTATATATATATATGTCTATACACACACACACACAGAGGAAGTAAATGCTGTTACATTCATTTATTTAAAAAAAGCCCTAATTTCCTTCAGATTGTTAATTATTGCTGCAAATCAATCCTTAAAATATAAATATAAATAAATAAATAATATATATATATATATATATATATATATATATATATATATATATATATATATATATATATATATATATATATATATATATATAAGGGGCACGGTGGCTTAGTGGTTAGCACGTTCGCCTCACACACACCGCCAGGATCCGGGTTCGATTCCCGTCTCAGGCCATGTGTGTGTGGAGTTTGCATGTTCATGTTGTTCTCCCCGTGCCTCAGGGGGTTTTTTCCTCCGGGTTCTCCGGTTTCCCCCCGGTCCAAAAACATGCACGGTAGGTTGATTGGCACACCTTGGAAAATTGTCCCTAGTGTGTATGAATGTGTGCGTGAATGTGTGTGTGTGTGTCCTGCGATGGGTTGGCATTCCATCCAGGGTGTATCCTGCCTTAATGCCCATAGACGCCTGAGATAGGCACAGACTCCCCGTGACCCGAGGGAAGATCGGATAAAGCGGTAGAAGATGAATGAATGAATGAATGAATATATATATATATATGCAAAAGTCACAATGGTCACAGAAATAACTTTAATCTGACAAAAGTAATAATAAATAAAAATTCTATAAATGTTAACCAATGAAAGTCAGACATTGTTTTTCAACCATGCTTCAACAGAATTATGTAAAAAAATAAACTCATGAAACAGGCATGGACAAAAATGATGGTACCCCTAACTTAATATTTTGTTGCGCAACCTTTTGAGGCAATCACTGCAATCAAACGCTTCCTGTAACTGTCAATGAGACATCTGCACCTCTCAGCAGGTATTTTGGCCCACTCCTCATGAGCAAACTGCTCCAGTTGTGTCCGGTTTGAAGGGTGCCTTTTCCAGACTGCATGTTTCAGCTCCTTCCAAAGATGCTCAATAGGATTGAGGTCAGGGCTCATAGACGGCCACTTTAGAATAGTCCAATTTTTTCCTCTTAGCCATTCTTGGGTGTTTTTAGCTGTGTGTTTTGGGTCATTGTCCTGTTGCAAGACCCATGACCTGCGACTGAGACCAAGCTTTCTGACACTGGCTAGTACATTTCTCTCTAGAATTCCTTGATAGTCTTGAGATTTCATTGTACCCTGCACAGATTCAAGACACCCTGTGCCAGACGCAGCAAAGCAGCCCCAGAACATAACAGAGCCTCCTCCATGTTTCACAGTAGGGACAGTGTTCTTTTCTTGATATGCTTCATTTTTTCGTCTGTGAACATACAGCTGATGTGCCTTGGCAAAAACTTCGATTTTTGTCTCATCTGTCCACAGGACATTCTCCCAGAAGCTTTGTGGCTTGTCAACATGTAGTTTGGCATATTCCAGTCTTGCTTTTTTATGATTCGTTTTCAACAATGGTGTCCTCCTTGGTCGTCTCCCATGTAGTCCACTTTGGCTCAAACAACGACGGATGGTGCGATCTGACACTGATGTTCCTTGAGCATGAAGTTCACCTTGAATCTCTTTAGAAGTCTTTCTAGGCTCTTTTGTTACCATTCGGATTATCCGTCTCTTAGATTTGTCATCAATTTTCCTCCTGCGGCCACGTCCAGGGAGGTTGGCTACAGTCCCATGGATCTTAAACTTCTGAATAATATGTGCAACTGTACTCACAGGAACATCTAGTTGCTTGGAGATGGTCTTATAGCCTTTACCTTTAACATGCTTGTCTATAATTTTCTTTCTGATCTCTTGAGACAGCTCTTTCCTTTGCTTCCTCTGGTCCATGTCGAGTGTGGTACACACCATATCACCAAACAACACAGTGATTACCTGGAGCCATATATATAGGCCCAATGGCTGATTACAAGGTTGTAGACACCTGTGATGCTAATTAGTGGACACACCTTCAATTAACATGTCCCTTTGGTCACATTATTTTCTGTGTTTTCTAGGGGTACCATCATTTTTGTCCATGCCTGTTTCATGAGTTTATTTTTTTACATAATTCTGTTGAAGCATGGTTGAAAAACAATGTCTGACTTTCATTGGTTAACATTTATAGAATTTTTATTTATTATTACTTTTGTCAGATTAAAGTTATTTCTGTGACCATTGTGACTTTTTCTTTCATTGACCAAAGGGTACCAACAATTTTGTCCACGTCTGTATATATATATATATATATATATATATATATATATATATATATATATATATACTGTGATGACGAAACACACCGCCGAAGCCGAGCAAGCGCTCCAAACGCCGCCACACCCCCGGTGCTAAAAGGACAGCGCCCCTTCAGCACCTTTGTTGTGGGAAAGCAGCAAGCACATGGCCAGGGGGCGGTCCCAGGAGATGAAGCACGGCTGGGACGCAATCAGATCATCAGCCGCTCTCCACCATCCATGAGGAGAGTCGACCGTATAAAAGGGGCACAGAAAGACGAGGTTTTTCGAGGAGGTAATGGATGGTTGGGAAAGTCACTTATGTTTGAAATTTGTTCCCCTAGGCGGTACAGACGGCAGCAGCGAGGACGACGTACACGTGCCAGCTCTCCCCAGGCGGCACCTCGGTCGCCTCGCTTCATCCAGGAAGAGAGCAGATTCTCGGACAAACCGAGGGACACAGCGCCGCTAAACCGGGGAGACGCCTTGGAGTACGGGAGCAACGCGCCCCAAGAACTATACCCCCTTCACTGTAAATAAAAGACGCACGTGTGCTGGTTTTCACCTAAACCTTTGTCTCCGTCTGGTGCTGTGTTCTCAGAAAGCATAGAGGGTCGCTACAATATATATATATATATTATTCTTTTTTAAGTCGTTTTATATGATTATATATAAATATCTCTGTCCCCACTTTACACACTGTCTGCTTGCATCTATATGTAAAATTGTGCTTTTAAATAATCTTTTCTTTTATTCAAATTTGAAATACTACACCCTGAAAAGCAAATTTTCAAACTATCCAGACAAAAGTTTGCATAAACACCTGACCATAAGATCGGTATGTACTTTTTGAACATCCACATTCCACATTCAGTCCTCATTTTCTGTTTAAATTAGTTTGTTGTCTGTAAAAATGTTCCACTATATATTGAAGTGTGGAGATTTGAGTAAACTCTGGTACTGATGTAGATGATCTGAGGAAGCCTGGGGTGTGGTCAGAGCTCCAAAGGTGTTCAGAAGACGTGTATTGCCCTATAGCCGGAGATCTTTCACTCCGACCCATGTAAAGCATATCTTCATGGAGCTGACTTTGTTTAAGGGAACAGATTTAGGTCTCCTAGTTCAAGTGATGGAGAAAATACAATGGCAGTGCATCCAAAGGCATCCTATATAATTGCGTGACTGATTTTTCTGCAACAATTTGCAGAAGAACCACATTTACATACGCCCTTATCCAGAGCGACTTACAACTGAGCAACTGAGGGTTAAGGGTTAAGGGCTCAAGGGCCCACCAGTGGCAGCTTGGTGGTCTGGGATTTGAACCTGCGATCTTCCGGTCCGTAGGCCAACACCTTAACCACTGAGCTCTACCACCTCCCATATGGTTGGAAGGTCAGGTGTCCTTATATTTTAGTGTGTAAAGTGTATTTATTCTATTAGGCGTTAACAGAACTTATCATGCGCCGAGCGAAATGTTCACCACCAACGGTTCACTGGTGCAGGACTTCTGAAATCTTTTAATCGACATCGAGGCCATCATACTATCGGTCATGTCGTCCTCCAGGAAGATGATGTTATTCACCTGAAAGGCACACAAAACATTACCGACGGAAATGCGATATTAAAAATTAGATTATTGTTAGGGTTTGTATCGTCGCGAACCTTGGCTTTCTCCTCGAGAAGCTTGGAGAAGAAGTTGTCATACGACATCTTCTGAGATGACTCCTCGAATCCCTGATGGAAAGAAAAGACAAGCATGCAGTCAGGGGAAATGAAACGTTCTAAAATATTCAACACACCTTTAATAGACATTTTCCGGAGGGATGTTGATTTATTTGTCTTCTGTACTGTAAACTTATACATACACGTTGTATATCTTTAGGAGACAAATGAAGTTACAGCATAAATTACATGATGATGTAAATACAGGGTGTTGGTTGGGGGTGCGAGCTCCCAAACCTTCTTTGCATAAGACAAAGGGTCAAGGCTTCACTCAATCTCCTGCTCTGTGGATGAACCTTTGCTTCTGATGTTATCAAAGATGGTATCTATTGGTAATGAATGGATCTGAGGGAGGGAGTGATCTGGTCCAGAACATCTATTTCCCCTGTATGCTTTGTTTTCACTTATCACCCAAGTGCTTTTGTTCACCTTGGAGGGCGCGATGCCTCCAACATGTGTATAAGAACTACAGTACTAAGAACCAAAAGCAGACTTGATGACTGCAGCACTGAAGCAGTATGCTGCTCTGATGTGTGGGCTTTTCTGCAATAAAGACTACTGGTGAAAAGATTCCCAAGTCTCCTGGTCTTCCCTGGATATTAGAAGGGGAAAAAGTTCACAACAGAACCAATTGTTGCTATAAAACACACACACATATATACATATATATATATATATATATACACACACATATATATATATATATATATATATATATATATATATATATATATATATATATATGTGTGTGTGTGTGTGTGTTTATATATATATATATATATATATATATATATATATATATATATATATATATATCTATATATATATATATTGTTCAGCATTGATGGAGCTTTGCCAGATGTGGAGGCTGCATATTCCACAGGCACTAATGATCTCCCATGCCATCAGAGATGCGGATTTTCAGTCTGTGCCTCACCTCTTTATTCTGGAGGACATTGTGTCCATGTTTTTCACAAATGCATTCGAATTCCGATTTGTCTGAACACAGAACAGTTTCCTACTTTGCCTCAGTACATTTTATATGAGCTTTGGCCCAAAGAACACAGTGGCGTGTTAAGAAGCCCATGCTGTGATTTCCATTACAGAATCGTATAATCCAGATAATCCATTGACGATTGTCGCCAAGATTTTTGATGATATTATGGACTGTAAATGATGACATGGTTAACTGTTTTGCTATTTGATGTTGAGGAACATTATTATGAATTTTTTCACATTTTGTAGACAAAGTCCTTCACACATTGGTGAAGCTCCGCCCATTTTGCCAGACACCCCCTCTATTTATACCAATCATCTATAACCATAAACTGTTACACATAACCTCATTAATTCATAAATGTTTTCTACTATTTTTTTCCAAGACATTTTCTGCCATCACAGCGTTTGAGAACATGTAATAGCCCTAAAAGTAAAAATTCTTTAGTTTTTCCCATCAAAATAGTACATAGTAAATTGTTTCCCATTAAAATAGTAATTACCATGCCCCTTTCCAGCCAATCAAAATTCAATATTTAGACAGAGAATGATAAAGATATATACCTATAATCCTAAATTAATAAAATAAAACAGTCAATGCAGGGCATAAAAAATAAACTGTTTTATAGAAAAAAGAATATGTACATATAAAATAAAATTGAATCGCTGACCTCGATCTGCTTGGCCACGCCCCTCACGTTCTTCAAAAGCCCGTCCGACTCTATCTGGATTTCCTGCAAGCCTTCGTCGTCTGCCAGGACGAACTGCGTGTGCTCGCTGCAGTAGCGCACCATCATGGCCAGGAGCAACGACACCTCCATTAACTAAAAACACACAACGAGTCACCTTCATTCTTGTCCTAATAAGTGTGTTTAACTAAACGAGTAGACCAAACAGGACAGCTGCTGAACTATAAAATATGTAGGTCCACAGATGTATATGGTTCGGCATTTTTAAGTCTGTGTACGGTTTGTGCTTCTTACGTCTCCTTACCGATGGTGACTGGATTTTGTCATCCGTTTGTCCATCTACGGTCTCGGAAGGGAGGCAGAAATCCGCATCTTTGAGTTCTCTAGTTGAAGTAAAGGACATGAAGAAGATGATTGTGTGTCCAGATAAAGGAGGGATGTTGTGCTTGCAGGAGATCTGTACGGCATTTTCCAGGGCCTCGTTTTTGTGTAACGCTGCAACAGCTCCGGATTGATGCGTTCCAGTCTGAACACAACACAGAGATTGACAGAGAGAGAGAGAGAGAGAGAGAGAGGAAGAGAGAGAGAGAGAGAGAGAGAGAGGTACTACTTAATAATTACTTATTACTAAGTATAAGCAAGTAACAATTACTTGCTTCATCGGTGCACTTGAATTTTTTCCTAGTGACTAGACTAGTGTGTGCTTCTAGCTTTATGGAGAAGAACCACCTTTACCTGGAAACACCAGGTGTCCCAATAGTTTTGCTCATGCATTGGATCATTTAATAAGAATAAATAGATTTTGGCCATTTACACCAATAAACAAGAACAGACACACACACACACACATATATACATATCTATATCTATATCTATCTATCTATCTATCTATCTATCTATCTATATATATATATATATATATATATATATATATATATATATATATATATATATATATATATATATATATATATATATATATATATATATATATATATCTATATATATATATATATATATACATAAACACAGTATATATAACAAGAAGATAGATAGATAGATAGATAGACAGACAGACAGACAGACAGACATAAGCAGATAGACAGACAGACAGTCAGACAGACAGATAGACAGATATATAGATAGAAATAACAAGCAGATAGACAGACAGACAGACGGACAGATGGACGGACAGACAGACAGACAGATAGATAGATAGAAATAACAAGTATATAGACAGACAGATAGATGGTTAAAGAATTTGTATACATAAAAGTTTGGCTGGGCTACAGAATGACTTTATTAGATGGACAGCGCAGGCAGAATGTTTTCGGGGATTGAGGTGATTTGGCCGTGTGAAGAGGAATAATGGAGGAAAAGAGGAAGGATAAACTGATTTTGTTAAAAAACAGATTTCCTACAGACCGTTTTTTCTGTTGCGCTCTGGCTTTTGACTTGTAAAGCCCACGGATGAAGGGAACGCGGAGCGTAGCGCGCAGCCTCTGGCGATTCGCCGTCGACCAATCAGTGCGACTATACTTCCTGCTCTTCGGGATCTTTCTCACGATCTTGCGCAGGATTTCCGTTCTGCTGGTCTTGATGTTTGCACCGCCACCAACTGGAGACGAAGAAAGAACAATCATTATCTGAAGTAGTTTTAGGAGACAAAATGACAAAAATATGAGCTGAAAAAATGATTATAAATACATGTAAAGTGGGTGCAGTGAAGGTGACTAGGCTGGATAATTCATAATATAATTTATTCATAAACAATCATTTACTTTTTCTTATAAATATTTTTCTTAAAATATTTAAATAAAATAGCATGAATAATCATCATACTTATTACATCATCATTATTAATTGATAAAAAAATACTGCATAGAAAGAAATAAAAAATAAAAATGATAAACACACATTTAGTAATGATTTGATTGTTTGTTTCATTGATTTTGTTTGTTTGCAGTTTCTCATAGTAAAGGAATTGTGTATTAAGGTGTATATTAAGTGAAAGTTGTAGCAGATAAAACAGATAAATTATTATTATAGCACTGGAATTGTTACACGCAATTGCCCAAGGTATTAACAATATATAAGTTTATTAAAATCTATATTTTACAATCTATATTTAATATATATATATATATATATATATATAATATATATATATATATATATATATATATATATTATAATTATAAGTTTCACTGTTGCATCATTTGTTATAACAACATTCCCAGAATGATCACAGTCACTGAGGTTGTGTTCCATTCAGTTAAAGTATATCAAGTGCACTTCAAGACATTTCCTGTAGAATGAGATTATACTTTTTACCTGATGAGCTCAGCCCCAGGACGACTTTATACGCGGACAAGAAGCGGAAGGGGAACTGACGGCTCTGGATCACGGCTGACTGAAACCACACACACACACACACACACACACACACACACACACACACACACACACACACACACACACACACACACACACACACACACACACACACACACACACACACACACACACCTTAATTTGAGTCAGTTCGCAATATAGGAACTGGCAATAATAAACAGAAACTATTAGTAAAATGTGAAATTCAGTGAGGGTGGGAGAAGAGAGGAAAAGAGAAAGAGAAGAAAGTGAGATGGGAGCAGAAGAGAGAGAGAGAGAGAGAGAGAGAGAGTGAGAGTATGGACCAGGACAGATAAATACTGGGAGAGAGAGGGGGATGGAAGGAAAGGGGGAAGGAGAGAGAACAGGACGGAGAAGAGATAAAAAGAGAGGGGTAACAAGATAGGGACAAAGAAAGAGAGGGAGAAAGGAGAAAAAAAGGAAGGGATGGAAGGGGAGAAAGGGAATGAGAGAGATAGACAGAGAGAGAGAGAGGAGTGAGGGGAAAGAAGATAAAAAGGAAGGGATGGAAGGGGAGAAAGGGAATGAGAGAGAGAGAGAGAGAAAGAGGAAGTTATTTAGAGAGACAGGCAGTCCAAGAAAAAGGGAACGAGAGAAAAATAGAGAGAGGGAGAACAAGAGGGAGGATGAGGTAGATAGGGCATACAATGTGAGAAATAGAGACAGAGGCAGAGAGAAAGAAGACAGCAAAATAGGAAGATAGAGAGTGAGAGAGAGAGAGAGAGGAAGAGAATGAGGGAAAGAGAGTGAAAAAGACAGAAATAAAGAGAGACAAGAGACAGAGAGAGACAGAGAAGCAAGAGTGGGAGCAATAGAGGAAAAGAGACAGAAAGAGGAAGAAAACAGAAAAACAGAGGGATAGTGAGAGAGAGCTAGAGAGAGAGACCTTTGAGTTAAGTCGTTTGAGGATCTTGTCGTGGTGTTTGTCGCTGATGCCTTGCGTGATCATGTTCCTCAGGTTCCTCAGCATGGCCATGAAGGGCAGAGAGTTCTTATCTACAAACACACAGGGCATATTTACATTTACATTTTCAGCATTTACCTTATCCAGGGCGACTTACGACTGAGCAATTGAGGGTTAAGGGCCTTGCTCAAGGGCCCAGTAATGGCAGCTTGATGGTGGTGGGGTTTGAACCCGTGATCTTCCGGTCCAGAGTCCAACACCTTAACCACTGGGCTACCACTTCACTCATATCAAATCACGCCTGAAGTCTGGACTGGGATTGATCACATGATGTTCGTTTTCTCGAACAGTCGTTCTGACAGCAGTGAAGCTGAAGATTATAATTATAATTATCACACTCACACACACACACACACACACACACACACGGCATATTGTTTATGATCATGTCACCTCATGCACAGGTACGTGCTCAGTGGATACATTCATTCATTCATTTTCTACCGCTATATCCGATCTTCCCTAGGATCACAGGGAGTCTGTGCCTATCTCAGGCTTCTATGGGGATTAAGGCAAGATACACCCTGGATGGAATGCCAACCCATCGCAGGGCACACACACTCACAATCACACACACTCTCACATTCACACACACATTCATACAGTAGGGTCAATTTTCCAAGGTGCCAATCAACTTATCTACCTTTTGGACGGGGGAAACCGGAGAACCCGGAGAAAAACCCCCTGAGGCACGGGGAGAACATGCAAACTCCACACACACATGGCCGAGACGGGAATCGAACCCGGAGCTTGGAGGTGTGAGGCGAATATGCTAACCACTAAACCACCGTGCCCCTATTCAGTGGATACATTACAGATTAAAAACCTCTGATAACCTCTAATAGCGTCAAGTTTTCTTTATGTTGATCCCGCATTAAAATAAAGATTGCAGTAACAACACTTGTTGCTTTTTGTTTTTTTCCCATTTCAAAAGAGATGATAAAGTAAATGATGGTTGTTAGGGAGCACCTCTTTATTTCTGCTATTCTTTAAGGGTAAAACAGGAACTAAGTATCAAACACTGCATTTGAATATCAATATCAAATGATAGCATTTGAAATTTTGTGCCCAACCTTTAAAAAAATAATAAAAATGAACGACAGACGGAGGATGAATATTATTTAAACCTATGAGCTTCTCCCAGGTCTCTGCTTTGTTTCCTTCCTGACTCAGTCGCGTCTCCCACGTCTCCGGCTGCTTCAGTCTCATCCTCTGATTGGCTCTTTCACTCTGCCACACCCCACTGAGACCACTGCGCCAGAACGCCCTCACATCTGCCGGGTACCTGCGCGCACACACACACACACACACACACACACACACACACACACATCTTACTTTTTTTTTTCTCAGAATGTTAACTTAAAGCACCACCTAGTGGACAAATGAAAGTAATCAAATGTAATCTGTTACTTTACTTTTATAAATTAATTGAAACGTCACACTACTTATTACATTCTGAATAGGGTCCTTTGTAATCTGTAATTTATTACAAAGTATATATATATATATATATATATATATATATATACTATATAGATTACAGCACTACCGTTTCCCGAGGATGCTCATGACGAGCTCGGCCGGTTCTTTAATGTGGAGGCGTTTAATCAGCTTCTTCATGTTGAATTCTTTTTCTTTTTTATCCCCCGCAGCCCGCTGAGTAGATTCAACCTACACAGACACACACACACACACACACACACACACACACACACAGTCACACCAACAAACCAGACACCAAACAGACTCCACTTGGAAAGCATAAGATGACGTAAGGCAAACACTCACAAATTTCTTGAGAGCGTGAGCGTCCGCTGCAACAAACCCGGCCCATTTGTTCCAGTCTTCAGAAGACGCCTCCTGCATTCACACACACACACACACACACACACACACACACACACACACACCACACACACACACAAGGACTTTGATATTTATGTTCTGATCACTGAAGTCTTGACAATGCAAACATACATGGGTATGTGTGTGCATTTGTCAGTACCTTGCGTTTTTTCTTGCTGTGTTTACAGCGGTGTTTGCGTGTGTTATACTTGGCCAGCTGATACTCGCTGAACTGCTTGAATTTGTCAGCCAGACCTTTTTTCAGGCACGAGGGCAGAGAACTGCTGAAACACTGACACAACAAACCACAAGAAATGAATATACACACACACACACACACACACATTCATTCATTCATTCATTCATCTTCTACCGCTTTATCCGATCTTCCATCGGGTCCCGGGGAGCCTGTGCCTATCTCAGGCGTCTATGGGCATTAAGGCAGGATGCACCCTGGATGGAATGCCAACCCATCGCAGGGAACACACACACACATTCACACACACATTCATACACTAGGGACAATTTTCCAAGGTGCCAATCAACCTACCGTGCATGTTTTTGGACCGGGGGAAACCGGAGAACCCGGGAGAAAAACCCCCTGAGGCACGGGGAAGAGGGAGAACATGCAAACTCCACACACACATGACCGAGACGGGAATCGAACCCGGATCCTGGTGGTGTGAGGCGAACGTGCTAACCACTACGCCACCGTGCCCCCACACACACACATATATATATAAAATAGCACAGTGAAATTTGTTCTTCGCATATCCCATCTTGTTTGGAAGTTGAGGTCAGAGCGCAGGGACAGGAACCCTGACCTACTGATCAGCGAGTAACGATAGCCTAGCGCCTTAAATCACTGAGCTACAACACTATATATATATACACACTATGCATATATATGCACACATATAAAAATTTTTGTTTTCTTTTCTGCCTTGTTGTTAGCTGAACCCCCCCCCCTTGCTCAAGGGCCCACTCAAGGGTGTCAGCTTGGTGGTGCTGGGATTTGAACCTGCCACCTTCTGGTTCAGAGCCCAATGCCTAAACCACTAAGCTCTCACCTCCTATTTGCCATGTGTGACCACTAATCTACAAGTCAGAAACTCAATTTGTTTTTCCACAGAGGTTATGTGGAAAATGGTAGTGTATGAAAGACTTAAATGAGGCACAGAGATCACATTAGTTCACATTAAGATGAGGATCTTCCCAAGGTTTTTAACTTGCGTTAAACTCAACTTATCCATTCTATAATGAAGGTTTGTCCAGCATACCTGGCTGTATATCCTCGTCACCTCCAGCCAATCGGACGGCAGCTGCACAGCCGAGCAGAAATACCTCCTCACGTGGGGTTTGGAGTTGGGCAGGTGAGCAGCGAGGGCCAACAGGAAGTTTGCTGTGATGCGGATGTTCAATTCCTGTCTGCTGTAAACGGCCGCCTGGTGCAGTAAAGTGACAGAACTCAGGATTATCTTACAGAGGAGAATACGCTCTGAAGCAATGCGCCCCCTATAGGCATATCACAGATCCCACACCCCATTGATATCATCAACAAAGCATACCTTGAGCAGGAACTCTGGATCACTAAGGGTGATGTCGGTGCCCAGCTCTTGAATTGAGGTCCACAAATGAACAGAGGTATTCCAGCCATTTTGGCCAGGTAAATAATTCTTATGCAGCAGGGAGGAGCAGACGTATTTCAGCAGTGTATACTGATTAAAGAAAACACACACAAAACAAAAATATAGTTTGAGAGAAAAATCAAGGCTAGTCCCATTTTCTTTTTCAATGTTCTACATCTGAAAGCCAAGACGCAGTAAAAACAACACCTTCTTCTCCGCCATTAATTCTGCGTCTCTGTCTGAGGTTGAGTCGAACTCTCCAAAGCCTTCATCCACGTCGAGCATCTGCTTCACCTCTTCCTCAGGCGGACTCAGATCCGGGACAGGAATCTCAGCTGGGAGCTCACGTTCAATCTGCATCTGTTCCTCCTGATCCGAAGACTTTAAATACAAATATACAGAGGGGCACAAACTCAATATATCATTATTACAGGTCACATGACTGTATGTGTTTGATCAAGTGTATACATTTATAATTACTAATTCAGATAGATAGATCGATAGGATAAGAATGAAAAGATTGTATAGGATATAAAACGAGCAAAAGAAATATGCAAAACGTAAAAAAAAAATCAATTACAAGAATAAAGCATTAGCCCTATGAGAATAAAGTGAGCACCAGCTTTCCAGAAAAGTTATTTTAAACGCGACTGGGGAAAAGTCTGTTGTCGTGCTATGGAGACACTGATTAAACTGTACAGAACTACAGAACTAAAGTGGAATTGGACTCCATCCACACAGCATTCCATTGCTTTAATTATCTGCCTCATTACTGGCCTTTACATGTTTATTGTATATACTGACAGTGTACAGTATCACTGACAGTGTTACTGTTTACATGCACATTTTGCAAATCCACTTTTTATTACTGCTGCTCTATTTGTCCATTGGCACACCAGCCAAACTGTGTTCAACACTAGTTTGTAAATTAGTTCCAATGTTTACAATACTTTGCACTACATCACAGTGACGGATCGTCGTTGTGTTTTATTTTATGTTGTGTAATGTTGTTGTTATGCTCGTGTTGTCAAACACAGTGTTGTTCTGTTCTTGCGCTGTTTACACCGTGTTGCACATGATGCACTTTATGTAGCTAAGACAAACTTAGTCTAGTCCTCAGCATTGTGTTCTTGTAGCTCTATGTTGTGCCATATGTCGTTTGTAGCTCTGTGTTGTGGTATATTGTTTTGTGTAGCAACAGGGTTCTGGAAAAACGTTGTCTCATTTCACTGTGTACTGCGTCAGCTATATATAGTTATAATGACAATAAAACCTCTTGACTTGACTGGAGAAAAGACTCATTTACACATTTGAGCAACAGCGCCCTCTAATGTCACAAAATACAAATGGTAAGGGACGCGCAACAGTGCTTCAGCCAGCCAAGATCTTGGGCTACACTACTACTCAGTTGTATGAATGAGATAAATGTAACTCGATAAAAATAACTAACTAACTAAGATGATTGCATTTTTTTTCTTCAAAACAAGGTTTAATTCTCTATTTAAATGTACAGGAGGTCAGATTTAAAGGGAATTTTTCAGCCCATGAAGGAAAAACATACCTCACTTAGCTCCTCAATGGATGACGCGAGATCTTCAGTGGAGCACGAGTCATCATCCTCTATTCTTATATCTCCATGATCCAATTCCTCTCTCAGACGTTTAAGAGCACCAGCAGGTGGCGCTGTGCTTTGAAACAAGGAGCTCAGGGGTTGAGAGGAGCAGAGAGAGGAGATGGTGAGAGGGTCGTACTTTAGCTGAGTGTTTTCAGTGCTGAGCAGAGGAGAGGACAGCAGACTGGAGGAGGTGGAAAGGAGAGGACAGGACGCGGCGGTGGAGGACAGGCTGGACGGACGGAGAGCCGGACATGACGAGGTGAGGTTTGCCCACGATGGAGGTTGGAGGAGAGATGAAGAGGCCTGCGTGAGGATCCGGTTCTCCACACTCTGTCCAGTGCTGCGTGACAGACGCAAGGTCTCCATGACGGGGCTCGAGTCGGACTGAAGCGGCGCGATGTCCTTCATATCCGCAGGAGCTCGTTTCTCCTACGGGTTGCAGGAGATTAGAAAGAAAGAGCGAAGATCATTTACTGAGGCGTGTTTGTTTAGAGCGGGTGTGTTCTCTCATTCCATACCGCGCTAGGAGACGTGAAGACCTTTGGACTGAGTTCAAGGGACAGAATTTTACTTAAATGCAAATGTTAACCCCCACCACCACAACAACCATAAAGATGTCTGGGTTTCGCCTTAGGGGAAGCTGTACCTGATAATGTACGATTATTACATAGGAAATTAATTCATTTTTATCTTGATTTTATCCTAAGGGTGAATTAACTGATACCACCACAAAGATTATCATTATCAAACATACTTCCCGTGTGTTTTGTAGGACACTGCAAACCAGCAGCCAAACGAAGATATAAACGAAGATATGTCAACTAAACCAAAACAACACTTTCACAACATAAGATCTCATAACAATGGGTTTGGTAAGGATCATGAAACCCAAAACATTAAGGAGCGATGTGTCAAGCGGACGGCTTTTATAATACGCCCATGCAAACGTTCTTCACTCTGCGTTTCTCAAAACACAACACTGGGTTGGTCTGGAACAACTTGTAGCTGAGTAAATATTGTTAAGCCGAGTTAGTAATAATGTTAGTAATAATGAAAAGGCGGACAAACGGCTTCATCTTTGGGACAAAAGAAATAGTAAAATACTTAGCAGTATACTATACACAACAATAGTGTGTATTGTATATACACTATATGGTCAATTAGATAATTAGAAGTGTTTTTCTTCTTTGATAATATCGGATAAATCTGAGCATGGAAAATATTTCTTTTAATTCACATTGTCAAAGGTCATTCTCTAACATGGGAGTGGGATGGTTTATGAAATTCTGAATTGTGAAAAGAATAGGTGTGTGTGATGAGGTAAATAATATCTCCAAATATCTCCAACTGGATATTTTCCACATTATGAAGAGAAACAGATAATATTAAGGACCGTAGATGAGGTGGTCCTGATGAAACACTGGATGAAATGATTAGATGTCTGATTACGTCAGTTATTGACAAATCTATTAGACTGTGATTAAGTCACTTTTTCAAGTATTTATACTCAAGTATGTCGATTTGGCGAGACTTTGATTCCAAATTCAAATTTCTTGCTTTTTACTCAATTACATTTTGACTACAATCAGTCATTCTCATTAATTGATGAGTGGATAAAAACGTAAATGCTCATGCACACAGTGAGACACCAATCAGGTTAGAACGCATTTTGAACTTGTTTTAATAGCATCACAGTGGTTTCTACTTATCAGCAACACTCAGTTGAAAAGAAAGCAGAAAAAAACGATTTTAGTTTGAGAAGAATAAACAGTGGCCTTATTTGCAAGATTCTTTCGATTTAGCATTGAACAATAAACCATAGCACACAAGATACTTAAATACATTTGCAGGTATGCATTTTTGTACTTGAATTCAAGTACATGATTAAAGGGAATACTTTTACTGGAGTCATATCTTCCCCTAGTTTATCTGTACTTCATCTGCACGGTTTTTCATTTTGTTCACTACCCACTGATAAATACTGTCTCAATACTATATCATCCTAAAGGGATTTAAGTCTCAGGATTTTAGACCCGTGTATAAAATCTGGGTAGGTAACCCATGGATTGAAATCATTTCAAACTGAAGATGGATGTGTTGCTGTCTCCATATATTTCAGAGTGGCATTTAATTCTAGCGTAATGACGTCAAAGACAAACAAGGGTGTAAATCCACAGCTTCTTTCCATGGAGAAAACTTATCTCAATTTGACAGACACATTGATTCATATTAATCAATGAAAAAAACCCGCAAATAGACGTACAATTTCAGGAAAAGATAACAAAGCATAATAAACGTAATAGAACATTGACTAACCTGTTCAAGTGCTCTATTTACAATACAACCTATGTTCAATGTGTTGTCTTGTCTATTTCCAAATCCTCATTTCCTGAAAGTGCAGCAGCAAAGCCCGCATGCACTTTACCGTAAAGCGCAGTATAGACGAGCACTTTTAATGATGTGACATAAGGAATGAACATAATTATTAAGACTCCACAGACTTTGCACTATAGCGAACATATCCTGCTACTCTATGTTCTAATTACTATAGTTACCTGCAGAAACTAGCGCCATCTACTGGTTATGGAATTAACTTTCCAATATGAAAGCAGTCATTTTCGTTGTTTTTTGTTTTTGTTTTGTTTTTTTTTTGTTTTTTTTTTAGCATTCAGGCTTCAGCAATCAATTCTCCATCCCCCTATTGTGTACCTCCAAATTTATAGGAACAATCTTCCCCACATATTTATCCAGAACTTGGGTGTCCCAATAATTCTGTTCATGTAGTTTATTTTAATCTTGCCCTAGATGTTTAATGCTCGTGTATATTGCACATCACGGTAAACAGCGGGAGGGATTTGCCTCTGCACTTTCAGGAAATAAGGATTTGGAAATGTCCAAAACTGCACATTATACATAGGTTAGATTGGTAAGAACAGCACATGACCAGGTTAGTAAGTATTTTATTATATTATGATGTCCAGAAACTGTCTGTGCATGTTCCAGTTTCCTTCATTGGCTTATTATTTGCACAGTCACAGGATAAAATGTGGAATGGGATGTTCAGAAGGCACATGTCAATCTTATAGTCCACAAAAAAAAAATTTCTATATACCTAAGTATAAGTAAAAGTTAAACCTCAGTCAAATCTCCCCAGTTGAGCTCAATAAAGTCATTAGGAAATGTCTGCAATAGCTTTTTAAGTCTGTAAGGAACTGAAGCTGTATGTTATGATAAGTGTTTATAATCAGAACATTCATTTACACCAGGGTCCTTCATTGATTTACTATAATGACCCTTTAGGTGACATCGGGCAGAGACCCCTGATACAAAATTTGTTAAAAATAGTCACTGATATTAATAGAAACTAATCATGTTACGCTAGTTCTATTATGTCAAGATTATATTATTTTATTTTTATCAGAAATTTGTTGTTGTTGTACATGCATCACTGTTTGTATATTGTCACATATCTTACAAAAAGCTTTATGCATCATAACAAGCTCAAATAATTTTGCAATTAATATCACAATTTTGTTCACGTGTCCATTATTTTAAAAGATGTGTAGTTTCATGCATTTTTCTTTAACTATCAGTTGGACTAATGTAAATTTAGAAGAACAGAAGTTTTCATTTTAATAGTTAACTTAATTTATTTTACTATCAGGATTATTATACGTTTATATGAACGTTGGCGTTAATTTAATAAATTTTAATATTTCATTTTACTGTCAGCTTTAATTTATATATTTTTTACTTTACATAATTTCTTGTGAGGGGCACGGTGGCGTAGTGGTTAGCACGTTCGCCTCACACCGCCAGGATCCGGGTTCGATTCCCGTCTCGGGAATGTGTGTGTGGAGTTTGCATGTTCTCCCCGTGCCTCAGGGGGTTTTTCCCCGGGTTCTCCGGTTTCCCTCGGTCCAAAAACATGCACAGTAGGTTGATTGGCACCTTGGAAAATTGTCCCTAGTGTATGAATGTGTGTGTGTGTGCCCTGCGATGGGTTGGCATTCCATCCAGGGTGTATCCTGCCTTAATGCCCATAGACGCCTGAGATAGGCACAGGCTCCCCGTGACCCGAGGAAGATCGGATAAAGCGGTAGAAGATGAATGAATGAATGAATTTCTTGTGATTCAGTATTAATTAACGTATGTATCTGCTGTATCTACCCGCAGCCCCTGGGGGTCGCCAACCCAATTAAATCAGAATCAAATATTAAGACCGACTATGGATTATTTCTTCTTCATTTATTATTTATTTATTTTTTATTCTTTTAAAAAATCTTAGAACCAAATGTTTTAATGAATGAACTGTAGATAGACTGTAAATACTAAAACATTTTATTGGTTTGCTATAGCGTATGAATTCATGCTGGTCATTTAAAAGTCAACAAATTAGTGAGAGAAATCAAAATGTGAGAGAAATCCAACATAAAAGGATTTTAACATCTAAAAGTCCTTTCATGTCTTTTCCTCGTCCTGCGGCTAAAAACAAACAAAGGTGGGGCGCATCGCTTTCGGCCTTCTGCGACTCAAAGGGGAAGACGGACGGACAGAAAGGAGAAAGGATAGAAAGGAGAGAGAAAGAACATGCTGAACATGTCAGCGTTTGCTTGTACAGTAAACAAGAAGAGTTATGCAACGCTACAGAAAAATACACACCCAGAGTGTCTGTTGATAAATGAATGCCATGACTGTTGATTTAAGCTAATAGTGCATTATTTATGGTTTTGCTCTGGTGATCAATTGAACCCGAGACCGCCCATAAGTGGTGCTTTGAATAAAATGTTTATTATTGTGCTTCTGAATGTTTTTGAATATTTTTCCTTTGAATAATTAAAATTAAAATAATTTACCACTTGATTGTGTATTAAGCAAAAGCAATTTGCTAAAATATTATATAGTTGCCATTTTCATAAAGATATTCAGTCTTTGATATAACTGACTAAATCTTATATATTTTCTTGTATTTCTGTTGTTTTTTTGTTTTATACTGTAATTTTATACCATCATATTCAGTAAGTTCAGGAACTTACTTCCTTTTAAATTATTATTCACTTGGTTTTTATATACATATACACACACATATTCATATATATATATCTATATATATATATAATATATATATATATATATATATATATAATATATATATATATATATATATATATTATATTAGTTTATTCATATGTAAAATATCCATACATACAATTTCCATTTACAACACTTGATAAGAGAAAGAGAAATGTTATTTCGAATCCTCTATATGGCAGCACTGACAAAGAAAGAACTTGTACATTAATAACCAATAATGTGTAGTTCATAAGTGCTTCATTTGCAAATCATTGCAAATGATGATAACATATATTCCATAACATTTTATTTACAGTATATTATGGAAAACACATCAAATGTTTAATCTGTGGAAATGCATTTTGCATTTCATGGCTTCAATTTGTCTTGACAAAGTTAGGACAGGGCATCAAAACTCTGGAAAAAGTAAGTGTCATTAACATTAAAAAAGCATGATGAGGTTAATGGACAACAGGCTTATAATATGCGGTATACAGCATATTTCCCTGCTTTGTTTTTAAACACTGCCTCATTTCTTTACATGTTCTAAAAAATACACTAGGGCTTATTTTTGGCTTAGTTCATTTATTTATTTAGTACTTTACTTAATCATATACAACCTATCAACATGTAGAGTGCATTTGGTATCATAGGAGCCGGCCACAGTGGTTGCATCAAAACATCATTGCATCATTTTTGGGGTAGGTTTTATATTGTCCAAACCCACAAAATTAGCACTAGGTCTTTCTTCTCATGGAAATCAGGAAAAGGCGAATCAGATTTTTATTTATTTTTGGGAATGCTTGTACATTTTGGAAAGGCGTCATAAATTCTGAAGGGTATATTCCGGATTTAGGGCAAGAAATGGTTGCATCCAGAAAACATATTTTATTTTATTGTGAATTAAATATTGGGTTATGAGATTTGCAAATGATTGCATTCTGCTTTTATTTACATTCCATCCAGTATCAAAACATTTTTTGGAATTAAAGAAATCATAGTCTGTAAAAAATTCTGAAAAATTTTTCACATTTGTGGTTTCATCACTAAACCACAAGCTGGTGCCACCTGCTGCTGCTAAAGCTCTTAAACGTCTGAGGGAGGAATTGGATCATGGAGATATAAAAATAGAGGATGATGATTCGTGCTCTACTGAAGATCTCGCATCATCCATTGAGGAGATGAGTGAGGTACATTTTTCCTTCATTCATTATTTATAGCGAATTACATTTATCTCATTCATACAACTGAGCACCAAGGGGACTAGAGGGCCTTACTTTGGAATCCAAGATTGTCGCCACAGATTTGAGCTCATGACTAGGCATTCTTTTCCTTTTCTGTTATGTATATACATATATATATATATATATATAGAGAGAGAGTTTTAATAAAAGCATCATAAAATTGATAAGGAAACAAAACATACAAAATATTTAAATATGAATATATTTTCTTTTATTAAATATTAGAAAAAGCATTAAAAGCTTATTTTCACTTTATTATATGTATGGCATGTGCTCACATACTGAATATAAACTGGTATAAAACAGATTTTTGCTTTACAGTGCTGCCATTTCCTGTTCCTCATGAATAATTGAGGGAGGTGTGAATAGAGCGAGTGTTGTCTTCTTCTGTCTTTCATTTATTTTTCTCAAATTTCAAAGTGCACTCCAGATGCGCAACACGTTTCACTAGTCGATATCGTTCTGTGATTAAATGATCTCTCTCATGCTCCGCCCTCTTTTTCTCTTCCTCACAGTGGTTTAGAGAATTCTGGAGCTCCCTATTGGTTCGGAGATGTAAGTTCATCCTCTCCTCCATGTCTATTTTGGCCTTCTCTTTTTCTTTCTCAAATGTATTTTGTTGCAATTCTAAAGCGGCCTTGAGCTGAGCAACACGTTCCTCCAGTCGGTCTCGGACACTCAACAAATTATTTTTCTCTTCCTTACAGAGATTCAGGGAATTATGGAGGTCTCCGATGGTTTGGAGATGGAAGGTGGTCATCTCCTCCATGTCCAATTTGGCCATCTCTTTTTCCTTAGCAAATTTTTTTTGCTCAAAATCCAAAGTAGTCACCAGCAGAGTAAGACGTTTCTCCATTCGCTTTCTGTCCATCATCAAATGACTTCTTTCATGATCCGCACAATGCTTCTTTTCCTCACAGTGATGAAGGGAATCCTGAACCTCCCCGGTAGTCTTGAGCTGTAAGTTGTTCCCTTTCTCCATGTCTTGTTCAGCCGTATTTCTTTTCTCCGTGCAATAACTCCTCTCGAATTTTAAAATGGCCTCCAGCTGAGCAACTTGTTCCGCAAGTTGCTTTCGGTCTCTCAGCAAAATATCTCTCTCATGCTTTGCAGTCTTTCTCTCTTCTTTGTAGAGAATCAGGGAATCCTGAAGCTCCTTGATTGTCTGATCCTGTAACTTGTTCTCCGTGTCTATAACCTTCGTTCCTTTCTTACTTTTCAAGGTGGCCTCAAGATGAGCAACACGTTCCTGCAGCTGATTTTTCTCTCTCTCCCAGGTCTCTCTTTCCTGTTCTACACTTTTTCCCTCATGGAGTTTCAGGGAAGGCCGGACTTCTTTGACGATCTGTATGTGCATGCCGTTTCTGTCGTTTATGTCCTGTTCTTGGTGCTTTTGCTCAGAAGCCAAGGTAGACTCCAGCTCTTGTGCCATCTGTCCCAGACTGGCTTTCTCTTTTGTTCTCTGCTCCTTTGTCAGATTAAGAAATAAATTGGACTCTGTCGCTACCGCCTCCATGTGTATCAGCGCCTCCTTCTTTTCAGCAATCGGGTTAGAGTTCTTTTCTAGAAATAGAGAATTCTCTCTCAGCTCCAAATGTAAAGCTTTTCAACACAAACACTAATCTCAGAAATGAGAAACAGTACTTTCTGACTTTTATATGCGTTCTTCTCAACTGTAATGCAACCTCGGCGCACGCCCCATCTTCTATGACGTCACAAACGCAGTATTACGCCGATGTTAGTCATAAAGACAAAAACGTAAACTGTAAACTGTGCATAAAGCGAGTGATGTTCAGCGGACCGGGTTATCACAGCATGCTAACTTCAGTGAATATCTATATAACATGTTACATAGAGCGTTTTAAAGTCCAAACTGTCACTGATTCACATTCTGTTAATAACGGTGAACACAGAGAAAACAGTTAATAAGCGGTATTGGACATTAACTTGCGTCCGAGTTGACAACCGGAGGTTAAACGGAGCGACTTCATTAAAGTTGTAGAATCATAAATGACCAGTAGGTGGCAGTAGATACAGCGTATAAGAACTCACTGTCACAGCAGCAATTGGAAATAGTGTTGGTTAATAGCGAGGTAAAGACACACAGCAGTTTCATGTGTATGGAGTGAAAACAACCTGTACATTTCTCATTTCAGACAGTATTTTGAGGTGTTGTAAGTTCATGTTTAATACTGCATGAGGTTTTATGAGCAGAGCTGAAAAAAGCCTTTAACCTTCAAATTCTCAGCTTTATAAGACAGTGGTTCTCAGCATAAAGCCAAATAAAATACAGCAAATGTATTAACTTGATTGTTTATTGCTTTTTGTATCTGTTGTAAGTTTTGTGTGCAGGCATGGAGACCCCTCCTTTCCCACTCTGGCATAAAGGAAGTCCCCTATCTCCGTGTGCACACGTCAGCCTTCGTGGCCACGCTGGCTTGTTCGGGTTCAACAGTTCCATCTGCCCCCTGTGCCGTGCTGTGCTACGAAAGTACACAGACATCGATGGTGCACCTTTGATTAGTCGTCACCCTGCAGATCCAGTACGTCGCGAGTTAGAATCATGGACCACGCATAACGATGCTGACTGCCCAACTCAAGCTCTGGTCCATCACGCTAATATGCTGGTGAGCAAGGACACCTGGCTGCACTCTGTTCAGAAGCAATTCTACTGTATGGACACAGTTCCGCAGCTTCGCCTCGTTGTCACCAGATATAACTGCATGCGCTCTTTGACCCTTGCTGAATACTTCGGGTCAGGCTCGGAACATGGATTTGTGATTACGGAAGACATATTGCAGTCTCTTCCCAGTTCAGACATTTCCATTTGGGTAGGAGGAACTGTGATATGGACATCTATGAGCAGCACAATGCAGAAACGGTTTTGTTCTCTCCCTCGCACTTTTCCTCAGTCGGCCTTTCGCTGTAACAAAGACTCTGTCATGTGGTTGCCGAGCAGACTTTACCCTGAATATCATACGTGTGTGGGTGTGGGCCATGTTAAAAAGCATGCTTTCTCTCCCTAATTTTTGTATACCCTATTGGATAATAAAGGAAATTAAGAAGCTCTGAGTTCTTGTCCTGGTGCACTGCATAATCGTGCGTCAGTACGCAGGCTAGGTGGGAAGTTTTCCTCGCATTGACCCTGAGATTTTCCCCTGTACTAGAACTGTGAAAGCTACCTGTTACATTACTTTTCTTACGGGTTCTCTATTACAAGGTAGTGGTTAACTGAGCTACTTAGACATGTTGTTAACCCATCCAAGAATGGGACCCTACATTTTTGTTTAATATTTTGTTTATTTATTGTTGTGATATAAGAGATGAAAAATGTTTAGAAGCAGATGGTAAATGTGAACACAATGTTAACAAATGGCAAAATCAGTCATAAAAAGAAAACAGTCAGACAAACAGGAGCTAAAACACATACATCAGATGTGTTTACTTGCTCGCGTCAGGTCCATCTCACGTCTTTTACTTCCTGGTCATGATGTCGTCCGAAAGCGACTTGCCTCCCATCAAAAAAGGCGATGAGATTTCATACATGTTCAGAACACAATAGCGTTCCTAAAGCAGCGTTCCCTCAGGGATCCTGATTTTGTAAGCAACAGAGACAAACACAACTGTAGCTGCCATCAGAAGAAACTCTGATTTAATTTCACAATGGTATTCACAATGCACTTTACAAACAAAGGTTAGTAAATAGTTAAAATGTAAACTGGAACTATAAGGAAGGGGGGAACCTATTTCTTTGTTTTGTTTATCTTGGGAATCATTTGACTGTTTCGACCGGAGTGTTCCTCTAGTGCAGTACAGGTAACATGAGGTGCTGTGCTAGTAACGTGAAGTTACCTTGTAGAGAAGTCATCTTAAAGAAGTACTGAGAAGAGACTGTGACCCTCCAAGTTTATTTCTCTTCGGTTAGAGAGGTCAATGAGGTTTGTGTTGTATTATTTTATAATTGTTTTGCTGTATGTGAACATGTCACATTATTGTATGTTAATGTACAATTAGCCAAGTGTCTTCACGTGTTGACCGTGCATTTTATTTGTAAAATATACATGTACAGTAAGTTAAAAAATACACTTAATGAAAATACACACCCAATACATATACATTTAAGATGCAAATGTCAAAGTTGAGGGGCTAGAAGTTTACTTCGATCAACAAAATTGAATTATCAGTGACTAAATATTTTGCACAGGAAGAATTCTTAGCAGAAACTTGGAAGGACTCTTGTTTTCTCAGTTCCTTGAGGTCAGGGGTTATCTTTGAATCTCTCTGGAACGTCGTGTACCTGATCTGCAATGAAGGGTAGAAACCAAGGCCTGGTCGTAAACAAATAAATGTAAAGAGGTTTGGGGGGAAAATGTAACTAGCTGTAACTAAGTGTAACTAGCTTCAATGTATGTTTTGTCATAGTTTAGAATGTGTTTAATGTCATTCATGAGTGATTATCTTTGTGTTTACATCACAATATCAGGTCAATGAATCTCTGATCTTGCTATAATACTTACTTACAACCAGTATTTGATTAGAACAGTTATCCTTTCTTAACTAGGAAGATAGCTTTTCCTGGAATTAATAAATAATTATATGTTGTGCTCACTGGATGAACAGATCAGATATAAGCTGTTATAATTGATAGAGATATTTTAATTTGAGCAAATTGGCAACTTAAAATGGTGGAGAATGCTTTTATGCTCCGAGGTCGTTACTGTAGTAGCGGATTTGCACAGAAGATGATCCATATCAAAATGGTTGGATGGAAGGAGTGTCCATTGTCTCCCACTCTCGCATAATGTTCCCCACAGAACTGTTCAGCGCGAATTTGAAAAAATATTGGGACACCTGACTTTCCCCAGCCACATCCTGTTCTTCTACAAGCTGTTATGTATTGGACGTCTTTGGATGCGGGAGCAAGAAATTTTCCCTTCAATTGATCTAGAAGACCCAAATCTGTGCCAATCAGCAGCTTCAGGAAGATCTGTTTCCCATAGAAGTGATATGGAGGATCCAAGGCGGATGCCGAGCAGAGTGTGAAGTGGGCGGAGCTGGGCGCGAGCTCAGAGCCAGCTAGTAGCCAGAGGAATGGTGAACCCAGCGATAGATCCGGTGAGCCGATTCTTTAGAGCCGAGCGAGCCGACTCAGCGAGCCGAGTCAGGAGACAGACCCGGAAGTGCCGGGCGTATGGAGCAGGAGCTAGAACCGCGTTGAGCGCGAGTCGGAGCTTGAAGCTCGTTGAGCGCGATCCGAAGCTTGGGGGTCGGGAGATCGAAGACCGGAAACAATCTTGAAGGACAAATTGCTGGAGTGTGTTCAGGGTAATCCTCGAAGACAATCTGGTACTGATTGAGAGTCTTTGGGTTCCTTATAAGTGCCAGACAGACAGACGCCATTTCCGGGTAGCGGGTTGCAGGTAGGAGGTTCCTCAATGGTGCCGGAAGTTGGCTAACAAGAAGCTCTAGTGCTATAGAGCTCAACCGCTGTTGCCTCCACCTCAGGCCTCCTCACTGATATCAGTACCTGACTTTATAAACACCCTTGGAGGTGAACGCATCTCCACAAAAACATTAAGTGGACATTGTCAGAAGTGCAATTGGGGACTAAATGTGGAACAGTATGATCTAAACATCTTATGCTCAGGTGTCCACAAATTTTTTTACAGTTTTTTGTTAACTCCAGAACCCCAGGAATCTGAGTTTCAGTGTCGTACCAGGTGTCACTGTTGAAGTCGTAGCACTTGCAGCTGCTGGTGCTCTCTTCACCGTTGAAGCCTCCGATCAGGCAGCTGTCAATCACCTGGACAGAGACGACATTTTGTTGAAAAATGCTTTATTTTCATCACACATAGCGTTCCCGTAATAAAGTCCTGCATCAATGAGTTTGTTTGTTACTGCTAAATGCTAAAGTTGCTTCGCGGGTTGAGCATTGACATAAGAATTCTCCAGGAGTTGATGCTAGGATTGTAGATTTCCATGATCTGCAGTCCATCAAATCCCCCAACCTGTACAACTGCACATCTCACCTCCATCTATTTACATCAACTGATTTATAAAATACCAGGGTTTGTATTTACTAGATCAGAGATTTAATTAGACTGGATATATGATACATGATATTACATACAAGTTGGAACCAATCGAGCAGTACTAGAAAGTCTCAGGCAGCGAGGTGTGATACAGGAGATGATGAGGTCTGTGAGGAGAGTATTTTGCACACTGATTGAAGACGAGTATGTAGTGAACATTGATTGGTTGCAGAAGAGTGTGTAGTGAAAACTGATTGGTTGCAGATGCGCTTGTAATGAAGACTGATTAGTTGTAGTCTGGACTCACCTTCATCAGCAGGTCCAACATGTGCTGCGTTCTCGCATCCTGGTCATACTGAATCCATCTTAATGCTTCAAATACTGTTTTCTCCTGCTCAACGTTCTCCAGGATGTTGCCGAGCTGCTCAGCTCCATCAAGCTCTCTAGGTGATTCCTGAAGAATGTTCTCGAAGTGATGCAGAAACGTAGACGAGAGTTTGTGCAAAGCTTGTACGAGAGAGGATCTGCTTGCTGCCAGATCTCTAAGCAGATATCCTGGCTTAGACGGTCCTTTAGGAACTTGTAGCAGTCGTTGAAGAGGCTTTGGATGAGCAGGTAGTCAGCCATGTCCAGCACATCAATGGCTTCATCAATGTTTATAGGAATTTCCTTGGTGTACATGTACCGGATTATGAGATTTAAGATGTTTGCAGGGATAGAGGTGATGGGATACTCCCTCTGATCCATACTGCTCCATGTTCTGAACAGAGATCTGAAAGAGATAATGATTAAAAAGGACATCAAAGTGTTTGGAACATTCAGTCAAAGCGACCAATCAAATACACTAACTAGATAACTCCTCCCTCTGAATGTAACACAGCCATGCAACCATATACACATTTGTTACGTGCCACGGCAGGTATAGGTTTTTGTTTAGCAGTCTATTACAGAAGATGCTGCCGGGCGTGACACTATCGGCTGACAACGAGGTCCAAACCGCTGGTGGGAGGAGCGAAGTCGCGTTGGATCCGCCCTGGAAAATCGGAGTCCGGAAATACTGACTACCATAAAAGCGGACAGGCGGACGCGGCAGCTCTCTCTCTTGATTCCCCCTCTTAATTCTTCTTTTGCTGCTTACTCTTGATTCCTGCTATTTATTCTCTTCTCTTGATTCCTTCCCTTGCTTATTTCTATTTGATTCCCTGTCTTGACTGTTCTTCCGGTTTTTTGTGTGACTGTTTTGGGTTTGTTGAATTCTGCTCTGTGTTGTGTTGTGTGATTGGGGCTTGGACAGGTAATGAGGAGCGCGCTCATACATTGCACAACACGTAGTTTGGTTTACATGTATAGATACCCCAGGTAAGGGGCGAGTGCCACTTCCTATATTTATATTTTGTTAGGAAAGCGCACAGTAGCTACGTCTTGTTTTATTTTCTTTTTCTTGTTTGTAGTATAGGATATATATATATATATATATATATATATATATATATATATATATATATATATATATATATATATATATATATATATATATAAACCGGAGTTAGGGAAGAACCTTAAATTTTCTTGGTTTCTTTTCTTTAGCACCGCCCAAGTTCAGCCTCATTTATTTTGGTACCCTGTACATATTGTAAATACACAATTATCTTCCTTTTGTCACTTTGCACAAAAGTAAATACATCTTAACCACAGCTTTGTGTGTTGGATGGTTTGTTTGTTTCTTCTTTTTTGTCTGTTACGCTACATTATTAATTATCGTTGTTGTGGACCTTAAAAACCCCCTAGACCTACCCCACAAACACGTAACAACATTATATGATTTAAATAATATATTTATAGTTATAGACTTTCATGCCACACTTATATCCTGTTAATCAGGTTTCAACAGTTTCTAAACCCACTGTTTTCCTACATTACACTTCATAAAATAATAACCTTGAAGTTGACATAAATATATATTTAGCGTGATGACATTCCAGATCTCAGCGCATTCAAATACTTGAAAATCAACTAATCATCTAAGTTTTTTGTGCAATTTTTCTTAATGTATTAAAAATACAGTTATTGCAATATTACCAATTTTTTATTTAAAGTTTAATTTATTTATTTTTTTGCTTTAAAAGATCTACTACTGAGTTATGGGTGGTGTTTTTCACAAGAATATGCAATGTGGCATATCCTGGAAAAGATTTTGGTAAAAGGACTCATTGGTTAAAAAAATGAAATGCAAATGTGCAAACCAAACCAAAGTGGTGTGGCGCTTAGGAAAAAAGTGGTGACACACATGTTTATATATATATATAATATATATATATATATATATATATATAGACACACATGGCAGGGGGTGGTCCCACGACCCTCTTGGATGGAACGCGGCTGGGACGAAATCACCTAATCAACCACCCTTCACCCTAAAAGGAGCACAGGAGGACAAGGAAGGGAGCGGAGGTTGGAGGAGATTAAAAGGAGCACAGGAGGACAAGGAAGGGAGCGACCGTATAAAAGGAGCACAAGAGGACAAGGAAGGGAGCGGAGGAAATCACCTAATCAACCACCCTTCACCCTAATGAAAGGTCGGAGAGTTTACTCATATGAGAAATTTGTTCATTTGTTCCCTTAGGCGGTACCGACAGCAGCAGCGACGACGAATACACGATACGCGCCATATATATCCGAAAACGTATATAGCTCCGCAGGCGGCAGCAGATCGCCTCATCGCTTCGCTCCGAAAATCGCTTCGCTCCGAAAAGCTCCGAAAACGGGTGAAACGAAGGACACCACGTCGTTGAAGGACACCGCGTCGTTAAACCGCCCTTGGGGCTCGGAAGGAAAACGCCGCGGAATACAGGAGCAACGCGCTCAGAGGACCGCTATAAACCCTTCCTTCACATCACACCCCCCGGGCATCGCTCAGAGGACTATAAACCCCTTCCTTCACATCACACCCCCCCTCACTGTAAGTAATACGCACGTGTGCTGGTTATTCACCCGAAAATCTTCTATGTATCTGTCTGTGGTATAGGGTATATATATATATATATATATATATATATATATATATATATATAGCTATATTATATATCTATATATATATATATATATATATATATATATATATTCCAATACAAATAGATTTGTGCTGTAAGACTATATTAATATGCTTAATGCATATTTTTTGCGTAAATAGTTATTTTAAATCAGGGGTCAGGGGCACGGTGGCAAGTTCGCCTCACACCTCCAGGATCCGGGTTCGATTCCCATCTCGGCCATGTGTGTGTGGAGTTTGCATGTTCTCCCCATGTTCTCCCCGTGCTTCAGGGATTTTTTTCTCCGGGTTCTCCGGTTTCCTCCCCGGTCCATTGGCACCGTGGAAAATGCATGTAGTGTGTTGTGTGTGTGTGTTTTGAAAATTGTCCCTAGTGTATTAATGTGTGTATGAATGTGAGTGTGTGTGTGTGTGTGTGTCCTAGACGCCTTTTAAATAGACGCCAGGGGTGACCCGAGTGAAGACTAACGGATAAATGATAAATGAATGAATGAATGAATGAATGAAAATCAGGGGTCAGTAACTGGCGGGTCACTAATCTGGCGGAGTGCGCGCAGGATGCGTTCTGCCGGACCAGCGAAGTCTTTTCACATAACGAAATAAATATACGCCAAACTCTAATTCGTAATGAAATCACATTTATATCAATACAGTGTATATAAGAAAATGATAATTAAAAAATGCTCTCCAGAAAGTATTTAAGGTTTCTCACGCTAGCATACCGATGCTAACTCGCTGTGGCCTTAGCCCTCCTTTAGCATTGCATCACCATGACACATGTAACGAAGTGTATTAACAAATTACAAAACATCACGTTTCGTTGGGCTTTAACGTTACACATCACTTTTATTTACTCCGAATCATTTATTATTATTTTAAGGTGATTTATAAATAGAATGTTAGCACATGTGATGAGTGGCATGACTCAAAATGTGCTTCCACTCACCGAAATTGCTTCTGTTCTCTGCTTTCCTCTGGTTTTCTAACAAAGAAACTAATTAATATCTAAACATTAAATATAAAAGTATTTTTCATAGTTTTATATGGAATTTAATGGATGCAAATGCTGGTAACTCGATGCTCCAATCTACTTTGTCTCACAGCGCCCCCTTTCGGTTGGAAGTGAAACAGTAAACTAGTAGCCTTTAATTCTCTGTGGGTTTCACACGTGACTGAATCGTGTATCATTTCATCACGCTGGAATTCATTTGTCTTATTCTTTTGTGTTAAATGCATCTTTTCTTCCTTTGCAGGTAATGTTATTCCTGTCACAGTGATTCACAACATCAGATCTTAGAGTCCAGACACATGTAAGTACCTTCTGAAAGCAGATGGTTTTACATAAGCACCGTGAACGAGTGTGTGAATGACTCGTGTTAAATATATCATTCTGCAAATGTATTAGTATTAATGTGATAATTTTATCCACCCACGCCTTCTGGTTGCGAAACGTCCTTATGCTTCTTTTATGAACCGTATTATTCGCTAATTTACTGATAAATGCGTTTTTTTTATTTGCTGAAAACATTTATACCATAATGAAATAACGCATGATGTTGAATATGTTCACTAAAATCCTCAGCAAGGACGTCAGTCAGTGTCAGTGAGAAGTGTTCCCAGCTACAGGAGAGCAGTTCATGCTAAAACCCATGTAACATCTGGAACTCTGTTCTTCATCCGACTCCACGATTTAGAGCTCCATCTCCGGAACACAATGAAGTTTCAATACTGTGATGTTTATTTATTTATTACTACTTTCAGAAAAATATTTATTTGCATCTTCTTTCAGGCATGTGGATAACAAGCCCCTTTACAAGTTCCTCTTAAAGCTCTTATAAAATGACAACAATAACAAGACATTGTAGAACGGAATCTTTATTTTTATATTATTAATTAATTATTACTAAAAAGAATAATGAAAACAAATCTTAAATAAACATATATACAGCGATTACAGTCAAATATACAAGATAAATATGTATTTTTTTGTCTTTGATTATTATTAAAAGCAACAGGAACAAAATATTAATAGTAATTATAATTTTTCTTCTTCTTGTTTTTTCTTTTTTTCTTTTGGCCAGAGAGCATTTTCAGTGTCTCCTAAAAGAGAAATACAGAGAGAGTTTTAATTTAAACAGGATGTGTGTGTATGTCTGTGTGTAAAAGAAATACAAAATTAAGAGAATTTCAGCACATATAGTTCAGGAAAGATTAACTGGCTCCTGCTTCTCCCGCCTTTAATGATTACTAAAAAGAATAATGAAAAAAAATCTTAAATAAACATATTTACAACGATTGCATTAAATATACAAGATAAATATGTATTTTTTATCTTTGATTCTTATTCGTTATAATAAAAGCAAAAAGAACAAAATATTAATAATAATTATAATTTTTCTTCTTCTTGTTTTTCCTTTTTTTCTTTTGGCCAGAGAGCATTTTCAGTGTTTCCTAAAAGAGAAATGCAGAGAGAGTTTTAATTTAAACAGGATGTGTGTGTATGTCTGTGTGTAAAAAGAACAATAAGCAAAATATCATGAAGAATTATCAGCACATAATACAGTTTTCAGGAAAGATACTCACTGGACTGGCTCCTGCTTCTCCCGCCTTTAGCACCATGTCCATTTTATCCACCTGCACACAAACATAACAGTTCATCAGACAATCAGTTAATGCAAACACATATTACAAATCATTCCTAAATATAATATCCATACATGTGTGTGTTTTGTGTATATGTGTTTGTTTACTCACATTGGTGCGCAGGAAATCAGGATCCGCAATCATGTTTACAATATCAAAGTTATTGTTTGTTTCTACTAGCATCCATGTTATTTTTTTTGGCTTCCGCTGGATGGATTTTTTCCACTAGTGGAAACAGGTGATCATCTGCAGAAGAGAGAGAGAGAGAGAGAGAAGTATAAATAAAATACACAACCAAACCAAGTATCATTAGAGAGCCTCAGACTCCAGACATCTTCTATACATTATTACTGTGTTATAAACATGTGTGTAAAATACTTACATGCCATCTGAATCTGCATTTCGAAGTCTGACGACTCCAGCATGTAAATCGTCAGTCGTTTTTGCGTCATTGTACAACCTGTATAAATACGATCATATTATTATTGTTGTAATTATTATTATTGTTGTTGTTTTTACTCAAATGTAGTCGCTTTTAAATCATAAATAAAAATAAACAACAAAAAAAATCGTATTTTTCCTTCATTTTTAAATCATAAAAATCATCGTAAATCATGCGGCAAAGAAGCCGAAAAATGTGGGCCTCGGGCCATGCCCATGTGGCCCCCGGGCCTGGCCCCCGGGCCTAAAGGATCATATATTTCCCAGCACATAAAGAAACTTAATAAAAAGCACAAAAATATTCATAATAAACATATTTAGATGCTATATTTATTTATCTTTATGAAGAAAGAGAACTTACTTTTTGACGAGCTCCGAGAAAAATTATATAATTCAGATATCGGACCAGATCGGACGTTTCGCAGGGTCGTGTGGTATGGACGTAAACAAATTATATAATCATATTCGGCTCCTGATTTTATTTCCTACGGTTGCTAGGATACACAAAAAAAACTCACAGAGTAGGTGTGGACCAATCAACGCAGAGACTGCATCGAGTGCTTAGTTGCCTAAATTGCTAGCCAATCATGTGTGAGAAAGGGGCGGGACTTTTTGTCTTCAGTTTGTCGAAGCCCATTGAGTGAAGCCATCACCCGTAGCCTAATGGTCACGTGGTCAGTTAAGGGTCTAAAGTAAAGTTCATTATTATCTTTCTCATGAATTGATATTAATAATGTTAATAATGATTAATAAAGATAATTAAAAAATGAAAACAAATATAAACAGTGCTCAATTATCATTATAATATATATATATATATATATATATATATATATATATATATATATATAGATATATATATATATAGTTTTAATAAAATCTTCATAAAATTGATGAAGAAATAAAGCATACAAAATATTTCAATATGGATATATTTTCTTTTATTAAATATTAGAACAAGCATTGAAATGTTATTTTCACTTCATTATATGTATGGAATGTGCTCACATACTGAATATAAACTGGTATAAAACAGATTATTTGCCTTATTTGCACTAAAGTGGCCTCGACCTGAGCAACACGTTCATCCAGTTGGTCTTGGACTCAGGGAATTCAGGGAATACTCTAAAGAAAATGCATGAAGGTCATTTTGATTTTGAACCACTTCAGTGAAGCCCATAATGTAATGTACTGCGGGCGTCGAGGGGGCGTGTCCAAAATGCCGAAACCCGCTTGTGCCGTCACCCGCGCTTGAGAGTCTGAGCCTGGCATAAGGGTGAGCTAGGGAAAAAAAGTAAGGGGGGGGGTCCTGGGGGGAAAGAAAAAAACCTTAGGAGGGGGGAAAAAAAGAAAAAAACCTTGGGGCGTGTGTGGGGGGTGGGGAAATGGGGGGAAAAGAGCAGGGAGGAGGGAGGAGAGAGAGGCGAACCGTGACAGAGACTTCTTGTTTGATGCAAACAAAAGCAGAAAAATTCCATTCCGTCTCCCAGAATTAACGAATTAACTTAAGAAAACAATTGGAGATGCAAGAACATAGTACTCGGGATGGAGGATGGAGTCCAGGAAATCCAGCAATTCCAGCAAGTGAAGTCCCTAACAAATGTCACTTTTCTGTCTGACAGGATCCAAAGTCATTAAAGAGAAAAATACAGGTTTAATGAAGGTATAAAACTGCATCATAGAAAATACACTCTAGTGCTATAGAGCTCCACCCCTGTTGCCTCCACCCCAGGCCTCCTTACCTTCTTACTGATATCAGTACCGGACTTTACAAACATCTTCGGAGGTGAACACATCTCCACAAAAAAAACGTACAAACAGCTTTCGATCACCTGCACAGAGACGACATGGTGAAAAGAATGCTTTGTTGAAGACTGCTTTATTTTCATCAAACATAGCGTTCCCGTAATAAAGTCCCGCATCAATGAGTTTGTTTGTTACCTCGATTCTAAAGTTGCTTCGCGGGTTGAGCATTGACATAAGAATTCTCCAGGAGCACATCTCACCTCCATCTATTTACATCAACTGATTTATAAAATGCTGATTGTAGATTTCCTAGGATTACAGTCATACAGATTTCCATGATCTACAGGAGATGATGAGGTTTGTGAGGAGAGTCTGATTGAAGATGAGTATATAGTGAAAACATCAAATCTGATTGGTTGCCGTGTGTAATGAACCAACCTGACTCACCTTATAGGTTCACCAGGTGCTGCGTTCTCGTATCCTGGCCATACTGGATCCATCTCATCACATTGTTTTCTCCTCTCACGTTCTGCTCGTCCTCCATCTATCAGCTTACATCAACTGATTTATAAAATACCAGGGTTTGTACCAGGGTTTGTTTTTACTAGATCAGAGATTTAATTAGACTGGATGTATGATACATGATATTACATACAAGTTGGAACCAATCGAGCAGTACTAGAAAGTCTCAGGCAGCGAGGTGCGGTACAGGGATAGAGGTGATGGGATAGGAGATGATGAGAACTGTGGTTTGTGAGGAGAGTATTTTGACCAATCAAATACACCAACACTCCTCCCTGATTACACAACCACGCAAACATATACACATTAAGATTTAAATAATATATTTATGAGTATATAGTGAAAACTCCAGAGCCGATTGGTTGCAGAAGAGTGTGTAGTGAAAACTGATTGGTTGCAGATGCGTGTGTAATGAACACTGATTGGTTGGAGTCTGGACTCTTAAACCTTCAGTGAAAAATGATGAATCAGCAGGTTCACCAGGTGCTGCGTTCTCGTATCCTGGCCATACTGGATCCATCTCATCAATGCTTCAAATATTGTTTTCTCCTGCTCTACGTTCTGCTCGTCTTTCTCCAGGATGTTGCTGAGCTGCTCAGCTCCATCACACTCTCGAGGTGATTCCTGAAGAATGTCCTCTGAAGAATGTCCTGAAGTGAGCAGCAGGTATACAAGAGTTTGTGCAAAGCTTGTACGTGCGAGCGACTGCATGCTGCCAGATCTCTAAGCAGTTATCTCCGGGCTGAGACGGTCCTTTAGGACTTGTACTTGTAGCAGTCGTCGAAGAGGCTTTAGATGAGCTGGTAGTCAGCCATGTCCAGCACATCAATGGCTTCATCAATGTTGATAGGAAGTTCCTTGGTGTAACGGATTATGAGATTTAAGATGTTTGCAGGGATAGAGGTGATGGGATACTCCCTCTGATCCATACTGATCCATGTTGTGAACAGAGATCTGAAGGAGATAATGATTAAAAAGGACATCAAAGTGTTTGGAACCGTCCGTCAAAGCGACCAATCAAATACACCAACTATATAACTCCTCCCTCTGAATGTTACACAACCACGCAACCATATACACATTATATGATTTAAATAATATATTTATAGTTATAGACTTTCATGCCACACTTGTATCCTGTTAACCAGGTTTGAACAGTTTCTAAAAGAACCCACGGTTTTCCTACATTACACTTCATAAAATAATAACCTTCAAGTTGATGTATTTATATTTAGAGTGATGACACTCCATATATCAGCGCATTCAAATACTTGAAAATCAAGTAATCATCAGTTTTTTGTGAATTTTTTCTAATTTCTACCTTGTAATAGGGAACTGGAAAGAAAGGTTTTGTGACAGGTTAAAAAAAAAAGTTCTGTTACAAGGGTGGGCGAAAAACCTCAGGGTCAATGCAAGGAAAAATCCACCCAGCCACTGTACTGACGGACAATTATGCAGTGCACCAGGACAAGAACACAAATCTTCTTAATTTCTTGTATCATCCAATCTGGGATAGAAAAAATAGGGAAAAACAATTTCTTCATTTTGCTGCCTGGAGATGTCAATATCATCATTTCCCCAACCCAAATGGAGACGTCCCAGCTGGGAATAGACTGCACCATGTCTTCCGTAAGCACTAATCCACAATCCGAGGCTGTCTTGAAGTATTCAGCCATGGTCATAGAGAGCACGCAAGGAATATGTGGTGACAACAAGGTGAAGCTGAGGCACGGTGTCTGTACAGTAGAACTGCCTCTTTACATAGTGTCCACCTGCAACAGGATATTAACGTGATGGACCAGAGCTTGAGTTGGGCGGCCAACGCCGTTATGCGTGGTCCATGATTCTCGCAACATACTGGATCTGCAGGGTCACATTGAGGCAGAGGCAGCAGATGCATTTCTCGAAGTTTAGCATATCAGTGCGGCAACAAGCGCTCATAACTTTTCTCACTTTTTTTTTAAAGTAGAGCCCTTATATTCACTTTATCAGCAAAACCATTGGCACAAGCAGTGCAGCAAACCTTAACTCTACGACCTATTATCTGAGTAAATACGCCACACCACATCTCTCTCTATGCTTGTAATATTCCTTGAGGATGAATACAAGGAGGCAGGTGAATAAACTTATGTCCTTCATTTATTACTTCCGCACACAAGCTTACTCCCATTCGGAGAAAATATAGGATAACGTTCCCTGAGGGTTATTAATGCGAAAAGAAAGGTGAAAAGAAAGAACGGAACATGGAAATCTATAATACAAGCATATGTTGCACAGACTTGTACACAGTTTTATTGGGGTCTGAATAAAATAATTTATTACATGTGTGAGTATTCTTTTATATGTGTTAGTACATTGTGTGTGAGTATGTGGGTGTGTGGGGGGTCCGAGTTTGTGTGTCTTCATCAGGGTTTGAGTGTGTGTGTGTGTGTGGCCTTTATAGCCCCCTTCATGGTTCCTGGGTTTTGCAAATTGGGCAAATGGAAAGAAAGATATTTGAGTGAATGCAATGTAACTCCATGAGCAACTGCTTTGACCCCCCCCATCCTCTACAGATATAGTATGCAAAAATCAACCATGTAATCAGAGTCTAGGCAAATGACTATGTGAGTATTACAATGATATATACTATATATATATATATATATATATATATATATATATATATATATATATATGGTCCCATTCTTGAATAGGTTAACATTGTATCTAAGTAGCTCAGTTAACCACTTCCTTGTAATAGGGAACTGGAAAGAAACATTTTGTTAAGGTAGTAAATAAAAAATAAATTTTAGGTGGGTAAAAAAACCTCAGAGCACCAGAACAGGAACTCAAAGGTTCTTAATTTCCTCTAGCATCCAACTGGGGACACAAAAATTATGGCAAGAATGTGTATTTTTCAACAAGGCCCAGACATCCATAGATATATTACATTGACTGCGAGGCCAATTAGGATAGTAAACGTCAGAGTCTTTGTTAGAGCGAAAGGCTGACTGAGGAAAAGTGCGAGGGAGAGAACGAAACCGTTTCTGCATTGTGCTGCTCTGAGATGTCCATATCATCATTTCTCCTACCCAAATGGAAATGTCCGCACTAGGAAGAGACTGCAATACATCTTCAGTAATCACAAATCCATGGTCTAAGCCTGACTCGAAGTATTCAGCAAGGGTCAAAGAGCGCATGCAGTAATATTCGGTGACAACGAGGCGAAGCTGGGGCACTGTGTCCATACAGTAGAACTGCCTCTGAACAGAGTGCAGCCAGGTGTCCTCCTGCAACAGGATATTAGCGTGACGGATCAGAGCTTGAGTAGGGCGGCCAACGTCGATATGCGTGGTCCATGATTCTATCTCGCGACGTACTGGATCTGCAGGGTGATGACTAATCAAAGGTGCACCCTCGACGCATTTGTAATTGCCTAGCACATTGAGGCAGAGGCAGCAGACGCATTTGTCGAAGTCTAACATATCAGTGCAGCAACAAGCGCTGACGTTTTCACTGGAACGCAGGGGACTCCCTTTATGCCAGAGTGGGAAAGTTGGGATCGCCATGCCTGCACACAACAGATACAAAAAGCAATAAACAATCTAATACATTATTAATACTATGTACAGTCTTTAGAGCAGATTTGTAGACAGAATAGATAAAGAGTAGGTGTTATGTATGTTGGTATGTACAATTAAGTGTATGGAAATGTTTTAGGGACACTAAGGTGAATGCGAGCCCATTTTCTCATGATCCAGTCGTAAAATTTGTTATATTTTGCGAGCCGTATGAAAGCAAAACCAAGCGAGAGTGATGCATTTGAGAAGCTTATCAGCATGCATTGCTAAATATACAGTTCAAAATGTTAGTACCTGATTTATTATCAGAAACTCTGTCTCGTCATTGTTTAAAAATGTTCGAGGTAAAGAAACATACATATATACACTGTAATGAATTGAAAATCTTTTCTGTACATGTGCAGCTACCAGTGTGGTGGAATCAGATCACTGGCTTTGCTGTGTGTATCATGCTTCTCCGTAGCTTACCACTGAGTGTTTAAACATTTTCAACATACTTGGTAGTGTTTGAGGTTACAAGGTAAATTGGAACACATCTGTTTTGATGCCTCTGAATGAGGTGTTAATGTTGAACAACAGATTTTAAAAGGGGATAGAGCAGATTATAAAAGTGGCCTCAAACTCGGGGGCCACGATATTTTGTGGCCCACTGGATGTTCATTCATTCATTCATTCATCTTCTACCGCTATATCCGATCTTCCCTTGGGTCAAGGGGAGTCTGTGCCTATCTCAGGCGTCTATGGGCATTAAGACAGGATACACCCTGGATGGAATGCCAACCCATTGCAGGACACACACAATCACACACACACTCACATTCACACATTCATACACTAGGGACAATTTTCCAAGGTGCCAATCAACCTACCGTGCATGTTTTTTTACCGGGAGGAAACCGGAGAACCCGGAGAAAAACCCCCTGAGTCACGGGGAGAACATGCAAACTCTACACACACCCATGGCCGAGGTGAGGTGAACGTGCTAACCACTAAGCCACCGTACTCCCCACTGGATGTTAAGACATTTTAATGTTGGTGTGCCCGTGTGTTTTATATGAATGGCACTTTACCACGTTGTATGTAGAAGGTTCCTTTTTTGATCAAGCTGGAGTTGAACCAATCACAGTGGTGTATGTGGCTCCCGGGGGCGGGGCATCGGCTGTGCTTGATGCAAGCAGAGAAACATTTCACAACTATGGAGGCGCACGTGTAACATCACGTAGCCGTCATAGAACTACTACTTCTTACTGTGTTTGTAATGAGCATGTTTGACTTAATGCAAATTGTATTTTGTTTATCCATCGTTTGAAATGGGCTGATTTGTTTGTGCGATATGATCGTCATTATCCATGCAGATGATTTGTTATCATGACGAATATGCAAATTAACGACCAACACCGATGTTTCTTTGACAATGCCACAGAGGAGAGTTGACCCCTGATGGGGCCACTCAGCCAGCTCCTACCTGCCGTCCCCGCTTCAAAGTCATGAGCCTCATCATGGGGCTTACCCGCCTCGGTTGTAAAGTCAATGGAACATCAGTTTTGGCTAGGACCAGTGTTGGGAAGGTTACTTTGTAAATATAATAGGTCACAGATTACAAATTACGATATTCAAAATATAAGTAGTGTAACATAGTGTAAAGTAGTGTAGGAGGTGGTTGTCGGAATTTGTAATCTTCAACATTTTCTAAAGTAACTATAATTTAATTACATGTTTTTTCGCTGTAACTGTAACGGATAACTGTTACTTTTATTTTGTAATTAAATTACAAAACGTAATTTTTAAATTACGAAATGTAATGATTTTTTTTAACAAACTTTTTTTTCTGATGCCCTTTGCCTCACACGGCCTCCAGGTAATTTGAGTTTGAGGCCCCTGGGTTATAGTAACAAACTATATCACATTCTAAAAGTCTAACCCTTAAACATGGATTTTAGATCACTGATTTACAATGAAACAGGTATAATGAATGTATTTAAGCGCTACACACCAGCATCATGAATAAAAAATATGCATTACTTACCTTTTATTGATAAAAAGTGAGTCTTGAGCGAGACTCAAATGGTTTGGAAAGATAACGGTTCACTAGCGGGCAAATGAAAGAATGGACTATTAATTGATACGGTATACCAAAAAAAAAGTATACCAAAGTATACAAAAGTATACCAAATTTATTCCTTTGGTATACATCACAGTACTTGATGGGGAGTGGGCGGGGCATTGTTTATATCTGTTTTTATTCCCCACGTGGGCGATATGTGTCTATGAGGTCACTGTATGAAAAAAAAAAACACGTGGTGTTGGTCACATGATGCTGGCCAAGTGAAGTGCATCTCTAGTCTCGACAGTGCTTTTTTTAGCTAGCGCTAGCTGAGCTGAGCTTGCAATAAAACAAAAACAAAACAAAAAAACAAAGCAGCTAAACAAGTAATGGAGTCAAAAACAGTGGATTTATTGGAGACTGCATGGAACAGCGATGAGGAATTTATACTTGCGAGTCCTCGTGATCTGCATGTATATGATCTGCAAATATACATTCTTAAAACACGTGGCTTTCAAGCACTTACTTTTCATTTATTTATATATGGAAAAAAAATTAAATGAAGAAACTTATTTATTTACGGCATTTTATTCACTACGTTGGTGCTGCCGCGTCGCTTCATATCACCACTAGATGGTGATATAAACATATGAAGAACCTATACAGATATATATATATATATATATATATATATATATATATATATATATATATATATATATATATATATATACACACACAGATATGAAAAATGTGTAAAAAAACAGTTTAGTTAAAATTTAATTAAAATTAAACCGCAAAATAGTTTGATATATGCATCTATCTGTCTGTCTGCTTGTTTATTAGATGTGTAATTGCATTTGTACCGAATAATCTTTTTTTGTTGAGCAATATTAACTGGATGATTGAGAGTAAAACCCAAAGTATTTTTTTTAAATACCTAAATTGTGTTGGATCCTGCTGGCAAATGAAATATGCAACATTTAAAAAACGCTCATTCGAAGGAAGCATGAAGTGCTCTACAATTTCTTGATAAACGGGTGCAGTGACTTTTCAAAAATCCCAGTGGACCGACATTAGCAGATAACATTACACCCCAAATCATCACAGACTGTGGAAACTTAACACTGAACTTCAAACAAATTGGGCTATGAGCGTCTCCACCCTTTCTCCAGACTTATTTACTTTATTTTTTATTTGCTCATTTGCATTTTAGATTTACTGATTGTACTAGTTATCACACTTTACATTTATACTACATTAAATTCACTGTATTTAGCAGACATCATTATTCAGAGCACTGTACTAAATTGTTTATCAATGAATAAATCTCTTTAGAAGGCAATGTCCGAACTGGAAATGGGGTCAGAGTGCAGAGTTAGCCATGATTCTGCACCCTTGGAGCACAGAATATTAAGGATTTGAACCCATGACCTTTTGATCAGTAACGAGAAACAACCAGTGAGCTACTACTGAGCTAACAGTTATCTCAATTGAAAAATAACTACATTGCTCATCCACATTGAAAGCCCTTAAAACGCTTCTGCAATGTGTCTGTACTGCACATAAACAAATCACAAGACACTAGAACGTACACTGTTATTTCTGTTGACAAATAAAGCATCATACGCTGAGCCTCTACACTGAGACTAGAACACTGTGTTTTTGGCCGAAAGCTGTTTCTGTTTGGCTAAAAATGTCATCTCAGTGTGGACGGATGACGATAACGGTGAGAAAAATATTTACGCCATTTATTGAGTAAATAAAATCTATAGGTTAGCATCACAGAAACACATAGCAGTTTGAGTACTTTTTATTACTTCTGAAGAAACAGAAATAGGATTCCTGAGTCTTTGTTGCCATTAAAAGATATCTGCTAGTAATACGTGCAGTTGAATAGCTTATTAAACAGAATATAAGAGAGAAAGAAGTGACCACACAATAATAAGTGTACAACGAGAACAGAAAAGAACTCAGGGAAAAACCTGGGGGACTCCAGTGCTAAGGGTGAGAGATCTCCGATTAATTTCTTTTCTATTTTAATCATTCTGAATTTTGGCAAACCAGTAAGTGCATTAAAAAAAAAAACTATTTGTAAACACCACAACAGTTGGATTTCTTGCAAAAGCCTTTACTTTTCTTCAAATCTGTAGTTCTCCAAATCTCTTAAAAGTATTTGTGTCAGTGAATATCTTACTGCCATCAGAATTGCTTTTATGATGTTTAACAAGTAGTTTTGAAAGAGAAAAGAGTCCAAATAACTGAGAGAACTGTATACAATAGTATAAATGCACCTGAAAAAAAATTACAATTTGTGCATTCCTATTCAAGGAATAAACCAGACAACTTGGTTATAAACGTACCCCGAATTATTTCAATAATATTTTATTCTCGATCGCATATCCTGACAGTTGAGTCATACCTCCATATGTAAAACCCGGCGTAGAGAGGCTGAGTAAATACAGTGTGGACTTGGTGGAGGAGCGTCAACGTGTCAGAGACGCTGTAGAAGGACAAAGTTCCTGCCTTGTGATCCACGTACACTCCTATTCGGGATGAGATTGGACCCTCAATTACACTCTTGAAATCATCGTGCCAGAAAGAGAGAGAAGAAGGAGAACATTGCAGACTCCACGAATGCGTGTTGCGTCCAAAGCCACATTCATAACCCTGTCCTTTTCTGCTGATCTCTTTATACGAGAGCGAGACGTACACCCAGCTCTTACTGCTCCACTCCACCTCCCAGTAACAGCGTCCACACACACTCTCTTTACACAAAACCTGCTCCCAGAACTTGAATCTCTCGGGATGATCAGAGTATTTCTGTTTGGTGTCACTGCAAGTCACCACTCGGTTCTTCTCAGACAGAAGGAGTTGGCAGTGTGCTGTGTTGGGATCAGGAATCAGATAAGTGAAATCTAAAGAATAAAATGAAAACAGGCTGCATTTATGGCATGTTCTTGTTCTTACCCAGAGTGGGTTTTTTTTAAATCTCATACAGACACCTAATCAGCGCTGGGGTTAAGGGCTTTTATCCGAGGCCCATGAGAGGCGGCTTAATGTGGCTGGGATCTCACCATCTTTTGGATCCAAAATCCAGTGCTTTAACCACCAAGCTACAATTCTCTGTTGATTACAGCATTTGCAATAAGTGTGTTTGTGTGTGTGTGTGTGTGTTTATGTTTTGTTCACCTACACTGCATAAATTCTTCTCTGCTCTCCAGTTCTGAAGGCAAAATCATCTGAACTGCCGTAGCTGTAGAAACACAGATGAACTAAAGTCAGAAAACAGTCAGAAAACACTGTCAAAACAGTTAAATGCATGAAGAAGATAATTTATACATTTATAAATATAAATTTACATCAACATCATCTTTTAGAAGAAGTTTGTGGGTTTATTACTGTTCATGTTTCACATTTATGGCCTTTGCCCTTAAAATGACAATTATTTCAGTAAGAGGTGAGTAATTGAGCATTAACAGCCTAGTTTAAGGGCCCCTTAAAAAAACCCTGCTTGATGGTGCTGGGCTTTAAACCTTCACAATCAGAAGTCCAACATCTTATTAGCAACACTTCCACCAATATTATTTTCAAGTAACTTAATCCTGATATTATGTATTTGATTTCATAAAGGGTGTCTGCTTGCTTCTTCTTTCTGTTATATTAATTTGATGTCTCTCTTTACTATATATATATATATATATATATATATATATATATATATATATATAGTAAAGAGAGACATCAAATTAATATTATTAATTAACATATTAATTGATATCAAATTAATATTTTAAATTTAGAAAAAAAAATCTCTATATATATTCATTCATTCATTCATCTTCTACCGCTATATCCGATCTTCCTTCGAGTCAAGGGGAGCCTGAGCCTATCTCAGGCGTCTATGGGCTTTAAGGCAGGATACACCCTGGATGGAATGCCAACCCATCGCAGGGCACACACACTCACACACACACACACACAGTCACACACACGGGACAATTTTCCAAGGTGCCAATCAACCTACCTGTGCATGTTTTTGGACCGGGGGTGGAAACCAGAGAACCCGGAGAAAAAATCCATGAGGCACGGGGAGAACATGCAAACCCAAACACACACACATGACCGAGACGGGAATCGAACCCCGACCTTGGAGGCATGAGGCAAATGTGCTAACCAATAAGCCATATACATTATATACACACATATACACATACATATATATATATATATATATATATATATTTTAATACTACTCACAGATTTGCTCTGCTATCTTTTTCAGGTCCGAGAGAGGTTTCTTCACTATGTCAACTAAGAGATGTGTAGCAAAGTAGGCCGAGTCATCAGATCCAGAAAGAACACAAGGAGATGGGAAACTCTACAGAGATGAGACACATAATAAAGAAGGATAAATGTGTACAAGAATTACAAAGTAATCACAAAAGACAGGAAAAGCTTTGTGAGAAACAGCGCCCTCTGTAGATCAAACAACGAGCGTTACCTGGAGGAAGTGAACGTGATCTTTTTTCTGCGAAATCTCATCCAGTTCACTGACTCTCCTACTGAGATCAGCGAGCTCCTGCACCAGTTGCTTGATGAGTTGTTCTGCTCGACTCAGTTCGGCTTTCTCCTGTGCTTTAATCAGCTCTGTCATTTCTGAGCGCTTTTTCTCCATGGAGCTGATCAGCTCATTAAAGATCCTCTCACTGTCATCTACTGCTGCCTGGGAATGCATCTGTAACAAGCAAGATCCATTTAAAGGTCACCTCTGTCACAGCGATAACATTGTAGTAACGAGGACGGGTTCCCTTTTGAGTCTGGTTCTCTCAAGTTTTCTTCCTCATGCCATCTCGGGAGGTTTTTCCTCTCCACAGTCACCACTGGCTCGCTCATTAAAGATGAACTTACAATGATAATAAACATACTATATATAAACAGGCTGATGCACTCACACGTCAACTTTATTACATATTTATCTGTGTAAAACTGACAAAATGTCCATTGTTGAAAAGAACTAATCTACAACTGAAAAAAAGTGCTCCTCAAGATATTTCAATTCTAGAGTATAGTGGAAAGTAACAATGGTTTGGAAGATCAACATGAATGGTTTGGTATTCATATACTGATCGGTGTGACCCCACCACTATGAACACACTGTATCAGCAGGAGATTAATATGAAAATGGCATGTCTGCACCCATAATCAAAAAACACTGTCACTTGGACAAGTCAGACAAGCAATGTCTTGTTTGCTCGAGTCATGAGAGGGTTAGAATCATGAAAGGATCATCTGTCTGAATAGTACCAAGCTCTGTATCAATATGCATCCCCTGCAGCATCTCAGTAGATGTGCTAAAAAGCAGTCAAACTGTGTTTGAAAAATCATCCCCAGTGCTAAAATCATCCCCAGTAAGCAATAAACATCTTGTCATTGTGTAGGCAAACAGAAGGTGCTATTTATTCCATTAGAGTCCATTTACACCACGGATCAGAACTGGATTTCCATAAACTCATTTCTGCACAAAGCCGAAGTCAACTTTATAGATTATAAAGCCAGGAAACATCGGAACTGGTTTGACGAGAATGTTAATGCCAGCTTGCCACTACTGGCAATCACCAAACTGTAACTGATAACTAAGACAAACATGCCGGGAAAATTGTACATTTGAAGAGCTTTGGTTTCAAAATGACCACTTCAAAGACAGAAAAGATCCTACCGCTTCATTACAAACACTTTAACATGGCAGATGGAAATGCATTCGTAAAAAAAGATCAAAAACATGTCTCGGCAAAAAAAAAAACGCCTGGACATTTTGTATCTGCCTATTGGATCAAGTATTTGACTAAACATTAACATTTAAAAAGATATAAAAAGCCATCAACTGCCTTATAAACCAAGTCTCCTGGCAGTTACAGCATGCCAGCAGAGCTCCTCAAACAAGGCGGGAACATGTGTACCAAGATGCACCACTAATATAGAACATATAGAATAGCCTTTATTTGTCAAATAAACATTACAGCACTTGTAAAATTCTTTCTTCGCATATCGCAGCTTGTTGTTGGTAGCCGGGGTCAGAGCGCAGGGCCAGCCATGATACGGCGCCCCTGGACTACAGAGGCTCAAGTACCCAAGGGCGTTAGTTTGGCCATACCGGGGCTCGAACCCAGATCTTCTGATCAGCGGCCCTGCGCCTTAGATCACTGAGCTACCCCCTGCAGATGTGGAAGCCAGAGAATATATTTTGGCAATGATTGGATGCCACCCTTTAAACCAACAAGGAAAAAAAATCACTCTGTGGCAAAAGTCATAACATAGCATTGGTGGTTGTACATTTACATTTATAGCGTTTAGCAGATGCCTTTATCCAGAGCAAAGTGCTTTGAGTTTCCACCTATGAATAAATAACCACTGGTTTGATTGATTACAAACTTAACAACTTGAACTCTGCTTATTTTTTAAATGTATTTAAATATCAAGATATGAAGTGACTGCTGTTCGGACGTCTAGGGGACTTCAGTCTGTCAGTCAACACTACCAAGACCACCACTACCTAGTGTTTTAGCTGTAGAACACTAAGCACTAACAATAGTTTTATCCTTTACCAGTGTTGGGTAGTAACTAGCTACATGTAATGGCGTTACATAATATAATTACAAAATAAAAGTAACAGTAATTCGTTACAGTTACTGAGAAAAAACGTGGAAATTAAATTACTGTTACTTTCGAAAATGTTCCTCGTCAACAAGTTGTTTCTGATATGTAAAAAACTTTTTTGACTTTTTTGGATGTTATTGTCATCAAGTGCCACCTAGTGTACGAATGAAAGTAATCAAATGTAATCAGTTACTTTACGTTTATAACGTAATTAAAAAGTTACATTACTGTCCTTTACTTCATCACATTATCTGAGCACTGACCACAAAATCAAAAGCTAGTTAAAATAAGCCTCCGAATGCTTTAGCACAGTCAAGCATGTCAACAATCAGGTAAAAACATTAGTGAGGAAAAATTTCAAAAGGATGGCCATCAAGTAGAGGCTCCCACTAACCCTGACCAGCAGCTCTGCCATACAATAGTGCGGCAGAAAGAACTGGAAAGCACCATCAAAATGTAGCCAAAAAAATCATCTAAGGAGACATGCATGCCCCCATTAACGCTAACTTCAAATATAAAAATGCGAGTCTATGACACATGGATTAAACTTTAAAGCCAACAAAGAACGTAATGTTAACGAGGAGGAATGACCTCATCACATGTGATGGACGATCAGAATAATAATGAGAAAAGGGTGTGAATATGTGTTTAGGTGAATTGTTTTATGCACCTTAATCGTGTCCACAATCTGTTCCAGCTCCTGCACCTTCTTCTGCTTCTCCTGGATACGGTGCTGGAATTTTATCCGCTCCTCCTGTAACTCATTCTGAGGCCAAATAACAATACATAAAATAAGATTCTATATTATACAGAAATCCTAAAAGGACATCCATTATAATATATTGTTCTTTCTTGTTTTCTCATGATTTCGCTATAGTTGTTTTCTTCATGATCATTACTTAATGTTTTCTGTGTATTTGGTATAAGAGCAGGTTCTAGAGCTTCGGCTTCTTTGCCGCACCAGAAGAAAGTATAAACGCACAGCAGTGCTGACATTGTTGGAGTATGCTCAGTGAGAAAAATTTATTTATTTATTTCCTTTTTCTTAAATAGCATATCCATATTCTTTTGGTAGCATAATGAACATGATGATATTTACCGCTCTATACAAGTGAAAAAAATTAATATTGAATATAAGTTATGTTCAACGTTATTGTTGGTTCGGCCCACGAACACACCTCAGGTTTCTCATGTGGCCCTTTGGAAAATATAATTGCCCACCCCTGTTCTAGAGGCAGCATAATGGCATATAATTATAACCATTTACCTTCTGCCACAAATGTGCAAGGTTATTATCATAATGCAGCCTCTAAAATTAAGCATTGATCCTGTTGTTTGTCAAAATCATGAGCAAATAATATACTAAAGCATTGCCTTTCAGGACATCTGTAGGTATCAGCAGGTCAATTTGAAAAAACAAATGACATCTGGAGATATTGCCTCTCCAAGTTAGGTGTTAAAAATGAAAAGACAACCAAAAATGTAATTAACTTCTTAATTTTTTCAATTTGTGCATCAAGTGTTCTGAGTTTGTCTACAAAAGTGACTAGTAAATGTTACTAGACAGTTGTTCCCACTCACATTCATACAGATGTCTAGTTCAGCCATGATGCACCGTCTCTGTGCTGATTGGTTCTCTGAACCCCAAAACCACAGCCTATTGGGCTTCTCCAACTGTGTGGCTGTTCAACTGAACGAGCTGGGCATTATCTGACACAATACACAAATATTTTTGTTCCACCCTTTAACCTCCCCAGCAACACCTATATACAGTATAAAGAAGATCTATTATGGGGGAGTGGTTCTTGACATCTCTATGTTTGAGCGTGTTTGCAATCTTCATAGCCAGTCTACCAAGCGTGAAACGAGTCTATGATCTATTTCATGAATTCACTCTCCTGTAAGTGACAGGTATTTGGGCGAATGTAAATATTTCCAACGAAACCATTTTCTGCATCACATAATCAAACAAGGCATGATGAAATCATACACCACTGTTTACTCGTTGCAGCACTAAATAAACAGACATGCCATTCCGCACAACTGCTCAGGCAATGACATGTTTGAAAAGCGAAATTGACAGTTTCCTCCTTCCAGTATTTACATTTGCATGTCAAAGAATTTTTCGCAACCCAGGCGTTACTGAGAAAGAGCGTTGTTTTCGTTCCAACCTTAATCTCCATCTCAATCACGTTATCAAAAGGTGAGCGCTAAGCCTTATGAGCTCATGCATGCCAATGAAATAGCATCACGCGCAACACGCCCACACGAGATAACGTCTGTCAAAGACCTTCCCACGATTCCGTGCCCGTAACAGCGCCATAAAAGTTCGCAACATTGATCTACAAGAATACTGATTCATTTTCACAAAGTGCATTTTCCTAATACATCCAATAATGCATAAAGCAGAATTGTTACGGTTCAGAAAAACCAAACCATGCTGTAAAGCCTGCCATAGATTCAGCATGACTGGAATGACCTGCTAAAGGTTTCTTTACAAACCACCTTTAGAAATAATTACAAAAATGTAGAAATTATTCTCAACTAAATGACAAAAAATAATAATGCTGCCTTACCTGTTTCTCAATTATTTCTGCTTTATTTGAAACCATGTTGTAGCCTTGAAGTTTCATCAAACACAAACATCTGATGCTCAATATGACAATAGATCTCAATCAGTTTGTTGATCTTCACTTGAAGCTCTGCACTTCAAATGACTTGTGCTCCTACAAAGCCTCAGACTGATAGTGATGTTTACGACGATCTTGACAATAGGAGGCCAGACACACCTGACAGGAAATGACAGGCTTTGTGTGTTTGCTTCCAGTGCAGAAATCTAATACGTTTTCTGCCTTTTGTTTCCTTTCTGCTACTGGGTATTTTATAGTGCAACACAGAGCGTGGGAGTGGCTTCCAAAACAGTGCAAGTGAATGAAAGATGAAACCTCCCGGTAAACAGATTTTAATGTGAAATCTTTGCAGTGTAAATGACAATCCTTTGGCTTGGAGTTTCGTTGCAAGCCATTACACTGAAAGGTTCACTACCGTGAGCAATTTGATCATTATAAATAAGACGGGTTTATATTACAATGCATTCTTTTGACCCAGAAAAAAATTGTAGAGAGACTAATAAATAAATTGCATTGTCAAAAACACGTTAAGCGAACTCTACAAGGGCAGTCGTAGCCCCGTGGTTAAGGTATCGGCCACTGGACTGAAAGATCTCCGGATCAAAACGCTCCACCACCAAGCTACCACTAGTGGGCCCTTGAGCAAGGCCCTTAACCCTCAATTGCGCAGTTGTAAGTCGCAGATGGAGTTGGATTCGTCAATCTTTTGAAACAAAGTGCATTCTGGGTATTCTTGTGAATGCATAATTTGATTTTTATCAGGAAGTGAGAAAAGAAAGACAGCCATTCAAAGACAAAAAAGGCAAAACTAACAAGGAAGAGATGAGAGTGAATTTGGTGATAAAAACTCTGTTTCCGTCACCACCAGAAAGAAAAGAAGCTGCGGCATAAGCATAATAAAGGCTTGAAGGACAACAGTGAACTCTAAACCATGAAGATGTATTTGGACTGTAACTGAAGTAAACAGTTTGCTAAAATGGTTCAGGACTGCGACTGTCATACATTTTGTCATCTGTCAGTAAACAGTTCATATGGAACAATGATGGAACTACAATATATAATTGGTGTTACCCAGAAGAGGATGGGTTCCTGCCAGGGTTTCTTCCTCATATTGTCTCAGGGACTTTTCCTTGCCACTGTCATGACTGTATTGCCTATAGGGATACATTTATAAGGACTAATTTATAATGCAAAAATGTATATTTGTATTATATGTATTTACTATAAGATGCTATTTGGGGCACGGTGGCGCAGGGGTTCGATTCCTGTCCTGTCCACCATGTGTGTGTGGAGTTTGCATGTTCTTCCCGTGCCTCAGGTGGTTTTTCTCCGGGTTCCCGGGTTCCCCCCCCCGTCCAAAAACATGCACGGTAGGTTGATTGGCACCTTGGAAAATTGTCCTTAGTGTATGAATGTGTGTGTGATTGAGTGTGTGTGTGTGTCCTGCGATGGGTTGGCACAGGGCACAGGGTGTATCCTGCCTTGATGCCCCATGATCCCTGAGATAGTCACAGGTTCCCTGCGACCCCAGGGAAGATTGGATAAAGCGGTAGAAGATGAATGAATGAATGAAGTTGCTATTTGGCATAATGTCAATTTCTCAACAGATGGCACTAGCCATTTACAACGTCAGTTGTGTGTGTGTGTGATTTTTTTAGCGCGTTAGTACCTCTCAGCTGGTCTTCTAGTGGTGTCAAGGTGATTATTGACAGTTCATTGGTGAGGGCGTATTTCTGAAACATACTCTGCTTCCCGTCCAGCCCCGACACTTCCTGAATCCTGACTCGTTTGCAATGACTTACGCGAATTGATGCGGCACTCTCAACGACCTTCACAGCGCTGGGTGTTGTCAAAGGGATCTGCCGGTGTTCATATGACCGGCAAAAAGAATTTCAAACGTACTCAAGTTACCGTCCTTCCTTCCTTCGTTTTCTCATGTGCATAAACACGATAGGGGAATGCTTTGACACATGAAAAACCTGTTTCTGTGCAGCTCGTATCCAATTTGTTTTTCAACGCCTCGTTCTCTCTTTGATCGCTTCGCCACTGGCTGCGTGAACAACACAGTGTTGTTTTAAATCAAATCCTAAGTATTCGCTCACCTTTTGCAAACGCCTGGTTCACAAAGAGGGCGCCGTTATCGCTGCCAGTTCTCTCTGGAATTCCTCATTGTGGGATCATTTTAGGATGGAGTGCTTTAGCTACCGCACTGGTATCTTGTTTTGATGCTGGGAAGGCTTCTACCCATTTGGAAAACATATACGCTATCACCAGGCAGTATTCGAACAGGTGCTCAGAAGGATTTTAACACGTCTTGTACACAAATAAAATCTTTGAAACATTGCTTCTTTCTCTCTCTCCGTGTCGGCCCTATTCATACAAATGAAACAGAAAAAGATCGCCATCCAGATCTTTAATTTATCAAGAATTTGAACATACATCATAATCATCTCTAGGCGCTTTTCCATTACAAAATTGCGCAAAACTTTCGCGATATTTTCTAAATGCTGATAATAAACTATTACGGTGTTTCCATGAACCATATCATGTGACTAAAACTCGTCCTCTTGCGATAAGGCATTGAAAAAAATACAGATATCGGCAGGCTTATTTATATCGCAGCCAATGCATTAGCGTTTTTTATACGTTATACAAGCATTAATGGCGAGGCGATCCCCCTATACTTGGGACCAGCTACGTATGCGCTTGTTCCGGGAGGCAATAGTGCGCGATTTCACGGAGGACCTGTGGAATCCGGATGAACGTGTCCACTTTTTTTTGAGATGTGCAGTGCAATAGCACCTCTTGTAGCACCTGCAGCATCACGCCCAAGGCAAGGCAAGTTATATCATGTGACCTGGAAATGCGGAAAAAAACATTTCCATTACAGCTTTGTGAATTATTCCTTTTTTACATCGTCTAAAAAGAAAACATCTCATGCGAGTGTAAAAACTGTTTTGTGATACATGTGTGTTTTTGCGAATATTTTCAATTCGCTATTTAAAGAGACAATTTAAAAATGAATGTTTAATATTTAATCTGCGCCAAAATAGCATTCTAGCAAAACAGTCACAGGCCAGCAGGCATAACGGCAATTGAATCATTCATTTCCCTTTTATAGCTTCAAGTTATTCGTCCCTTTGTTGTGGAATTTTAGTTAATCATACCAGAAGAACTTGCCAAGGAGGCTTTGAATTCAGGTAGACTTTATTAACAAGGAAACAAAGCTGAGTAACAGTTGCAAACACTACTCCAGAATCCGGTTCCGCACTTACACGTATACCTCCAGAAGCAGTTCACCAAATATCATACATATCTTTCTGTATCTTTGGACTACGATTGTAAGCTTCTGAACGGTGATAAAACATGTCACAACTTATTTCTAGCACCTGGACATAGGTACAAGGTCCTTTTAATTATACGACTGTTTTCTAGCCTCACACAGTACAATCCATATTAGTAGAATCATTTTTCTTATGAATGGGCATAAATGCATGCATTGTATTGAATCATTAGAGGCACGGTTGCTTAGTGGTTAGCACGTTCGCCCGTCTCGAATCGCCTCAGGGGAGTTTTCTTCGGGTTCTCCGGTTTCCTCCCGGTCCAAAAACAAGCACGGTAGGTTGATTGGCATCTTCGAAAATTGTTCCTAGTGTATGAATGTGTGTGTGTGTGATTGTGAGTATGTGTGTGTCCTGCAATGGGTTGGCATTCCATCCAGGGTGTATCCTGCCTTAACTCACATAGACCCATAGTCACAGGCTCCCCGTGACCCGAGGGAAGATCGGATAAAGCGGTAGAAGATGAATGGATGAATGAATGAATGAATGAATGAACGGATGTATTGAATCAAGAGCAATGAATAGATTCTTTCCGAAACTTTTGGAAATGACGGTTCAATTCATTTGTTGACTGAAAAATCCGTTTTTTGGAGCAAACAATGATTTTGAGACCAGAGGGTAGATTTTCAACTTTAATTTCCTAATATAGTAATATTCCATTTCATAATCCTTATATTAATCCTTAAATAAATAAAAGATTGTGGAAAAATAACATCTTAATCAACATTCACAACAACATCAAATATGTACCTGTGCTGCTCCATTGTACATTTAAAGGCTCTGTCGTAGAGGAGTTGGGGTTGAATCTTAGATGTGGAGCTAATTTACTATACGAGTTGCTCAGGTTCCACATCTGGCTATAGAAGACTGTAGAAAAGACATTACTCATAATTACCACTCTGCTGCTCTTGATATTTCTCATTTTCCAGTGTTTGTGATGTTTGTATGATTTATAATATGGGTGTGAGTTCCCCTTTTAAGTCTGGTTCCTCTCAAGGGGTCTTATTTACACCATCTAAGAGACTTTTTCTTTGCCACAGTCGCCCCAAGCTTGCTCATTCGGGATAAATATAAGTGAAGTTTGTAAATTAAATTCTGTTAAGGTTCTTTGTGACCATGTCCACTGTGAAGAGCACTATTTGAATTCAATAAACTAATACAATTTTCTGTGTCAGACCACCAAATCATTAGCTGAGCAAAAATATCGGAACATAAACCCACCAGGTGTTTCTGTATACCCAGATGTGACCTGCATATTTGACTCTTTGTTTAAATCAGATGCAGCTTGAGGATGGACTTCACCCAGTGTAGCATATCACATTTTATTTTATCTTGTGCCCTGCAATGAAGCGGACCTTTATCTTGGGTGTGTCTGCACCTTCATATCCACTGCTAGGCATTTTGTATACGCCAAACGACGATCATTAAATTCATTTTCTGCACAGTAGCTTGGAGGAAATAGCAAGTATTGGAGGGACACACAAAACACGCAAACACAAATGTTTAAAGCCCTGTGTTATTAAAGTCATGATAAAAAAAAAAACAAAACAAAAACACAAACTCCATGAAATCAGGTCTAATACAATGCTGTATCTTTTTACAAACCAAAGCTTTAGGAATGATAAAGAAAACACACAATGGCTCAGTTACACAGAATAATAATGGCAAATTAAAAACTTCATACATTTACTGCACACTGAGCAACAGAGCATTTGTAAGAACAGATGCCAAAAAAAACCACCATCTTGGTGCCATTTAAAGAATCTACATAGAGTCTACATAGAATTTAGACACTGATCAATGTCACCCACAAGAAGTGAGTCCTTTCTGAGTCCTTTCTGCATCACTGGAATTACACAGAGCCAAATTCTTTCATCCAGTCCTCATATTTCTTCAAATCAGCAGCAGAAACGGACTTGGAGATCTTTTTGAGGGCAATTTCAAAATCCTCCATCGTGACGGGCATCTGCACCTCGTCTTTGGACAGGGCTCGGATCTCCTCTTGGCTCAAACCTTGAATCTTGTGACGCATGGCCATCATGGACGCGTCTCTGTATACGCGCAATGTTTTTGTGAAATAGGATGATAGGAAGGAAATACAGGTGGTTAGTATCTAGATACATTTTAACATAGAAATACACTATTTTGCTAAAGTATGGTATGTGGGGTTTGTCCCGATTTACCAAGAATTCCTTCCATTCTTGTCAGTGTCTACATTTATCCCAAAAGTGTTCACTAGAGTTGAGATCTAAGTTCTATAGCAGGAGATCTTCCACTACAACCCATGCAAAGTGGAGTTTGCTTTGTCTACAGGGGTATTGTCATTTTGAAGCGCATATGGGTCTCCGAGTTCAAGTGAAGGGAAAATATGACCATCTATACATCTGGCCATCATGTCTTTTATTGTTGGTAATAGAGTCCACTATTTTCAGAAAGGTTTTTGGAATGGATTACTATCTTATCCAACCGTAAAACACATCATGTCTTTATACAGCTTGCTTTATGTATGGGCCATTATCAAGCTGGATCAGTATTTGGGCCTCTTGTTTCCAAAGAACAGGATATTTATTTCCAAAGAACCAGTATTTTACAAATATATATTCTATACAATTTGTGTCAACAGTTCGGGGAAGAAGCATATATGCATGTGATACTCAGATGTCCACAGACTTCTGACCATAAAGTAGTGTGTAGTAAGTGTACAATTACTAAGTATTGGATAATACTCAGGATGTCCTTGACAAACGATGATCATATAGGGGGCGCTGTATTAATTCAGTATATTTACAGTAACAGAAAAAGCATAACACGAGTGGAACCTGCGGAACAATATTCATCAAAGAATAAAAATGTCTGTGCACCCAAGTGAATAGAATGATAGAAAATGTCACATGACTCGAACGACATGAGTAGATTTTAGTTTCCTTTGAGAATCATGGAAGAATAAAATGAAATAAACTTAAGGATGATATGCAGAGTGGCCACCTAAGACCATCTATGAGTCTAAGTGCCGCACTTCTAGGTTGCGTCTTATAAAAAGCAACGATGCAATGCATAAAAGTTTACACAAAGGATCAAAGTTCAAAATGTAAAGCCATCCACGTTGGCCGTGTGAATTATCTGAATGCTGTGGTGCTCAAATATTTGGCTTGCTATGTTTAAATACTGATTGTATAAATACTTCAGTATTACAAATAAAAGTGGTAGCTTTACCGGCTGTTATTTACCAAAGTTTGTGCTATAAAATACAAAACCTTACACGGATTTATACCAATTCATTTCAGACCAATTAAGATCTCCAAAGGGCCTTATTATAATACTTTAAATGAACCTTAATGATTAAGCTAATACATTGGAAAGTATATTGACTAAGTCTTTTATAAATAAAAAGCTTTTTTAACCTGCAAATGTTGGTGATATCAGCCCCAGAGTAATCCTCCATCTTCTCGGCGATGACTTCCAAGTCGACATCAGGAGACATTTCCACCTCTCTCAGGCTAATCTTGAGAAGATCTACTCGCCCTTTTACTGTAAAAAGCAGTTGCAGGTAATGTTCATGAGATACAGAATTAGACGTACTGCTAACGAGAGAAATTAGTGCGAACATGACTCGTGAGATTATCAAGAAATTTACCCAGTGGAACATAACGTATGTATGAATATGTGGGCGAGAAATAGATCCAGTGTTACCAGTAGGCAGGGGAATATAGATCCTCTTTTCCAGCCTCCTCCTCAGGGCTTCGTCTATGTCCCATGGAAAATTCGTGGCAGCCAGAACCATTACCATTTTAGAAGGGTCGCCATTTTCCGCTGTACCTCCTACACCTGAACGAATGAATCAACGAATAAATAAATAAATAAACAAAACCCCAAAAATCTCTTTTATCTGTTATCTTTTATCTCACCATCCATCTGCACCAAAAGCTCAGACTTCACCCGGCGGCTTGCTTCGTGTTCGTCTGATGTGCCACGTCTCCCGCAAATGGAGTCAATCTCATCAATGAATATGGTAGTAGGGGCATAAAACCGAGCCTGTTTAACAGACACAGAATTCCCAATGTCAAAACATTTTGTAATAAAATACGAAGCTCTATTTTAAATGTACATCTTATAAATTATATAATATAGTATACATTAATTCACACAAGTTGCACAACACAAGTTGACAATCAGTCATTAGGCTTCTTTACCATTTCGAAGAGCAGCCGAACAAGTTTCTCTGACTCTCCTCGGTACTTGGAGGTAAGTGTGGAGGACGATATGTTGAAGAAAGTGGTGTTACACTCGGTAGCTACAGCTTTAGCCAGCATGGTCTTGCCTGTACCTGGAGGTCCAACCATCAAGACACCCTGGCGCAAAGTCCAGAAAAACACTGAGTCTCAGAGAAATGATAGCACTCATGTAGGTTGTTTGTTTAGCGAAAACAATACATTACTCTTACCATGTTATTCCTGAGGTAATAATAAAGGATTCATTTTTTGTTTCTTGTGCTGGTTTAATTTAATTCAGTGTATAGCCTTATAAATCTGGACATAGTCTGGACATCAATGTGGACATTTTAAATTAGTAAAAAAAAAAAAACAAATTAATGACTTAAAATGTTTGCTTTTAAAGTGAAACCCTTCCTCATGTCTATTCATTATAGGTGCATAATTTTAACTTAGGTTGTTATCTTTATTTGTCAATATACATTTACATTTGCAGCATTTGGCAGACGCCCTTATCCAGAGCGACTTACAACTGAGCAATTGAGGGTTAAGGGCTTTGCTCAAGGGCCCACTAGTGGCAGCTTATGGTAGTGCGGTTTGAACCCGTGATCTTCTGGTCCAGAGTCCAACACCTTTACCACTGGGCTACACATTTCCCTGACATATACATTATTAAATGTGTTTAAAACTTGGCATCAGAGTGCACGTTGAGCCCTGATACAGCACCCCTAGAGCACAGAGGGTTAAGAGCATTTCTCAAGGGCCCAAAAGGACTTGGCACTAAACCCCTCGACCTACTAATCAGTAACCCCATGATTTAACACCTGAGATATCACCTCTCTATTTTATTCAATGAGATTGTGATTTACATTATAGATTTTACATTTATAGACCTTGAAACCTACTTTTTAGGTTAAACAATAAACTGCGCCCCCCCAATTTATTTTCACACATAGTTTTTAGTATTTCTATTTTCATGATTGTGTAAAGCACCTTAATTTTAAAGCTACTATATAAATACACAGTTTCCACAAACACATGGCTTCTTCACTAAAGGATAGCCAAAGTCCTGGAATGATCCAACCACTTTTTATTTTCAATTTTTGTTTTATTTAAGGGCGTCTATAAATGCTTTAAAATCAACCAGAGGCATGGCATCAGTCCTCATCAAAAATCTATTGAATGATTCAAAAAGCCAGGAGATTCCCTTGCAAGTTTTATTTGCAAAAAGAGTGTGATTAAAATCCCAATATTCCTGACATTTATGTTATTTCTATCTTTCTGCCTTTCATTAAGGGGTGTAGACTTTTTATATCCAATTTATATATCTTTTATTGTGTATACGAACCTTCCAGGGGCGTCGGATGCCTTTGAAGAAATCGGGCATCCACATTGGCAACACCACAGCCTCCCTCAGCAGTTTCTTGGCATCCTCTAGGTCTGCTATATCGGTCCTGCAACAAAACATAACGCAGAACAAATCATATCACACATCACAGTCCAATATTACATTATCACACTGACTGGCAGCTGACACAAATCATGTGGGAATCAAATTACAACAGATCAGTGAATACAAGTTCTATCACGTATTATTGATATGTCTATTTTACCTAATTCATTTAAAAAAATCCAGGCATCCGAATATTTCTGTCCATATTTATAAATAAATATATTTAAAAAACACCAAATGAACAGCGTCCCTTTAGCACCATTTACCAAATTTCATAATCGTTTATCATGAAATTGCTAATATATCGATATATTGACTCAGCCTTGTTTATTATAGATGTTCAAGAGATATTTCTCTGTATTTACCAGTAGATATTTGGATTTTTTGACATGATGTCTCGCTCCAAAATATTAACCAAATCGCTGTCGTAACCCGCGTCGTTAAATTTCTTTAATTCTCCTTCTGCTGCACCTTCCTGGGCATTCTTACCCTGTGGAAGACAAAAGACATATAATGAATATGTATTGTAATTTACTCTTCAAGCATATAGAGCAGTAAAGTTTAAAGACATTATATAAGTGCATTTTGGCAGGGTTTAGGACACGTTTAGTGCTAACTTGAATTTTCAATGCATCTTCTGTGTATCTACTCATATAACTACTGCGAAAAAACATTATATTTATCACTAACTTTCTCTTCTTTAACTTTAGGATTGCTGGGGTCACGTCCAGCAAATCTGTCCAATTTAGGATTTCCCTGGCCCTTGCCCGGGGGGCCACGGAGCTGCTGCTGCTGCTGCTGCATGCCAGGACCTTCTTTACGCTGAGCCTTCACACCAATGTTTGGTCTCTTCATCTGAGAGTGTGGTCTGGGAGTCAAAAAAACAAATAATGAGACATTTTAAGTTGTTGTTTTTTATGGTAGATGAAGCAGTATGAGGTGCTCATCCATCCATCTATAAATCCATCCATCCATCCATCCATCCATTTGTCAAGATGTAGCTCAGTGATTAAAGCCATGGGTTAAGCACGCCTTGGGACCTTGAGCAAGGCCCTTAACCATATATATAATTTGATTTCCTATGTTTTACTGAGACATAAAGGCAGCATAAAGATGATATACTTATACTTGCGCCATTACTTCCACTACTTCTAGTTCTTCTTAAGTTAGTCACACCAAATATTGATTTGAATGAGTTTTTTCTTTTGTTCGCTCACGTTGCATTTTGTAAATTGACAAAAATAAAAAAATCATTATTTATATTTCTGAAAGCATTCTTTGTTTACACCATTTTTTCACACCTGCCTATAACTTTTGCACAGTACTGTATATATATATATATATGTGTGTGTGTGTGTGTGTGTGTGTGTGTGTGTGTGTGTGTGTGTGTGTGTTTGTATACATAGAGTGAGAGAGTACATGATGTCCCAGGCGCCAACACGCTTTTATAACCAGTTTGATTTATCTTCCTGTGATAAAACAGAAGCCTGTAGCGTTTTATTAGTCTGATGTACAAAAGGCTATAAATCAGTACAATAATCCTCAGCTGTACCTGTGTTCAGCAGGAGTTGGGGGTGGCCACACGGCAGGATCCGTCGTGTAGTCCTCCAACTGTGTATTCGGCGACTCGACTGGTTTATCCATCTTGAAACTCTCCAGAGTTCTTACGATGCTTTTTACCTGTTCATATTCCTCCACCAGCTCATGTCTAACCTGCATCCAGCAACAGATCAGAACTGGATCATTAAATATGTATGCATCAATGAAAATGGAGTGTCTAAGGTGCCATGGTTCGAGTCATGCGCCTCCAGATCATCTTATGGCTTATGGATTAATCATTCTAATCATGTAAAGTAAATCATTCAAAATCTCACATACTATAGGTTTTCAGTTTGGATTTAATCTTGTGATTATTAATATCACAGAAAATTGATTGACATCATTTGCGTAGTTATCTGCAAAAACTGTTCAATGCATGTTTTCACATAAGATAAAGCTGATCACTTAATAAACACTGTACAAAAAAAGCATAATATATTAATGGTAACATATGAGGAATCACAGGAGCAGTGATCTTTTCCAGGGTGTGTCTTACCTGCTGCCATTTGACCTTCAGGGCAGGATCCCGAAGGGACTGACAGTGCTTCTGGATCTGTTGTAGAACTCCCTGATAGTACACCATAGAAGAGTCATAGTTTCCGAGCAATGCATATTCCCTTCCTTTTTTAGTATTGTCACAAATCTCGGTCAAATTCATGCTAAAAAATAGAGCTCAGTTACAGCTTTGCCTACGATCGCTTGATTGAAGATGCACCTGATGGCGTTGCTGAAAAAAAGACATGTCAATGCATTATTGCATTATAATGGAAGAGCAATGTATATGTAGTGTATATCAGTGGTGCCTGTTATCCCTATTTGTCAATCCTTAACTAAAAACATCGAGTGTGATGAGAATATACTAGTGGGGGAATAATGGTGACATACAAGAGGCAGAAAGTGAACTTTTTATCCTCAAATTTGAGGTTCTAGAAGTAGGAAAATGAATTGTTTAGACTTCTGGGCCCCGCTCTGTAGTGGTCAGTATTAGAGCTGGGCCAAATTTAAAAATAATGTGATATCTTGCCATCGGCAACATTTTTACAATATTTAATATATCTCGAGGGGGCACGGTGGTTTAGTGGTTAGCACGTTCGCCTCACACCTCCAGGGTCCGGGTTCGATTCCCGTCTCGGCCATGTGTGTGTGGAGTTTGCATGGTCTCCCGGTGCCTCGGGGGGTTTTTCTCCGGGTTCTCCGGTTTCCCCCCGGTTCAAAAACATGCACGGTAGGTTGATTGGCACCTTGGAAAAATTGTCCCTTGTGTGTGTGTTTGTGTGAGTGTGAGTGTGATTGTGAGTTTGTGTGCCCTGCGATGGGTTGGTATTCCATACAGGGTGTATCCTGCCTTAATGCTCATAGACGCCTGAGTCTCCCCGTGACCCGAGGGAAGATCGGATATAGCGGTAGAAGATGAATGAGGGAATGAATATAGCTCGATATGTTTGCATATGCTTAAAACAAACAAACAAACAAACATGTATTCAAATGTTTGTCATCTCCACTTTGCTAAAGTGTAAAAGGTCCAACTACCCCCCCCCACCTCATATTTCACACAGTAATAGGTAAGGAAATGTAATATTGGATGTTCTATGTATTCTTTTGGAGAAAATATCATTGCATAATATATATATATATATATATATATATATATATATATATATATATATATATAATGCTCACATCCAATAAAGATAAAATCAATCCCCAATCATGTACTATAATTAGTAGCAATGCCATAATAGCTTTAATATTATTTATTGATTATGCATTGCTCTCACTGTGGCTGTTTTGTCTAGATTTATATTACGTAGAGCATCAGTTCCCAGTGGAAACACCAGGCCTCTGCAGGCAACACATCACTAAACGCATCAATAAAGATAATAATCATAATCCTGATCATAACTGCATTATAATGCACGCCAAACAGGAATCTATGAAATAATTTGACTGCATTTGTAAAATATCTTTACCCTCCCCTCCCATACGAGCTGTTTATGTGCGTCTGAGCCTCAGCGCGTGTCGCTCCGACGTTACCATGGCGAGACGCTACACTACACAGGGTAAATGGGCGGAGCTAGAGTCAAACCCGGAAGTGACAGCAGCATCCTTGCTCGGGTGATTCTCAGTCACGTGTCATATTCCCTTTGAGTGGCGTCTGATGCTATAGGATCCAATAGTAGTTTATTTATTTTGCAATTAGGTTTGGGTTCCTGTTTTTTTTTTTTTTTACCCATAAATAAGCCTTTCTGCTTCCGGTTTGGCCACTATAATAGTTTTATATATATATATATATATATATATATATATATATATATATATATATATATAGTGTATGTATCACTTATATATTATAATATAATATATATTATAATTATATATATTATATGGGGAACAGTGGCTTAGTGGTTAGCACGTTCGCCATGTGTGTGTGGAGTTTTTTGCATGTTCTCCCCGTGCCTCAGTGGGTTTTTCTCCGGGTTCTCCGGTTTCCTCCGGGTTCCTCCGGTCCAAAAACATGCACGGTAGGTTGATTGGCACCTTGGAAAATTGTCCCTAGTGTGTGAATGTGTGTGTGTTTGTGTGTGTGTGTGTGTGTGTCCTGCGATGGGTTGGCATTCCATCCAGGGTGTGTATCCTGCCTTAATGCCCATAGACGCCTGAGATAGGCACAGACTCCCCGTGACCCTGAGGGAAGATCGGATAAAGCGGAAGATCGGATAGAAGATGAAATGAATGAATGAATATATATTATATATTATATATATTATATGGGGCACGGTGGCTTAGTGGTTAGCAAGTTCGCCTCACACCACCAGGGTCCGGGTTCGATTCCCGTCTCGGCCATGTGTGTGTGGAGTTTGCATGTTCTCCCCGTGCCTCAGGGGGTTTTTTTCTCCGGGTTCTCCGGTTTCCTCCCCCAGGTCCAAAAACATGCACGGTAGGTTGATTGGCACCTTGGAAAATTGTCCCTAGTGTGTGTATGTGTGTGTGTGTGTGTGTGTGTGTCCTGCGATGGGTTGGCATTCCATACAGGGTGTATCCTGCCTTAATGCCCAAAGACGCCTGAGATAGACACAGACTCCCCGTGACCCGAGGGAAGATCGGATATAGCGGTAGAATATGAATGAATGAATATATATGAATGAATGAATATATATTATATATACTTATATATATATATAAATAAATATTATTATTATATATATTATATTATTAAGTGAATGTATACTTATATTATATATATCCAACAACACCTATCCTAACATTTCTTTTAATTCTCTTTTTATATCTCACGGAAAAAAAAACAAACAACAAAAAATACTGTCTATGCTTGTGTACTTAAGTTTGTATTTACCCTTCATGAATGAATCTTATCCTAAGAGCAAGACCTAAAGCACTTCTTGTACGTCGCCCTGGATAAGGACGTCTGCTAAATAGTGCAAATGTAAATGTAAATATAAATATTTATGCCATCAATAAATCCATATAAAAATAACAGCAATAACAGAGTTTGGAAGAGATTTTAATATTTTCCATCTTCATATCATACATTTATTTCTATGTGCATTATGAATGGATTCAATGAGCATGATTGATATCTTTACATATTCCTGAATTCAATTAATATATTGAAATTAGTCAATAAAATAATATGAACACATTTCAATAGTAGATCTGAGAAGCATTCTATAATTTCAGTTTGACCTTTCTGGTCATTTAAAACACGTCCTCTCCTCATTTACTGCATTGTAAGATCATTCTCATCAATCTGAATAATTCATGTTCCAATCAAATTCTGACTCATCCGACTCCTCATCACTTTCTTCATCATCCTTTTTTTGATCACACAACATCACAGCTGACTCGAAATCCCATAGCCAGAAGCCAGCGTATAGAGGATGAGTGAATGTGGTGTGGACTCTGTGGATGAGCCTCATGACGTCAGAGATGCTGTAGAAGGACAGAGTTCCTTCATAGTAGTCGACGTGCACTCCAATTCTGGACGCTACTGGAACGTTCAGCTCGGTAGTTACGTCATTGTGCCGGAAAGAAAGAGAAGAAGAACAGCATCGCAGGCTCCAGGACTGACTGTTACGTCCAAAAGCACACTCGGTACTCCCTCCTTTCCTGCCAATCTTTTTATAAGCGACTGCTATGTACACATTATTTCCGCTCCATTCCACCTCCCAGTAACAGCGTTCACTCACACTCTCCCTACAGAACACCTGGACATAGTGGTCAAATCTCTCTAGATGATTAAGGAGATTCTGCTTTTTCGTGACATGTGTAGCTTTTCGGTTGTCCTGGGACAAAACGAGTTTACGATGTGCTGTGTTTGGATCCAGAGTCAGGTTACAGAAATCTAAAATACAAGGTTAGATGTTAGGTTAAATGTAAATGATTTATAATAAGGGTTTTGGTTTTTACTTAGTTTTGTGCAGCTTGATGTTACATTTCTTGTTGCAATATTATACATCAATTAAAAACATAAAATACCAGCATTACATACATTTTTTGACTCCTCTTACCCTTGCTGTTTCTTTCCAAATTATGCAACTTTCCGGCTATGCATCATGTTACGCATCATACCTTTTTCAGATGTGCAATATTTAATATTTATATTTATATTCCTATATATTCCTGTGCAAATTCATACCGTAATTTATTACAATGCAATTTCATACAGTGCAATATTACTATTACAGTTATTCATAATGCAAATTATTACCGTGCAAGTTCATACTGGGAATTATTACTGCGTACTTTCATACGGTGCAATACTATGGTGCATTTTCATACTACAATTTATTACTATGCAACTTCCTACAGTGCAATATTGCATTATTACTGCACAATTTCATTGTGCATTGTGCACTCTATATGACAAGGCTTATATTGTAAATATTTTCCTCTATATTCTCATGTATACAGTTTTATTGTACCTTGCTGTACAATGACAATAACGTTCTATTCTATGTAATATACTGTATGTACTATTGGGTATCATAGTTGTGCAACAAGCCTGCCATCTAGTGGTAAGCCATATAGTGACGTATAAAAAGTTATATTGTATAGAAAGTCAGCAGATAAAATATTGGATATACTATTGGATATAAAGGATATAATATTGACTGGAAGAAAGTTTGGGTATTACCAAATAGATGTTACGAACTTTTTGGCAGATTCTAATGACTCCTCTTACCTTTTTGTACTGAAATTCGGTTCATTGCATCCTGACAGATATCCTCGACTCGTTTTTTCAGCTCTGAGACGGATTTCTTTTCTCTTTCAAATGAGATATTTTGATTGACAGTGATGCTGGGTGAGATGTCCCGTCCAGGAGAAACACAGAGAGACAGGAAGGTCTACAGAGAGGATAAACATAATAAAGGATTTGTGGTCAAACGTATGAGATGTATGGTTGTTGTATTGAGCTTTAAGGAGAACACCTGGTAAGGAACAGCGCCCTCTATAGATCAGACAGTGAGTTTTACCTGAAGGAAGTGGATGTGATCTTGTGTATGTGAAATCTGCTCCAGCTCAGCGATTTTCTTTTGATGATGGGCAATCTCCTGCTCCAGTTGCTTCAGGTGTTGTTCAGCTTGGCGCAATTCAGATTTCTCCTGAGCTCTGATCATCTCTGTTATCTCAGAGCGCATCTTCTCTATGGAGCTGATCATCTCAGTAAAAGCCGTCTCACTCTCTTCTACTGCTTCCTGTGAACGAATCTGAGAGGAGAAACACACTTTTTCATTCATTCATTCACTCATACATTCATTCATCTTCTACCGCTATATCCTCGGGTCACGGGGAGCCTGTGCCTATCTCAGGCGTCTATGGGCATTAAGGCAGGATACACCCTGGATGGAATGCCAACCCATCACAGGGCACACACACACACTCACATTCACACAATAATTTTCCAAGGTGCCAATCAACCTACCGTGCATGTTTTTGGACTGGGGGAAACCGGAGAACCCGGAGAAAAACCCCCTGAGGCACGGGGAGAACATGCAAACTACACACACACATGGCCGAGAACCTTGATCCTGGAGGTGTAAGACGAACGTGCTAACCACTAAGCCACCGTGCCCCGAGAAACACACTTATATAATCTAATGTGTGTGTGTGTGTGTGTGTGTGTGTGTGTGTGTGTGTGTGTGTGTGTTTGACCTTAATAGTGTCCATAGACTGGTTCAGTTCCTGTATCAACTTTTGCTTCTCCTGGATCATTTGCTGAGATTTCATCTTGTCCTTCAATAGTTCATTCTGAAATCAAATAAGAAACAAGCCTTCAACTTGCGTGAGCCATTCAGTCATCATTCTTGTTGCCTTTTACAGTCTATTAAGAAAACCAAGATCACCTGATTGGAACAGGTGTTTTCAGGGTTCGCTCATGCTTAAAACTTTTTCGTTTACAGTAAATAGAAAGGCCCTTTGTGATCGTTATGCCATTCCAAACCAATCGCAATCAAATGTTCCTCATGTACCTCAGCAACATATTGGATTGCATCCCTTTCCATCTCCTTTATGAATTTTCATGAATGATTCAACTCTTCTACTACGGAAATGTTTTCCAGACAAAGACATACGGGGAGACTGTAACAGTTATTACCATGACCTTCAATGTCCTACTGTAACCAGTATCCAGTGTTGGGGAGTAACTACTTACATGTAACGGCGTTACGTAATTTAATTTCTAAATAAAAGTACGAGTAATTTGTTACAGTTACTGAGAAAAAAAAACATGTAGTTTAATTAAAGTTACTTTCAAAGATTACAAATCCCAAAGACTTATTGCCTTTAAACATTACCTGTAACCAATATCCAGTGTTGGGGACTAACTAGACGTTACATGTAACGGCATTACGTAATTTATTTACTAAATAAACTGATTCTGCCAGTCCAGAAATGTGACTGAATAACAAGTAATGATAGGAATGAAAAACGTAGATTTTTCTGCTATTAGTATTTTACTGCGCTATATATTTTTCTAAACACGTGTTACTTTTATACCAATTTGTTACACAAATATCTGTACTTTCTATGTTTTGCATTTTCAAACAAAGGCTTATTTTTAAGCTAAAACGTCTTTACTTTGACTTGACTGAACCAGTGTAGTCAGGTTTTTCCAGAGACCTTTTAATCACGCTTCTTCTTTAGTGTTAGATGTGCGTACCCTTTGGGCATTGTCTATTTTCTCTACAAAAATGTGGTCAAACCTGATGTACACACAAATATACATTCATATATGCATGCAAACACACATTCCAAATTGGAGAGTAAAGTGCACAGAATGTCGTTGAACTTTTTCCAAAATAAAATTTACAGAGAAATTTTGTCAAGTTCTTACTTGTTTTTTATTTCTTTCAGCTTCAGCAACAACCATGTCGTGGCCTTTGTGTTCAACCATCGTACATAAGTAACAGATGAAGCTTTGGTCTGTACGACAGTAGATCTCAATCAGTTTGTCGTGCTGAGAGCAGATCTTCTCCTGAAGCCCGGCCCAGGCGTCAACCAACTTGTGCTTCTTAAAAGCCTGAGATTGATAATGAGGTTTAAGATGATCTTCACAGTAGGACGCCTGACACACCAGACAAGACTTGACAGCTTTGAGTTTTATCCCACTGCAGAAATCGCACTCCACATCTCCAGGTTTGGCACAAGAGTTAGCGTCATCAGAGTTAGCAGGAGAAGCAATTTGGAGTTCAATCTTCTTTAGTTTTTCCACTACTTCAGCCAGAATGTTGTTCTTGCATATAACAGGCCTTGGAGTGAAAGACTGTCTGCACTGAGGGCAGCTGTAGACACCTTTCACATCTTCCAAATCCCAGAATCCATTAATACAAACTTGACAGTAACTGTGGCCACATGGAAGAGTTACTGGATCCTTCAGGATATCCATACACACTGCACAAATAAACCTTTCCTGATCTACTGAAATATTTGCCTCTGCCATTTTCTTGCCCCTCACAAACAGACAATAAACACGAGAGTCTTCTGAGTTTCAGTTTTCCTGAAGTCAACACTGTGTGTTATATTGGGAGTGGGTGTGGCCTCAAAAACAGAAGGGTTGGGCCTTTTAAGTCGAATTTAAGAAAACACAACATAGCAGAATATTCCACGTGGCCACAAAAAAACAGGATCCTTAAGGGGATCCAGACATACCGGTCAAATAAATGTATCTAAATCTCATAAAATACTGGTGTCACATTTCAATGAAAGAGAGAGAGAGAGAGAGAGAGAGAAAGAGAGTGTGTGTGTGTGTGTGTGTGAGAGAGAGAGAGTGGGACGGAGGGAGGGTGGCGATGGCTGAGTCTTCTAAGTTTCATTTCTCCTGAAATGACCCTCCTGTGTGTTGTTGTGTAATAAAGGCGGTCGGTGGCTTAAATTGAAAATTAGGAGCTACAGAACAATGTTCTTGGTGTATAATAGACTTTAACTGTGATTATAGTCAGATAATCCATAGAATAAAAAAATACACATCTTTATTCTACCGTATATTTCAAAGGGGCACGGCGGCTTAGTGCTTAGCACGTTCACCTCACACGTCCAGGGTCGGGGGTTCGATTTCCGTCTCGGCCATATGTGTGTGTGGAGTTTGCATGTTTTTCTCCGGGTTCTCCGGTTTCCTCCTGGTCCAAAAACATGCACGGTAAGTTGATTGGCACCTTGGAAATTGTCCCTAGTGTATGAGTGTGTGTGTGCCCTGCAATGTTGTATCCTGCCTTAATGCCCATAGACGCCTGAGATAGGCACAGGCTTCCCGTGACCTGAGGGAAGATCGTATATAGCGGTAGAAGATGAATGAATGAATATTCTATATTCCCTTGTAACAGTAATTGACCATCAACCTTCATCATAGCGAATGAATTGACCACTACCTAAACTTTTTTTAGTCAATAATGAACTCAGTTTGTTCCTTGGAACTTTCAGAAATCTGTATTCATTCTGGATTCAAATATCTACAGACTAACTATGGGCTGATTTATATATATATATATATATATATATCTATATATATATATATATATATATATATATATATATATATATATATATATAATATAGATAAATTCGCTTTGAAAAACACCTTTAGCGGGTGTTTTTTAATGCACGTCAAATCAACTGAACTTTACTGCAGCAGAACATTAATCCAGACGAAGAAACAACTCATAGCTGAGAAAATGAAATAAACACGAGCAACGTCAAAGGAAAAATGTATTACATTTATTTTTTTAACTTGTAAAATATACAGCTTTATGGAACACATCATCAATATCCATTTTAAAGAGGTAGCAGCCTGAATGAGTTTGCTTATGATACGAATATATCTATTCATATATTTTTTTTTTCCCCAAAAGTATATTTTTATTAACAAATTTGACACCGATAAAAACTGACAATACAATCATACATCATTCTTCCCCCCCCCCCCCCCCCCCCAATTTTCCCACTGCCCCCCCCCCACCCTGTTGTACCATTATACATTCAACCTTGATAATATAAAGAAATGGGGGGAAAAAACAAAGCCAAAGAAGAAGGGATCTACTGCTCTGAATGAACTGAAGGGTCCATCTATGTTATCTGGTCTATGATAGGTTGCCAGGTAGTGAAAAATAAATGTGTACAGCTTCTTGTTGCATACTTAATTTTTTAATATAAGAAAGCATGGCTGGTTCTGTTTACACCTATCACAATTAGGATTTAGATTTGGTTTAATTTTAATCAACTTTGTTTCTGACCAGTGTAGTCTATGGACAACTTTAAATTGAACTAGACATGGGACATTTCCTGAAGAAAATGTGAGGGATGCTTGCCGATGCAAACTACAGCTCCAGGCGCGACCCCTGAGAGCCTGGTACGTTTAATATTTAGAGTTGACTTCAAAATGTTAGCTCGTTTGGAGAATGTTTAGACACCAAAACCACCCTTTTATAGGGAGGAGGCGCGGCTAGTGACACACGTGACATCATGAAATTATCTAGTGTCTGACTCCCGTCGATGTGCCGAGCGTTTAGACATGTCACATGACCCTGTGTCCAAGTTTCGCCTGTTCGCGACCTACTCCATCTCACCATGTGCATGTCGGGTGAACAGTGGAGTGTCAAATTTCCCCATTCATTCTCTATGGGGCTGGAATGTTGCGGATTTCCCGAAATTCCCAACAGGTGTGGGGTTTGGGAGGTATATGATCACACTGGTCCCCCTACGAGTGGATTTGCCATATGTACATGTCAGACGCTCACAGGCCGAACTGTGAGGCACGAAACTTCGGCTCCATTCATTTTCTACGGGAAAATGTTCCCGCTTTTTGGGAATTCTGGTTTCAGAATTCCGCTAGGCGATTCCTTATAAAAGTAATAGCACATCTCTCACAATCGGGCCGCACGATATGATTTATGATTTGTGACGATCGGACAAAAACTGCGCCGAAAAATTGACAGAAACCAGAGAGATTATAATATAGATGCTTTTGCACACGTCACTAATAACTCTGTGTTTAAGGCCTATTGAAAAGGAATGTGTATTATTTAATATTATTTGCCATGAATGGTCCGAAAGGCCTACATCTAATTCCTCTTCCCACATTCTTTTATATATGTCTGAAGAAACAATGGAAAAATACAACATATGGGACATTTCACATCAGTATGACAAATCTAACGCATACAGAAATAGTCTGTTAGATAAAATTTCTTTTTTTTTAACCTAGAAACAAAGATTGTAAATTTTTTTGATGTATAAGACAATTCGTTTGATAATCACACAAAGAGAAATCCGACACCTCTGTTTGTATTCTTCCTAATGTCATTTTGAATCGCACAGCTTTAAAGTTGAGTTATAAAATATAAAGAAACCAGCATATAGTGGCTGAGTAAAAGTAGTGTGGACCCTGTGGATGAGACTCATCGTGTCGGAGACGTTGTAGAAGGACAGAGTTCCTGCCTTGTGATCCACAAACACTCCTACTTTGGAGGATACTGAACTTTGCAGCTCAGTCTCAACGTCGTTGTGCCAGAAAGAGGCGGATGAAGAAGAACACTGCAGACTCCAGGACTGACTGTTGCGCCCAAACATACACTCGTTCCCTTGCCCTTTCCTGCTGATGTCTTTATAGGACACTGATATGGATACCACCATACCGCTCCATTCCACCTCCCAGTAACAGCGCCCACACATTCTTTCCGTGCACAACACCTGAACCCAGTAGTCAAATCTTTCTGGATGAGCAGAGTATCGTTGCTCTGTCCCACTGCATGTCACCGCTCTGTTCTCCTCAGACAGAATGAGTTTATAATATGCCGTGTTGGGATCCAGCGTCAGGGGAAAGAAATCTAAAACAAACAAATGTCTATAGGTTAATTATAGTGTTGTAGAATATATATATATATATATCACTTGACATTAGGGACATTTATTCTACACTAAAATATACATTTGTTTCTGTAAATCTGCTTTGTTTACATGTTTTTTTTAATTAGAAAGCACGTAACACACAAAATTGAATTGGAATTCAATCAAATTATGTGCGAGTGTGTGTACGTTAGTGTGCTTCAACACCTACGCTGCAGAAAATCTTCTCTGCTCTTTGGTCCTGAAGGTGAAATCGTCTCAGCGTCTGCAGCTGTGAAAACAAATAAATAAAAGGTACAGGGATAAGACAGGGATCGTATGTCATTACTACAGCAAGAAATCCATTAAACACAATTAAACAAGTCTCCTTTCACTGCATCCACAGCTGCACCACCCTACACTATCATCATATCCAGCAGATTCTTCTTTAATATTAGCCTCAAAATTTTCCTTGTATTAGAGTTTTCTTGGGCATTTAAGGAATGATGTCAAGCTTTTACACACAAAAAAATAATAAAAAAAAACCTCACTATGTGCCAATGGTAAAACTATGGTTTGCTTTATGACCCATATTTATATGCATTTTATGTATTTGTAGTTATGCACATTTCAAAGTCTTTTGCAAATTACATGAAATAAAATTCACATTTCATGGCTTTCTTTACTGTGAGCAAAAATACATATTTTGTTTTTTATATATTTTGCTTTTCTTGTTACCTTGTGGAACAATTTTACTGAGCTCTTTCACACACATCTTCTTGATTCGTCTTTTCAGATCTGACAGGGATTTCTTTAATCCATCAAATGAGAGATGTTGATCAACAGCGATGCCCGATGAGTCGTTATGTCCAGCGACGTCATGACAAAGCGACGGGAATTTCTTAAAAGAGGATACACATAGTTGAGAAGCTACGATTAAATCAGACCAAATACACACTTTTGATCTCAGACAAGAACATCAATTGTTGCTGTGATGATTTATACAAGAGGAAATATAGGGAGGAACAGCGCCCTCTGTAGATCAGACAAGGAGTAAGCGTTACCTGGAGGAAAAGGATGTGATCGTCAGTGTTTGAAAGCTGCTCCATCTCAGTCATAATCCTCCGAAGATCGGCAATCTCCTGCTCTGTTTGTTTTCGTTGTTGTTCAGCTCGACTCAGTGCGGCTTTCTCCTGAGCTTTGATCACCTCTGTCATTTCTGCGCGCTTTTTCTCCATGTAGCTTATCAGCTCGGCAAAGAAAATAGTACCGTCATCGACTGCTTCCTGTGATTGCATCTGTAAAACACGCACACACACAGACACACACACACACACGCTCTGCTAAAGATGTCTCTTTTTTTTTATCGTGCTCATTGTGTGCATGTAGGGCGCACAGTGGCTTAGTGGTTAGCACGTTCGCCTCACATCGCCACGGTCCGGGTTCGATTCCAGTCTCGGCCATGTGTGTGTGGAGTTTATACGTTCTCCCCGTGCCTCAGGGGTTTTTCTCCTGGTTCTCCGGTTTCCTCCCTCGGTCCAAAAACATGCACGGTAGGTTGATTGGCACCTTGGAAAATTGTCCCTAGTGTATGAATGTGTGTGTGATTGAGTGTGTGTGTGTGTTCTGCAATGGGTTGGCATTCAATCCAGGGTGTATCCTGCCTTAATGCCCATAGACGCCTGAGATAGACACAGACTCCCCGTGACCCGAGGGAAGATCAGATATAGCGGTAGAAGATGAATGAATGAATGAATAAATTGTGTGCATGTATGTTTGTGAGATGGACAATGCGGTGGGGTGTAGAAATTTCTAGAAATGTTGCTATACTCACTCCTCACCTTGATATTGTCCACGGCCTGTTGTAACTCTTGCAGCTTCTTCTGCTTCTCCTCAATCAATTGTCTGGATTTCATCTGTTGCCCATTTAGCTCATTCTGAAAACAAATAAAAATAAGTTTCATTGTTTCTTCCCCAGGAATGCCTGCGGTTATTGAATGAAACCTCATGTAAATGTCATATTAATTCTCCATTCTCCCTTTCTGCATTAGGTTATGTTATGTGTACAGGTTATGGAGACATGATAACTACACATTTTCGAAGTAAATATTGTATTGTTTGACTTGGAAATCAATATGTCAGATAAAACTGATTTTTCCATCATCACTATTAAGCAATTTTTCTAGTTATTCAAAAATTAGTAACAAGATGATAAATAATTTATTATTATTTATTCCTTTGAAAGCATTCACTGTTTATAGCACTTTTGCCACACCTGCCTAAAACTTTTTCACAGTACTGTATATATATATATATATAGTGGGACACGGTGGCTTAGTGGTTAGCACGTTCGCCTCACACCGCCAGGGTCCGGTGTTCGATTCCCGTCTCGGCCATGTGTGTGTGGAGTTTGCATGTTCTCCCCGTGCCTCAGGGGGTTTTTCTCCGGGTTCTCCGGTTTCCCCGGTCCAAAAACATGCACGGTAGGTTGATTGGCACATTGGAAAAATTGACTGGGGATGCAGTTCAGAAAACGAAACTAAATACGATCAATCAGTGAAAAGGTATGGTCCATGTACGTGGTACAAGAACGGACACAGAGTGTTGGGAGAAGAGGGTTTATATAGTTAGAGAGAGAGAGAGAGAGAGAGAGAGAGACAGAGAGAGTGTATATATATATATATATATATGTATATATATATATATATATATGTTTATATATATATATATATATATATATATATGTCTATATATATATATATATATATATATATATATTAGACACACACACACATTTACATTTACAGCATTTGGCAGACACCCTTATCCAGAGCGACTTACAAGTGAGCAATTGAGGGTTAAGGGCCTTTCTCAAGGGCCTACTACTGGTAGCTTGGTGGTTGTGGGATTTGAACCTGCAATCTTCATATATATATATATATATATATATATATATATATATATATATATATATATATATATATATATTCACTCACTGACTCATTCAAATCGTCATTCTGTTGCTTTTGTATCTGTCTATTAATGTACCAAACTATTTGATTTCTTATTTACGCTATTATATTTTTGCAATCAAACTCTTGCAGTGTACATGTCACTAAATAACATCAATAAACAACTCATGAATATTAAAGCTCATAATTCTTCCCATCTCTCATTGCTCTCACTCTTACTGTTTTTCTGTGGCCTCGTACATCAATCCTATCCTCTAAAGCATTATAGCTGGAGTCTATCTCTATCATAGAGAGTGAGAAACACACTTTCTGTCTCTGATGTATTAGTCAAGACCATCTAAATGTTTTCAGATGTGCTCTCTATTTTATTTAATGATTGTTGTTCAATCTTCCTCAGACTTTATTCCTATGTATCAATGGAAATCAATGGATACCACAATTGACTTTCTCTCTCCACTTTATTAGAACGCAAAATAAGAAGTCGTCTCATGATGCAGAACGAATCATTTTATCTGTGTGGTCCAGGCCCTTGGGCTTCCAAAAATTGTATTTGGAAAAAAATCCATTTTGGGATGTTTGCCAGCAATATTTGAAAACAGAATGCAGCATTGTTGAGTAAATACATATGAAATAATAATGAATGTATTAATAATGTACAGTACAATGAATGGGCTGACATGTTTATTTAGAATTGCTTAATAAAAAGTAGTCCACTAAACCATCTACATCCAAATAAGAGTACACCCCTTTTTTTTTTTTTTTTTTTTTTTACCTGTTTTTCAGCTCGTTCTACTTGAGTTGAAACTGTATTATGGTGTTTGTGTTTATCCATCATACACAAGTAACAGATGAAACTTCGGTCAGTACGACAGAAAATCTCGATCACTTTGTCATGGTCGGAGCAGATCTTCTTTTGGAAATCCGCACAGGCTTCAACTAACTTGTGCTTCTTAAAAGCCTGAGACTGATAGTGAGGTTGGAGATGATCTACACCGGGGTCACCAACGTGGTGCCCGTGGGCACCAGGTAGCCCCCAAGGAGCACATGAGTAGCTCTCAGGCTTGCTATAAAAAGTGCAAAACTCATCAGTGAGATGCAGTATAACTAAAATTGTAAACAACTCATCGTTGTGAGATGCGTCTATAATGTAAAATGTAGTTAATTCGTTGTTGATAGTCACTGTCAAGTGTATTTACATAGATAAATGAGTATCATTAATAATAATAATAATAATAATAATATATAACTAAAGGTAAATTTGTTATTTCAGAGGAGTATTTCAAACTGGTAGCCCTTTATATGACTCGGTGTCCATGTAGTAGCTCTCAGTTACAAAAAGGTTGGTGATCCCTGATCTACACAGTACGATGCAAGACACACCAGACAGGAATGAAGAGCTTTGCGTTTCCTCCCAACACAGGAATCACACTCCACATCTCCGGGTCCTGCGTAAGCATCAGCAGAAGAAGCAGCTCGGAGTTTAGTCGTCTTCAGTTTCTCCACCATTTCAGCCAGCATGTTGTTCTTGCGTAGAACAGGCCTGGGAGTGAATTTCTCCCTACACTGAGGGCAAATAAAGAACCTCCTCCGAGCTTCTAAATCCCAGAAACGATTAATACACACTTTACAGAAATTGTGGCCGCACGGTGTAGTAACAGGATCCTTTAGGAGATCCAGACACACTGGACAGCTGAACTGATCCTGATCCACTGAAATACTGGCTGCTGCCATTTTGCTGCACACACACACACACACACACACACACACACACACACACACACACACACACACTCAAGAAAGATGACTTGTTTATTTGGGATTCATTTCCTGCTTCTCTGTTAAGAGGTGTGACCTTAAAGTGCCAGGGTGTACAGAAAAGAAAGCAGTAAAACAAATAGTTGGTGGTTAAAATGATTTTGCAGTGGAACCAGTAGTGGAAATGTAAGGTAAAGATATTTATGTAAAAGTAAAATGTCTACAAAATAAATAGTGAGGTACCAGAAAAATCTACTGAAAAAGCACAGTTAAGAAGTATTTGTACTCCATTACTTCACACCTCTGGATGATGCAGGTGTGAATGCTGATATCAGCATAATAGTCTTCAGGTTATAAATATACAAATCCTTTTTTTCCCCCTTTTTGCCTTTCTCTGATATGGACAAAGAAAGCCCCAAGAAATTCTTCCGAAAAACTGTACGGTTCTATGTACCTGTAGTATTATTTTTACAGATATATGTGATAAATATCAACCCATAGAGCACATGTGTCAAACTCAAGTTTCTCAAGACTCAAATGTGTCATTTATGTGGCCAGCAAGAGATTAAAAGGTGTCTTAACATAAGGCTATGCTGCTTTAAAGCGTGCTTTTACAATAAACCACAACAAATGCAACTATGTTACCTGCAAAGTGACGGCATCCCGCTATCAACGTTTACAGAGGGCGATTTTTCCAATAAGATATTTCTACAAATTATCTCAAAATATCCAGGAGGCAAAAAAAATGTATGCACATGTAAGGCACTTCCAAGAAGATGGCAAATTGAATACGTTTGTGCTTCCAGGAGAAAAAAACGCTTTGTGTTGTGAGGCGACGTCGCTCATCAAACACTATATACTGTCTTATAGTTGCAACTGGCCCTTCTAAGGAAACCGTAATGCTGATGTGACCCACGCTGATGATGAGTTTTACACCCCTGCTTGAACAGACTATGCAAAATTAGCTTTTTTTTAGAGACATTATACATTTCTATAAAAGAATAAAATGTTTACTTAAAAACACCATATATTCATATACCTTGCAGTTAAAAAGAACAACAAATAATAAATAATAATAATAAGAGAATAACATGTTATATGTGGTGGACACAGTGACTTAGTGGTTAGCACGTTCGCCTCACACCGCCAGGGTCCGGGTTCGATTCTCGTCTCGCCCATGTGTGTGTGGAGTTTGTATGTTCTCCCCGTGCCTCAGGGTTTTTTCTCCGGGTTCGCCGGTTTCCTCCCGGTCCAAAAACATGCACGGTAGGTTGATTGTCACCTTGGAAAATTGTCCCTACTGTGTGAATGTGTGTGTGAATGTGTGTGTGTGTCCTGCGATGGGTTGGCATTCCATCCAGGCTGAATCTTGCCTTAACGCCCATAGATGCCTGAGATAGGCACAGGCTCCCCGTAACCCGAGGGAAGATCGTATATAGCGGTAGAAGATGAATGAATGAATGAATGTTATATGTGCATGTATATAAATGCCATTGTAGCTCAGGAAAAAATAAGTATGTGTGACTCACTATTATTTCATACTATATCAACCTCACAGATGAGTTATACCAGATCCTAAACCCAGCGTACAGAGGCTGAGTGAACGTTGTATGGACTTTGTGGTGGAGCCTTATCGTGTCAGAGATGCTGTAGAAGGACACAGTTCCTGCACTATATTCTACAAGCACACCGATTCTCGAAGAGGCTGGACCACTGAGCTCGGTCTTAATGTCATTGTGCCAGAAAGAGACAGATGAAGTAGAACACTGCAGACTCCAGGACTGTCTGTTGTATCCAAACCCACACTTATTACCTCCTCCTTTCCTGCTGATCTCTTTATACGATACTGATATAGACACACCTCCACGCCACTCCACCTCCCAGTAACAGCGTCCACCCACGCTCTGACTACACAACACCTGGGGCCTGGAGTCGAACCTCTCTGGATGTTCAGGGTATCTCTGTTCTGTAATACTGTGCGTCACCGCTCTGCGTTCTCAGACAGAATGAGTTGACGATGGGCTGTGTTGGGATCCAGAGTCAGATACCTGAAATCTAAAACAATGAAATCAGTCAGAAGTGAAATGTTTATCACATGATAAACCCTGATTTGTGTTTTAGTCCTCTTAATTCTGCTTTAAATGAAATGTTTTAAATATTAGCCAGCGTCAGGAGTAAAAATCTGTGTGCGCGTGGGTGCTACACCTACACTTCAGGAAATACTCTCTGCTCATCAGGTCTGAGGGGAAAATCATCTGCACTCCTTTAGCTATGAAGAAATAAAAAGAAATATATACAGAAATAGTAGTTTTAACCATGATCTTGGCAAAAATTTTGTCATGATATAAAACAAAGTCAAGTCCTATAAACTCAAAGATGATCCGATATGCCAGCATCATATGAAGGAATCTCATGCATTGAGAGTTGGATGCCACCTGAGAGTTTTTATTGTCCTGGGGGTGGCAGGTGACATTCATTTTGGCTCTAAAAACAATGTATTTACGACACTGTTCTCCAATGATCTGCCTCTGAGTAAGGGCTTGTTGCAGTGTTTTGGTGTGCTGTAAGACCACGAGCAGTGAATTCCAGCTTTCCTGAGCCATTCATGGTTTAAGCAAGGTATTGCAAGGTGTCATGCAATAAAGTACCAGCCAGATGCTGCGTTTGGAAGTAGTCATGAATATAATAATGAGCATATACAAGGTGGTATCAGAAGGTTTCATCACTAATTGTGCTAACTGGTGCCATTCTGAACACATGCCTTACCACATCCATGATTTAATCTAAAAACGTTGACATAGGGTGATGCTTGAAGTCCAATGCTTTTTACACCACTGAGGAGAGCCATTGCAAGTTGCAGAAAGTGCTGTGACACTCTTAGAAAAAAAAGCCTTCTAAGACGGAAGTGGGAGCACCACTCCATCACCTCGTCCCATCATCTGGCCCTCACCCGTCGAATGCTGTTCATAGACTTCAGTTCAGCATTCAAGACCATCATCCCTAGCACTATTAGCACTATTTGTAAGTCACTCTGGAGAATGGCGTCTGCTAAATGCTGTAAATGTAATCCCTCAGCACCTGATTGAGATGATGAACCTACTGGACATGAACATCTCCCTTTCCAACTGAATCCTGGACTTCCTGAATGGAAGACCTCAGTCAGTCCGGATCCGGAACAGCATCTCCAGCAGCACCACAATGAGCACTGGGGCCCTTCAGGGCTGTATTCTAAGCCCATTTCTGTTCACTTTGCTGGCTCACAACTATGTGGCACGGCACAAACCACACCATCTAGATCGCAATGATACACGACCGTGGTAGGTATCATCAGCAAGAACGACGAGTCAGCATTCAGAGAGGAGGTGCATCATCTATCATCCTGGTATAGAGCCAACAACCTCTCTCTGAAAGGTGAAAAACATATTGAGATAGATGTTGAGATTTTCACTGATCATCGATGGATCTTCTGCGGAGATGGTCAAGAGCACCAAACGGTGAGCAATGGGGAATATTGTGAAGGTGATAGTGTGTAAAATTAGATTAATAAAGTGCTTTCTTGCAAACAGATCCAGTCTCAAAACCTTTTATATATATATATATCACTGCATATGAGAGATGGTAGCTCAGTGGTTACGGAATTGAGCTCTGGACCGGAAGATCACAGGTTCAAATCCCTAGCATAACCCTCAATTGCTCAGATGCAAGTTGCTCTGGATAAGTGCATCCAAAATGCTGGAAATGTAAATGCGAAAGAAGTTTATATGTCAATATTAACTTCTCATTATTGTCTCAATATAGAGTATAAGGTATAGTGTGTGTAGCTGGGTGATTGAGAATACTAGATCCATCCATCCATCCATCCATCTTCTAGAGCTTATCTGGGACCTGGTCGCTGGGGCAACAGTCTAAGTAGAAATGCCCAGACTTCCCTCTCTCTAGCCACTTCCTCTAGCTCCTCCAGGGGGGGACACCAAGACGTCCCCAGAACAGTCGAGAGACATTGTCCCTCTTCCCCAAGGCCTCTTCCCATTGGGACATGCCCGAGGACTCATCCGAAATTGATGCCGGTGTGGAGGAGCAGTGGATCTACTCAGAGCTCCTCCCGAGAGACCGAGCTTCACACTCTAAAGGAGCGCCCAGCCAGCCTGCGAAGGAAGCTCAATTCGGCCGCCTGTATCCGGGGAATAGAATACTAGAATGTGTAAGAAATGTAGTTCTTATTTAAAGTCTGCAATGTCAGCTGGGAAATGGTTTAAGCCGAATTTGTGATTACAATGATCTTTTTTCTGATGCTTGAGCAATTCCACCACAGTCTCCTTACCCTTATCCAGAGCCACCTACAGTGATCTCATTTATACAACTTAGCAATTGTGTAACACGCTCAAGCGCCAAGCAGAGTCGCATTGAGATACCACTTCTTTGCTGCAATGTAAAATACACACTTGCTTTTTTTAATTTTTTTTTTTACCTTGCGGATGTTTTTTATTCAGATCCTCCTGACAGGTTTTCCCATCTTGTGTTTTTATATCTGGCAGAGATTTTGTCCCTCCAACAGACGATACGTCTTGATTGAAAGTTATGCTGTTACATCCAGAAGAAACACAGGAAAGAGATGGGGATCTCTACAGAGAGGAAAATACATAATATTGCGTGTCCTTGTTTAAGGTACAGACCATTTAAAGATGGTAAAAAGGGTCTCACACTTTGCTTAGATTGAAATAATTGTAATGCAATGTCCCCAAATTTTAGGGACTTCCAGGGACCACATTTTCGGTTCACACCAAAATTTGTGAAAATGTAATTGTAAATATGTTTTACTCATATCATATCCTTATATGATAAAAAGATGACTTTAAAGCTAAAAGGTCCAAGCCACTTCTTATCTACTGGTAGAGGTATTTTTTACATGAGACGGTGCGCTATATTATATTTCATTCATTCATTCATTAATCTTCTACCCCTTTTATCCGATCTTCCCTCGGGTCATGGGGAGTCTGTGCCTATCTCAGGCGACTATGGGCATTAAGGCAGGATACACCCCGGATGGAATGCCAACCCATCTCAGGACACACACACACACACACACACACACACAAACACACATTCATACACTAGGGACAATTTTCCAAGGTGCCAATCAACCTGCCGTGCATGTTTTTGGACCGGGGGAGGAAACCGGAGAACCCGGAGAAAAACCCCTGAGGCATGGGGAGAACATGCAAACTCCACACACACATGGCCGAGACAGGAATTGAACCCGGACCCTGGCGGTGTGAGGCGTACGTGCTAACCACTAAGCCACCGTGCCCCCAATATTATATTTATTATTTATTTATTACTGAATATGTTCATATTTACTTCCTTTAGCAAATTTATGATTCAATAAATAAATATATGTTTAGTATTTTCCTACTTTATCAGCCATTTTATTCATTTTAAGAACCATCAGATGGTTCACTGGTTATCGGCAAGTAAGATCCAACCGAGCTATCCGTATCAATAAAATCCTCTAACCTCATTAACTGTTTGTTAGATTTACAAACTAAATGTATGCATATGGAAATGTCCATTATGACATGATCAATTATGAATAATAATGTTTTATATAATATAAAATTAGCTGTATGGTGCATTACAAAAAAATAGTGTTACAGCATTAGATCTGTATATGGAATTAGGGAAGTATGGAATCACTGGTAACCCCTGCTGTAAGGAGTCCCCCTTTCTCTTCCCATCTATGTTTTAGTATAATAAAGTAGTATATGGTTTTTGTTTTTGTTTTCTTTTACTTTTATTTTACTTAAAGAATACTGATTCTACAGAATTACAGAATCAACACTCGACCATGTTGCATGGCCATATATCTGCTCCAGGAACAGCCATTGTATAAACGAGTGCGAAAACAACCCTTAAACAAAGATGTTGCTTGGTAACTTTTTAGAAGTCCATTTAGACTGAATGGCAATTGTTTAACCAACATAATCAAATCAATAGAAATAAATAGAGCATTCATTTCTCACCGGTTTATTCGCACCCGTATTGTGGATTATGCATTCATCCATCATCTCCTGTAGCTCTGCACAGGCTTCAACTAACTTGTGCCTCTTAAAAGCCGGAGATTGATAGTGAGGTTGAAGGTGATCCTGACAGTAGGCAGCCTGACACACCAGGCAGGAATTAACGGCTTTGCGTTTCCTCCCGATGCACGAATCACACTCCACATCTCCGGGTCCTGCGTAACCGTGAACAGAAGCTTCTTTTAGTTCCTTCGCCTTTAGTTTCTCCACCACCTCAGCCAGAATGTTGTTCCTGCGTAGACCAGGCCTCGGTGTAAAAGTCTCCCTGCACTGAGGGCAGCTGAAGATCCTCCTCTGTACTTCATCATCCCAGAAGCGGTTAATACAAAATGTACAGAAATTGTGGCCACATGGAGTCGTTACAGGATCCTTTAGGAGATCCAAGCACACTGGACAATTGAACTGATCCAGAGTAATTAAAATCCCAGCCTCTGCCATTGTTATGGACTAACGCAGAGACAGTGAACGTGTTTTTTGTTTCGTTTTCCAGTGGAAGGATCTTCCTGGTTCTGTTAAAGCAGGAGAGAGTAGGAGGAGTGTCTTTAAAGAGAAAGAGATGTTTGGCGTGCGGTGGAGGGTGTTTTTTTTTTATATTATCTTTACTGTTATATAAGGATTTTTTGTGTAATATTTATGACCGCATTATTCAAAATGCATTTGTGATGTGCTGGTGTTTTTATGATGTATCTGACATAATTTTACTACTGAAATGAAAGACAATATATAAAGAATAAAAAGTGTAAACAACAACAAGTAAACAAGGGGATCATAATCATAATAGCCTTATTGGCACTTAACGCTCAATCACGGATATGAAGCGGGTTCCTTGTCCGGTTACTTTTTTGTAAAGATAGAAAAAGCAAAACATTAAATAAACTAATGTAATAATACTAAACTGAGTTATCAAGACCTGATCTACATATACACTACAGGTGACTTTCATTTGTTATTGACTTTTATGATTTGGCATTTTTTCATTTGCTGGATGATCAGTTTATGTTTTTAAACCTGTCTGACCTGTTGTGTGACCAGTGTAGTCAAAGCAGCCAGTATTAGATAGTTTACTTTATTTTATGTATTTACTTCACCCTAATCAGCACTTTCTCAGTAGTAGAACAAGGCTTCATTTATTAGTTTTTCTTTTGTAAGTTTTCTTGTGTGTTTTTTTTGTTGCTGTAACTGAATGTTATTTTTCCAGATGAACGTGTGTGTGTCTATGTGAGAGAGACAGACTGGATTTAAATAGATTTAATAAGGTATAATAGATCATATGAAATTTACTCCCAGCAGCATCACAGCAGTTTGATTACATTTTATTATTTAAAATGTACAAAACTTATACAGTATATGTATACACACACATATCTATCTATCTATCTAATCTATCTATATATATATATATATATATATAATATATATATATATATATATATATATATATATATATATATATAACACCTGAAATGCTGAAGCTGTGGAGATAAATCAGAGACAGTAATGTGACATGTATACATATACAATTTCTCAGCATGTCGAATTTGAATTGAACTCAATGGAAATCACATTTAAGTAAATTCATACATTCATTCAGCTTCTACTGCTTTATCAGATCTTCCCTCGGGGCACGAGGAGTCTGTGTCTATCTCAGGCGTCTTGGGGCATCAAGGACAGGACACACCCTGGTTGGGGGTGCCAACCCATCGCAGGACACACACACACTCACACACACTCACATTACACACACTAGGGACAATTTTCCAAGGTGCCAATCAAACCTACCGTGCAGGTTTTTGGCCCTTGGGAAGCCGGAGGAAAACCCCCTGACGCAAAGGGAGAAAAGGGAGACGCCCTTATCCAGAGTGACTTACAACTGAGCAATTTAGGGTTAAGGGCCTTGCTCAAGGGCCAAACTAATGGCAGCTTAGTGGTGGTGGGGTTTGAACCTGTGATCTTCCTGTCCTGAGTGCAACACCCGAACCACTGGGCTACCACCTCTCATATACATATATATATATATATACACTTTTGGAAATTGTATTTTAGTGATATGAACTATATATATGATATGATTATATATATATATATATATATTTTTTTTTTCATATCACTATAATACAATTTCTAAAAGTACATACTGTACAGCATTAAAAACATCCTTATTACATTACATTACATTACATACATTATGCAATGTTCAATGACAATAATAAAAATAATCATTCTATAAAATAAAATCATTTCATAAACATTTCATTCAATAGCACAGCTTGAGTGTTTACCCACACAGAACCCAGCGCGCAGCGGCTGAGTGAATGTGGTCTGGATTCGGTGAAGCAGGCTCATCTGAGTAGTGTCAGAAATGTTGTAGAAGGACAGAGTCCCTGCACTGTGGTCCACATACACTCCTATTTGAGAAGACGCTGTCACTTGGAACTTTGGAGTTTTGATTTTGTTGTGCCGGAAGCAGACAGAGGAAGAAGAACAGAGCAAACTCCAGGACTGACTGTTGTATCCAAACAAACACTCAAAACCCTCTCCTTTCCTGCTGATCTCCTTATATGAGACTGATATAGAAACACTACCAGTCCATTCCACCTCCCAGTAACAGCGTCTAAAAAATTCTCTCGTTGCAGAGGACCTGAGGCCAGTTGTCAAATCTGTCTGCATGATGAGCGTATCGCTGTGGGAGACTACTATACTTCACCAATTTTTTCTTTTCCGACAGAACGAGTCGACGATGCACCGTGTTGGGATCCAGAGTCAGATGACAGAAATCTAAAACAATAAAATGCCCACATTGATTTTTCTCTTTTTTTTTTTTTTTTTTTTTAGAAATAAAATCAATTTATGACTAAATGATATTATGCAGTATAACGCAGAACTTATAGCAAGTGAGTCTTGTTTCAGTTTGTGTCAGTACAGTATATAGGATATCTATCTATCTCTCTCTCGTATAGAGATATATATATATATATATATATATATATATATATATATATAGATATATATATATATATATATATATATATATATATATATATATATATATATATATATATATATATAGGGGAGGTGGTTTATATAGGTGGTAGCCCAGTAGTTAAGGTGTTGGACTCTGGACCGGAAGATCACGGGTTCAAAGCCCCACCACCATCAAGCTGCCACGAGTGGGCCCTTGAGCAAGGCCCTTAACCCTCAATTGCTCATTTGTAAGTCGCTCTGGATAAGGGCGTCTGCAAAATGCTGCGAATGTAAATGTAAATATATATAAAATAGAATAGCCTTTATTTGTCACATATACATTACAGCACAGTGAACAGTGAAATTCTTTTTCTTCGCATATCCCAACTTGTTGTTTGGTAGCTGGGGACAGAGCGCAGGCTATCAATATGATACGGCACCCCTGGAGCACAGAGGGTTAAGGGTCTTGCTCAAGGACCCAAGGGTGGCAGCTTGGCCATACCGGGGGCTCGAACCCGGATCTTCCAATCAGCAGTACAGCACATTAAACCACTGAGCTGCACGCCCTCCTCCAATCATATTCAGATATTATTGAATTTTAGTCACCAAGGAAAAATCTGATTTAAATACAAATGATTTCAAATGATTTGTCCACATGTATGTGTTTGAGACTTACACTGCATGAAATCGCCTCTGTTTTTCGGCTCTGCAGATAACACCTGAAATGCTGAAGCTGTGGAGATAAATCGGAGACAGTAATGTGACATGTATACAATTTCTCAGCATGTCGAATTTGAATTGAACTCAATGGAAATCACATTTAAGTAAATTCATTCATTCATTCAGCTTCTACTGCTTTATCAGATCTTCCCTCTGGGCACGAGGAGTCTGTGTCTATCTCAGGCGTCTTGGGGCATCAAGACAGGACACACCCTGGTTGGGGTGCCAACCCATCGCAGGACACACACACACACTCACACACACTAGGGACAATTTTCCAAGGTGCCAATCAAATTACCGTGCAGGTTTTTGGCCCTTGGGAAGCCGGAGGAAAACCCCCTGACGCACAGGGAGAACATACAAACTCCACACACACATGACCGAGACAGGAATCGAACCCCGACCCTGGCGGTGTGAGGCAACCACTAAGCCACCGTGCCCCCATTTAAGTAAATTTATTCATTCATTCATTCATCTTCTACCGCTTTCCGATCTTCCCTCGGGTCACGGGGAGCCTGTGCCTATCTCAGGCGTCTATGGGCATTAAGGCAGGATACCAAATGCCAACCCATCGCAGGGCACACACACACACTCAAACACACATTCATACACTAGGGACAATTTTCCAAGGTGCCAATCAACCTACCATGCATGTTTTTGGACCGGGGGAGGAAACAGGAGAACCCGGAGAAAAACCCCCTGAGGCACGGGGAGAACATGCAAACTCCACACACACATGGCCGAGACGGGAATCGAACCCCCGACCCTGGCGGTGTGAGGCAAACGTGCTAACCACTAAGCCACCGTGCCTCCCTAAGTAAATTTAGGATTTTTTATTTTTATTTAACCTGGCCGCATGGTAAATGTATTTTGATGTTATTTGCAAGGTTACGTCTAATAGTTTTTGGTCATTTATTTTACCATGTGGAAGGATTCTGTTGCATTCCTCCTGACAGAGTTCCTCGACTCGTTTTTTCAGATCCGAGACAGATTTCTTCACTCCGTCAAGTGAATTTGGCTCACTGATTGTAATGCTGAATGAGTCTTCACATACGGGAGGTACACAGACAGATGGGAATCTCTACAGAGAGGAAACACATCATACAGAAGGAGATGAGTGTAAGAGAAGAGACGACTGTATTAGTCTAGAGCTCCAAGAAAAAAAAACTTTCTGCTGATTTACAGTGAATCTGCAGATCAGACAATAGCTTACCTGAAGGAAATGCATGTCATCATGTGTTTGTGAAAGCCTCTCCAGGTCAGTGACTCTGCTTTTGAGCTCTGCGATCTCCTGCTCCAGTTGCATCAGGAGTTGTTCGGCTTGACTCAGCTGAGCTCGCTCCTGAGCTCTGATCAGCTCGCTAATTTCTGCACGCTTTTTCTCCATGCAACTGATCAGCTCAGTAAAGGTAGTGTCATTCTCGCTTACTGCTGCCTGAGAACTCTTCTGCAGACACACAAAAATAGCTCTTTCTATTTTTCCAAACATTGTCCATTTTGTACATTTATGTGTGTTTTTTTTTGTGTTCTTCAATTCTCACCTTAATATTGTGTACAGTCTGTTTCAGCTCATGCATCTTCTTCTGCTTCTCTTCGATCAGTTGCTGAGATTTTATCTGCTCCATCTTTAAATCATTCTGCGACCAAATAAAACGCATGTCATGAGTCAATGTATCATCAGACCCAAAATCTGATTCACTTCATACACACTCTCCAAATTTTGATGCATCTGAACACTTATAAAACACATACAAGTATAAAACACAATGTAATCCTCTGCCTCTTAATCTTAGGGAGTTGGAAGCTCAGTGGTTAAAGCATTGATGTCTGGACCAGAAGAAGACAGGTTCAAATCCCACCACTAACAAACTACCACTAGGGGGCCTCTGAGACCCCCAATTACTCATTTGGTCTGGATAAGTTATCTAAATTCCGTAAATATATTTATTTTTCTCAAAAATGACACAAAAAACATATAATGTCAAGCACAATGGAGGAAAGAATCATAAAATACTCTACTCGAGTAAAAGTACCCAAACTAGTTGATTTTAGCTGTAAGCTTTACAAATTAAAGTGCAAACACAAAAATGAAATAAATACAGCAAAAATAAAAAACAACAACAACAACAACGACACGACAGCTCATTACTCGAGTCTGTGCTTACAGTGCAAAAGAAATGGCATCTTTAAATGGCTGTTTAAATGTCATTTATGTATTCAACATGTGTCATTTATGCAAATGTAGATTTAGAGTTCAGCCAGTGATTGCACACATCGAGTAACTTTTGTTTCGGTGCTCTGTTTATCTTGTCCTCCACTGTCTACAGTGTCAGTAGTTTTTTTAGTTTTTAGTCCAACTTCAAACAAAACATAAGTAAATGTACGGAAACTACTTAATTACGGTAATGCAAATAAATCTGATCACGTGTGAGCTATGATAAGAAGATGAAGTCTTAAATATGTTTTGCAAATAGCAGTTATGTTGCACTGTTATTTAAACCTTAGCCAAAATGTTGTTAGATTTAAAGTGGTGATTGTGCAAAATGAAGAATGTTGTTTGTTTACAGTGTTCTGTCAAAAAAAAGAACTTTCACTTTACAGACAGTGACTGGTAATGGTACTTGATGAGGCCCAGTTCTCACCTGCTTTTCTATTCTTTCTGTTTTAGTTGAAACAGTCTCGTGGTGTCTGTGGTTATCCATTGTGCAGAAGGAACAGATGAAACTTTGGTCGGTACGACAAAAAATGTCGATCTCTCTGTCGTGCTTAGAGCAGATCTTCTCTTGTAGCTCTGCACAGGCTTCGACTAACTTGTGCTTCTTAAAAGCCGGAGACTGATAGTGAGGTTGGAGATGATCTACACCAGGGGTCACCAACGTGGTGCCCGTGGGCACCAGGTAGCCCCCAAGGAGCACATGAGTAGCTCTCAGGCTTGCTATAAAAAGTGCACAACTCATCAGTGAGATGCGTCTATAATGTAAAATGTAGTTAATTCGTTGTTGATAGTCACTGTCAAAAATCACAAGTGTATTCACATAGATAAATGAGTATCATTAATAATAATAATAATATATAACTAAAGGTAAATTTGTTATTTCAGAGGAGTATTTCAAACTGGTAGCCCTTTATATGACTCGGTGTCCATGTAGTAGCTCTCAGTTACAAAAAGGTTGGTGATCCCTGATCTACACAGTAGGAAGCCTGACACACCAGACAAGAATGAACCGCTTTGCGTTTCCTCCCAACACAAGAATCACACTCCACATCTCCGGGTCCTGCGTAACAGTGAGCAGAAGATGCGGCTTGATGTTCGGTCAGTTTTTCCACCAAGTCAGCCAGCATGTTGTTCTTGCGTAGAACAGGCCTTAAAGTGAAAGTCTCTCTGCACTGAGGGCAGAAAACCCTCCCCAGACTTTCAGCATCCCAGAAGCGGTTAATACACTCCTTACAGAAATTGTGGCCACATGGAGTAGTTACTGGATCCTTAAGAGGATCAAGACACACAGCACAGATAAATGTATCATGATCTATTATAATGTTGTCTTCGGCCATTTCGCTGTAGTCACACACGCACTCACAATAAAGCTGTGTTGAACTTCCTAGTTCTACTTGTGGTATAGTGTGACACTATAGCTGTGGCTTTAAAGAGACAGTGTTATTTTGTATAAATTCCCTTTTTTTTTTGCATCGTTGAATGGATTCTAGTCTGTTATAACATACATAACATATATATATATATATATATATATATATAGATATTATATATATATATATATATATATATACATTTAAGATTTTGTCAGTTTAAACAAAAAGACTGTTTCTAACTTATTTACTTTGATCGTTTAAATGTCATTGTTGCAGTGTATTTCATTTTTTAGCACTCTGTTTACATATTTTCGTATTTAATATAATGCTTGTTGAATCTATAGGAATGCTGCATTTATGAATCTATCAATATGTGATTACTGTACTTTATTTTTATCTGTTACATTTACATATGAACAATAAATCGTCTGCTAGTTACAGCTGCATTTTGTTTAAATGTTTTCTTCTTTTCTAATGCATAATTGTGTACACTATTTGTGTTATGTAAATCGGTAATAAAAAAATTATTTATAAAAAAAAAAAAAAAGAAAAGAAAAATGTTTGTAAATTAAGTTTTTGTTCACTTTACCGCCATCGTGTGGCCGGTCCGAATAAATAATAATAATAATAATAAAATAATAATAATAATAATAATAATAATAATAATAATAATAATAATAATAATAATAATAGTAATAATAATAATAATAATAATTATTATTATTATTATTGTTTTTATTATTATTATTATTAATTACAATAAATTACAATTGAGTTTCACAATTTTCCGAGTGATCTCTTAATAAGTTTAATGGTAGATACCGGAAACCTTTGGTAAAGTTCTCCAATCAGCTGCCAGAGCAATTTTCCAACACATTTTATGATTGGATAGACAATAGATAATGGGCGGGACTTTACAAGCAAAGGTTATAAATTTCGAGACCCAGCGGGTGGGGAAAAGGCAATAGGGATTAATCCGGGGAAAAGCGTTAATAAGCGGAGTTTCACAGGTAAAACGGAACAGGTGCGTATTGTAGGTGTTTGCATGTTTACATGAGTTACAAATGAGTACATTTTCCCCAATTCGGATAGTTTCAAATGTATTTTCTAGGAAGTTCCAAGTCAGTTTTGTGTTGCTGTAGGTAAATGTGCTTTAATGAGATTAATGATATTCTCTTTGTGGACATTTTCAACAAAATCCCACCTGGCGTTTCCGTGTCCACCAATTAATCTAAGATATAAATAAATAAACGAGCGTGTTTTACAACTATTAACATTATTTTTAAAATATAAATATTCCATCGTTTTGCCGAAAATGTGCACGCTGTAGTATCACCTCAATCCACTTGGTGGCGACAAATTATATTAAATTCTCTCCATCTCGAATTCTCTCGTTCCTTTAGACCAGGGATCACCAACCTTTTTGTAACTGAGAGCTACTACATGGACACCGAGTCATATAAAGGGCTACCAGTTTGAAATACTCCTCTGAAATAACAAATTTACCTTTAGTTATATATTATTATTATTATTAATGATACTCATTTATCTATGTGAATACACTTGTGATTTTTGACAGTGACTATCAACAACGAATTAACTACATTTTACATTATAGACGCATCTCACTGATGAGTTGTGCACTTTTTATAGCAAGCCTGAGAGCTACTCATGTGCTCCTTGGGGGCTACCTGGTGCCCACGGGCACCACGTTGGTGACCCCTGCTTTAGACGTTGTTATATATATATATATATATATATATATATATATATATATATATATATATATATATATATATATATATATATATATATATATATATATTGCTCTCTCTCTCTCTCTCTCTCTATATATATATATATATATATATATATAGAGAGAGAGAGAGCATATAATATATATATATATATATATATATGTATGTGTATAATATAATATATATATATATATATATATATATATATGCAGGGTTTTTTTTTTTTGTTTACAGTTGGGATTATGATTTTGCCTAAGATTTCTTTCTGTTTTTCAGTCAATTGTCGTGAACTCATGGATTTTCTAAGGAGAAACAAAAAGAAAAAAAGATGCAGAGCCTCAGATGGCTTCAGCAGACGATTTGAAGGCAAGATGAACGTTTGAGAGGTTTCATATTGCAGATGACCAGCAGCCATGCTGAACAGTGTATAGGTTGGCATTGGAGAAGTTATCTTGCCTGGGATTTGCTTTATTTAAGGATTTGCATTGTATGTGTTTTTATTTTTCTGATAACCTTATAAACTATGTCCTAAACTACTTAGAGAATTTTATTGAATGTAACCGATTGTTTGCTGTAAATAGGATAATTGTTGAAGCGAAAGGAAAATGTCACCTTTACGTTGCAATTTATTGTCAAAACGCGAATCTGTCTGTAATACATATTTTAAATTATTTATATAAATAATTGAGTTTTACAAATAAAACTGAATGGAGGTATTGGGGTTTACCACAGACTAACTGTTGTTAATTATGTATATTTAAATAATTATATGCATTAGAATTATTTATTAATTTTCACTCCAGTGGATCTGAATCCTCTTGAAATTGTTTCTCATGTTGTATTCAGATGTTTACAGACTCCAGGATGAGGTTTTGGGAGAAGGAGCGTATGGGTTTGTGCAGGCGTGCGTCAGTCTGAGCACTAGGAAAGAGTACGCAGTGAAGGTGAGATCACTGTTTCGACATTGATGATGATGATGATGATGATCAGAACAAAGCGTTTCAGGATTAATGGGTCTAGAACAGGGATGTCAAACTCGGTTCCTGGAGGGCCGCAGCCCTGCAGTGTTTTGTTCCAACCCTGCTCCAATATACATACCATGTAGTTTTCAAATAAACCTTAATGACTTGATTAGTTGGATCAGGTGTTTTTAATTATGCTTGAGTTTAGTTAAGTTAGTTTGACACCCCTGGTTTGGAGCCAATTAGAACAACAACAAAAAAAAGCTAGTAAAAATATTTTCCCACAAAATCATATTTATTAGCATAAGATGAAGGAAGGTAGGAGAAATTCTTAGCACACTTTGAGGAAGCTCTCAAATATTAAGTTCTAGAATGGGACTTAGCTTCCAACATAATTAAAACACACCTGATCCAACTAATCAAGTCATTAAGGCTTATTTGAAAACTATATAGCATGTATATTGGAGCAGGTTTGGAACAAAACACTGCAGGGCTGCGGCCCTCCAGGAACCAAGTTTGACACCCCTGTTCTAGACATTTCAAATTAAAATTTAATTTGTCACATACACAGTACGATATGCAGTGAAATGCTTAGGCAACTGCCCTGACCTTAAAAACAAGACTATTAAAAGGAATAATATAAAATAAAAAATATAAGAAAGTGACTGACCTGAGAGAGAATATTACTTAAATGAGAAATATAAATAAAATCTATCTGTACAAATAGAAAATGTGGAATTGTGGGAGTGGAGTAAACATAAGGGAACGGAATGTCCAGGTGTGTGCAAACATGCAATAAAGTGGCATATTTAATGCAGTAAAGTGACGTATTTAATGCAGCAAAGTGACATATTTAATGCAGCAAAGTGACATACTTTAAAAATAGTCACGGAGAAGTGTGAAGATAAATGCCTTACAACTATAAGTATGTTTTAATATTTTATCTCATGTATATATTTATTATCTAACACTCAATATAAACTATAGAGAATGTATCTGATGTACACTTCCTGGCATGCATTTGGAAGTTATTGCTCTTTTATGGTTTTTGAGACATGCTCATGTCCATTTTTTTTTTTTATATGCAACAAACGTGGTCATTTAAAAATGGCCTTTGACTTGAGTATATAAATGTCTAAATACTGTTTATCCGGATAGTTTATTTCTCCAAGCATTCAGCTGAAATACTTTCCACTGCCTTCTTGTAAAACTTGGCAATGATGGACTTTTCTTTCTTTTGATCCAATTAATCTTGGAGCGGGTTTAATAGGATTTAGACCGGGAAGGTCGTACCAGATGACGGTTTTCCTTTCTAAATAATACTTACAGAGCTTAGACATACAATTTGGTTCCCAAAATGGAATTGCATGGTGATGAAGTTTGGACTGGGAGCCATGTTGGTTCAATACCTCCCCCGCTTCAAAATAACCCCAAACCATCAGAGATGTCTAGTAATGAAGTACAAATTCTTTACTTAAGTAGAAATTTGGTGTATCTTCACTTAATATACTGACTTCTACTCATTACATTTTCATGCATTTATCTGTATTTTCTACTCCTTGCTTTTTAAAATAGCCCTTGTTACTCCTATTTCATTTCGGCTTGTCATTAAAAAATCCTATCCACATAAACGGCTCCATAACAATGTGAGTGAATATGATTGTTGTTGGATGAGATATAAACATGTACTATTTCGACACCCTATTGGTTTATACACGATCCATCGCACCTGCACAGGACGACAAATAATGGCACACTCCAGCGAGGACATAACCAGTGTTGTGGGTCTGCTGCTTTCTCTTCATCCTCCGCATATGAAGATGCAGTTGGGAGTTTAGCAGTCTATGCTTTTGTCCTTAATGGCTTTTTTTCCTCCTTAAACTACTTTTACTTTTATACTTTAGTTTTTGTAACCAGTACTTGGACACTTTTACTTGAGTAAAAAGCTTGTCTGGCCTAGTCTGGCCTAGTTTCATGCGGCTCTTTAGGAGCTTTCACATAACATGCGTCAATGGGAATGGGATGATGTTCATGTGTACCCATGTGTATGATGTGGCTCTTTGCAGTAACACAGAAAACACACTGGCTCTTAGCCTCCTACTAGTTGGCCACCCCTGTTTTAAGTCTTTTAAAACCTTGTAATCTATACTTCTACCTGAGGAATGAATGGGAATATTTTTGACACCAGT
>JACRUU010000026.1:16084481-16194481 GCA_030449085.1 Kryptopterus vitreolus
ATTTGATAATTTTCAAGAGTATTATTCTAATAGTTTAATAAAAGCTGCTACAGAAAATGTAGGTTGATTGGCACCTTGGAAAATTGTCCCTAGTGTATGAATGTATGTGATTGTGTGTGTGTGTGTGTGTGTGTGTGTGTGTGTGTGTGTGTGTGTGTGTGTGTGTGTGTGTGTGTGTGTGTGTGTGCGCCCTGTGATGGGTTGGCATTCCATCCAGGGTGTATCCTGCCTTAATGCTCATAGACGCCTGAGATAGGCACAGACTCCCCGTGACCTGAGGGAAGATCGGATATAGCGGTAAAAGATGAATGAATGGCACAGAAAAGATTCTCAGACTGTGGGACTTCCTCAAGGTTTACTACTTGGTGCATTGGATGTTATATAAAGGACATCCTTCAGAGGATGTGATCCATCACCCCGGTTCATCACCTTCTTAATAATCTTCTTGTAACATTAAATGTGTTGCCTTCTTTCCTCTCTCAGAGGGTCGAGTGTCCAGGACCTCACCACCTTCACTTCTCAAGTGATGGCCGTGAATCGACAAGTGGTCCGACAGGAAGTGAAGGACGAGTCGGAGGAGAAGGATCGGATCACGTTTGGCGTCGCCTCCTCCACGCTCCATTGTGCGTCCCTGTGCTCGCTGTCCCTGTCTCGCCTCTACCAATCTCGTCTGGCTCGGCAGCACGGAGAAAGCAGAGGACACCACCTCAACCCTCCCATCACGGTCAGAGGTGGCACCTAGCATCTCTCCATGAGCGAGTCGGTGTGCTGTACCTGAACTACCTGCTGGGATTCTGTACGCGATGTAGCATTATGGGAAATGACGGAAACCACAAACTACCCAGAATCATGAGTTTTGTAGGAATGCGTCTAACGAGGCACACACAATGTTTAATCGAAATGAAAATGAACACTAATCCCTGAAAAATATTGGATTGTCCCACAATTTATTCCTTTTTTTTTTAATACTTTTTGTTTTAAAACCTTTCTTAATATTAAGAAAAGGAAAAAAGTGATCATATTGATAGACTGCCAGTGTCGGGGATTTCAACATGTATTTGTTCCAACTTTATTTTTGTAGTATTTTTAACCATTTTAAATGTAATTTTAATTTATTAACCCATTTAGCACTTTTTTTTCCATATTGCATTTTTTCTTCTTACTTCTATTGTTTTGTTTATGTGGGGTTTTTTTGTTCCCCCTTCCCCTACCTCTTCCAGATTATTAAAAAAAAAACAAATCAGTGATGCTAGTGTTAACTTTCTATATCCTGGCATCATTTTGATTGTTTTTAATATAATTCCTGGAGAGACTTTTTTTCCCCACTTTTATTTAATTTATTTTTATTAAGAATTGATTTTCATGTTCCACTGAATCCTGATGCAACAATTTAAAAAATGCATTTACTACTAATTCAAGGGGCTTGATTGTTGTATTTGTTTGGCTTTAACCATCCAAATAAAGGACATGAACAATTCAGTGTGTGTGTGTGTGTGTGTGTGTGTGTGTGTGTGTGTGTGTGTGTGTGTGTGTGTGTGTGTGTGTGTGTGTGTGTGTGTGTGTGTGTGTGTGTGTGTGGGTGTGTGGATAGATAGATAGATAGATAGATAGATAGATAGATAGATAGATTTTCTAGTTATGATCCAGTGGGTAAAAAAACATTGGTAATATTAATTCTATAAGTGATGAAATGCCAAACATGGTCAAAGGCCAAAGAGATTCACTTCCTAGAAAAGTGATTCTATTGTACATTGAAGAGAAAATCTGAGGGAACATGTAGTAATATTTTTTTCATCTCCTTTTAATTTATTTAACTTTATAGCATAGTGAGTATAGAAAATTATTAAAGCAGTATGTGTAATATTTAATATACATTACGTGTTTTGCTGGAAAAGTTAGGAAAATAAATTATGGATACTGAAAATTTGACCAAAATTACCATGTACGATGCTGTTAACCAAGATTTCCATAAATTGTTAATTATACTGAATATTCTTATTAAAATGCCAGAGCCGGAAGCTGCATCAACCTTTTTCTGAGAAAAAGTTATGTATTTAATTTTATATTAATAATAATAATAATAATAATAATGTGTATGCATGTGTATACCATGAAGAAATAAAATGCACACCAAAAGGTGGTTGTTGAAACTCGCACTGCTGAAGGAAATGAACCTTAACATGAGACTTAACATGTTTTCTTCAGCACCATGCTCAGCGAGCAGACGAGGAAAAATGCAGTCTTGCCCAACAAGTACCACAGCGGAGCGTTCCCTAAACGACACATCAAAACATACTGAAGTTACTTCAAATTCCTCCACCAGAACTCTTTATTTACTGTTCTTTACCACAATAGTTGCATAGTTGCTTAGTGGTTAGCACGTTCGCCTCACACCTCCAGGGTCCGGGTTCGATTCCCGTCTCGGCCATGTGTGTGTGGAGTTTGCATGTTCGCCCCGTGCCTCAGGGGATTTTACTCAGAGTTCTCCGGTTTCCTCCCCGGTCCAAAAACATGCACGGTAGGTTGATTGGCACCTTGTAAAAAATTGTCCCTAGTGTATGAGTGTGTGTGTGTGTGTGTGTGTGTGTGCCATGCGATGGGTGTATCCAGGGTGTATCCTGCCTTAATGCCCATAGACGCCTGAGAGGCACAGACTCCCCGTGACCCGAGGGAAGATTGGATAAAGCGGTAGAAGATGAATGAATAATTGTAGAGGTCTAAACAGTAGTAATAATTTACATATTCCAATGTTGGGAAGGAAAAGTTTCCCAAAATGGTCCGCTTAAGTTCAATAACAAATGAAAAAAAAAAAAACTCTGTTACTCTACAATTTATTGCAAATGCATTATTTCACCACTTGAACTAGGAGACTTAAACCTGTTCCAGCATGGCCATGGTCCACAAAGCCATCTCTCTGAAGAGTTATAGAGATGCTTCTATAACACCTCGGGGAATTCCTTGCTGTTCATTTCCTTCCCGAATAAGGAAAAACTTAAAGGATAAACTCATATTGTATTATTGAAATGTAACTATTTACTTATGTAAAGCTGCTTTGCAACATTATAAACATAATATTTAGCGGCAAATGTATTAAACGTGTACAAACCTTAGTCAGGTGTCCACAATCGTCTCAATATAGTGTATATAACGATCCAATATTTTAAAACAGGTATATAATATTCATTCATTAATTCATCTACCACGTTATCCAATCTTCCTGATCTCGGGTGTCTTTAGGCGTTGAGGCCGGATACACCCTTTATGGAATGCCAACCCACCACACACACACACACACACAACCTACCGTGCATGTTTTTTGACAGGGAGGAATATATATATATATATATATATATATATATATATATATATATATATATATATATATATATATATATATATATATAAATTTTACAGTGCTGGCGGTTCTTATATGATTGACGATTGACTCATTGATTCATTCATTTTTCTACCGCTATATCCGATCTTCCCTCGGGTCACGGGGGTCTGTGTCTATTCTCAGGCAGTCTATGGGCATTAAGGCAGGATACACCCTGGAAGGAATGCCCAATCATCGCAGGGCGCACCCACACACACACACACACACACACACACACACACACACACACACACACACACACATACACTAGGGACAATTTTCCAAGGTGCCAAATCAACCTACCATGCATGTTTTTTTTGGACCGGGGAGGAAACCGGAGAACCTGGAGAAAAAAACCCTGAGGCACGGGGAGAACATGCAAACTCCACACACACATGGCGGAGGGGGGAATCAAACCCACGACCCTGGAGATGTGAGGTGAATATATATATATATATATATATATATATATATATATATATACACATTTTTTTACAGTGCTGGTGGTTCTTATACAATTGACTCATCAATAAGTTAAATACTAATGTATGCTTTTCTAATGCTGAAGAAAACAAGATGAAAAACAACTCACATGAAAACGGTGCGTTGCAAGTAGACTTCACTTCTGACGTCAGCTCTGCCGGATCCGTGGCTGCAAATCACAGGTTTAAATCAGTGCATTTGTTCTTATTCATCGTTGATTGTATTGCAATCGGACATTTAACAGCGACGTGTAGAGCAGGAGCTTTAAATGTAATTTTATTTAATATGCATGGAAGGAGTTTTCAGACTAACAGTGTGCTTATCAGCGGTAATGGAGTACAAATATTACCGTTACCTTACTTAAGTAGAAATTTAAGTAGGGTATTTATACTTTACTGGAGTAATTATTTTTTGGCCGACTTTTTACTTCTACTCCGTACATTTTTACGCGATTTCTACTCCTTACATTTAAATCAGAGCCCTCGCTACTCCTGTTTCATTTCGGCTCGTTTTCATTCATGGTGGGATGAAATATAGCAAGGACATAACCAGTGTTGTTATGTCTTAAAAGTGATTATGTTTTCTCTTCGTCCTCCGCAAATTAAGAGAGACACGGCCTAAGCTTTTGTCCTTAATGGCATGTTTTCCCTTATATTAATCCTACTTTTATTCTTGAACTAGTTTTAAAAACAGTCCACTTTTACATGAGTAAAAAGCTTGAGTTGATACTCCTACAGAATAATGGGAATACTTTTGACACCAGTGGAGGTCATGCTGTAACTTCTTCAGAACAAACTTTACCAGTTACATTTTGTTGAAATTGAATTTAGAGAGGGTTGTTGGGAAGCAATCGTTTAACACTGCTACAGTACAGGGTTATCCAAAAAGACATGGGATCGACTTTTATTTTAATAACATAATAACACACACTGTGTACACAAGTCCAAAATGAAGCTAGCACACTCCTTATACCTGTACTCCTTGGCTCTCAATGCATGTGCAAAGTCTTTTTTTGTAAAATTATGTAGTACCATATGAGTGGTAACATCTTTTTGGACAATCCCTGTATATGATGCTGCTTTTAGAGGACAAAAGGTGCAACATTTTGAAACTGGCATTTGTAGCAGTTATTTAGGTTACATGCAGGCACGAGTCACTTATAAGTTTCATTTGAGAAATGTTCTGTATCACATCTCATTAATTAACTATTCATTTTGTGATATGAAGGGGGAAGAAAAAATAAAATCTGCCAAACATAGCAACAAAATCACCATTATATATCAGCCATAGGCTGCCATGCTTTATAAATATCAGTATTTGCATGGGCCAAGGAATAACCGGAATCGATTGACCTCTACATATAGCAGGCAGGAGTGTGAACACTGGACAAAAAGTCCAATAAATTACACCATTAATTTACTCATTATTATTATTCCTTAATCTGTTGCATCACATTATGCCCACATCCACATGCACACTTAATAATAAACCTTGTCCTATGCTTACACTGTCTGTAAATAGTAAACAAATGCAGACTATTGCTTACCTGTGACATTATGCTTGTGTTTCAAGATGCTTGTCTTATGCTTGTGCTTATCTGGATAGACTAGAAAACAAATAACAACACAGAATAGTGAACAGCATATACACAATTATTTCGCATAGCAGGTTATAGGAAGTGTTTCTGATTTGCATATTCATACAACCCTGATTAAAAATGATGATGTGCAGTGTAAAATATAAATAATAACAGAATACAATCATTTGCTATTAGACTTAACCCTCATTTTATTCACAAAAAAATTAAACAGAGAAATCTTGAAACTAAACAAAAATCTGGTTTTAATGAAAATTATACAGGGATTGTTCGATTTGTGGATTTTTCTAAGAGTGAAAGATACACTTTTTCTGGCCACTCATGTAACCTTGCGTGTTGCTAGTTAACCTAATTAGTATTGCATTACTGCATGCTCTCCAAATAGTCTTTAATTTGATATGATTTATAAAAGAAAGATAGAGCCGACAACTTCCATTAGCGAAGGGAACGTGCTGATGAGTGTTCTTCTGCTCTGGTTGCATTATTGGCACTCGCTTTATTAAGTGCCCATACAATGAATTTCAACTTCATGATGGGCGATACAGAGAAAAAGACTAATATGACCCACAAAGGGGGGGCACGGTGGCTTAGTGGTTAGCACGTTCGCCTCACACCGCCAGGATCCGGGTTCGAGTCCCGTCCCGTCCCATGTGTGTGTGGAGTTTGTGCATGTTCTCCCCGTGCCTCAGGGGGTTTTCTCCGTGTTCTCCGGTTTCCTCCCGGTCCAAAAACATGCACGGTAGGTTGATTGGCACCTTGGAAAATTGTCCCTAGTGTATGAATGTGTATGAATGTGTGTGTGTGTGTGTGTGTGCCCTGCGATGGGTTGGCATTCCATCCAGGGTGTATCCTGCCTTAATGCCCATAGACGCCTGAGATAGGCACAGACTCCCCGTGACCCGAGGGAAGATCGGATAAAGCGGTAGAAGATGAATGAATGAATGAATGACCCACAAAGGACTGTATTTGTTCCTGCTATAGAACTCTGACCTCAACCTATTTTCACCTTTGGGGACAAATAGAACCAGATATTGCTTGTGGATTTATTTGTTACAAATACAAATCAAAACATTCATTAAATAACTCATGATCCTGCTATCACTTTCTTAATATATACGCTTTTTAAAAAAGATGACTCACCAACGTTAACCTTTACAGATGAGATGACATCGGGAGGGTCACTCTGACACTTGTATATTCCAGAGTTGTTGTGATGGACTGCGGGAATGAGCAGGAACAGAACGATGTTGTGTTTGGACGCTGGACAATCGCTGGACAAGCTCACCTCGGTGAACATCTGCTTGTTTATCAGCAGTTGGACTCTGTGAGTCGCAGTAAGGCAGGTGAAATGGCAAGTCAGGTTGAAGCGCTGTCCAAATGTTACGTCCACATTCCCGTTCTGGGAAATGGATATGGAGAGCGAACACTCCTCTGGAATGGTCAGCATTAAACACAAGCGTGATGTAAAATGATGTAAAAAAAAAGATTCCATAGATATAATACTAATTATACATTTTTTTTAAATGTAAACAATAATAATTAATGTACAGTGTTGATCAAACTGCAGAAACTTTGACACGTGCATATTTTATATTTTGCTTCTATGCAACAAATATAGTGAATGTCTGGAAGAGTGTTCTGTGCACATAGGAGTTCAAATTTGTCATTTTTGTCTCTAATAAAAGAACTTCTGTTAGAAAGAAAAATAAAAACGAGAGAGAGAGAAATTATGTTGTATAACTGACACTCAAACAATAGGTTTGTAAGCTTATTGGTTTGGATTTGTTTTGGAGCAGGGAAGATTGTAGACTTATTGTGCATGAAAGAAATACTGAACCAACACCATACAATTCTATCGCTCGTACAAGACAATGAAACGAAGCTTACTGCGAAGCTCCGTAAGAGTTATTTACACAGCAAACAGTGGAATCCATGGAATGACCTTCCCAGTCACCGCACCTAAATATCTAATGGAACTTCATATATATATGAGGCGCACTGTGGCTTAGTGGTTAGCACGTTCGCCTCACACTGCCAGGGTCCGGGTTCGATTCCCGTCTCGGCCGTGTGTGTGTGGAGTTTGCATGTTCTCCCCGTGCCTCAGCTGGTTTTTCTCCGGGTTCTCCGGTTTCCTCCCGGTCCAAAAACACGCACGGTAGGTTGATTGGCACCTTGGAAAATTGTCCCTAGTGTATGAATGTGTGTATGAATTTTCCAAGGTGCCAATCAACCTACCGTGCATGTTTTTGGACCAGGGGGAAACCGGAGAACCCAGAGAAAAAACCCCTGAGGCACGGGGAGAACATGCAAACTCCACACACACATGGCCGAGACAAGAATCGAACCCGGACCCTGGCGGTGTGAGGCGAACGTGCTAACCACTAAGCCACCGTGCCCCTGTGTGATAAAAAAATATCCTATGTGATAAAAAAACCTATGAGAAAATGAGTGTCTAGCTTCATGCCACTCGCTGGTCATTGGATCGCTTTATTGGAACTACATTGTATAATAAACTGGATCGCAGTAAGGTGCACTTAACTGGACAATAAAACGAATATGGTAGGCAGATACAGAATGACATTTTATAATTCATTCATTCATTCATCTTCTACCGCTTTATCCGATCTTCCCTCGGGTCACGGGGAGCCTGTGCCTATCTCAGGCGTCTATGGGCATTAAGGCAGGATACACCCTGGATGGAATGCCAACCCATCGCAGGGCACAGACACTCACATTCATACACACTTTCATACACTAGGGACAATTTTCCACGGTGCCAATCAACCTACCGTGCATGTTTTTGGACCGGGGGGGGAAACCGGAGAACCCGGAGAAAAAACCCCCTGAGGCACGGGGAGAACATGCAAACTCTCCACAAACACACACACACATGGCCAAGACGGGAATCGAACCCAGACCCTGGCGGTATAAGGCGAACGTGCTAACCACTAAGCCACCTTGACCCATCCATTTAATAATTATTAATGTTTAAATATTAAGAAATCATAAATGAGAGCCAGGGAAACTTTAATTCTAATGTAAAGTTTGGTACAATGCCACATTTGTTTTCATTTATTTAGAAATATAAAAGAAAAAGACATAGAAAACATAGTTTGACAAAACATTTGATCTCCTCTGATGCACATTTACAACACTAAACTAATCTATTTTTTAAAAACATCTGAATTTTTCCTTTTTTTATATAGATTTCTGTAATTTAGAATCAAGCTGTGAATATATATTTTTAAAGATTTAAGTTAAAATATATTTATAAATGTTGATATTTTAAGACTTTAGAAAAATGCATTTGTAGATCTAAATTCAAAGCATGACTAATATATTAGGATTGAACCTGAACTGGTTGATTTACAGTTAAAGAATAAACCTGTAAGCTTGTTTTTATTTGTATAAAGGAAATAAAAAGGACTAACTGATGCTTACCTTTTGAATGGCAGGGAAACAGGATTAGAAAAACAACTACAAAAATCCACATGATTGGATTTTGTGAGTGTGTAAAATTGAATTTGTACAAATGAAACTTTGATCGAAAAGAAAAGGCTTTGATAAGACTGACGGAGTACAGGATGTGACCAGTGGAGCCTCTGTGTGTGTTTATCAGCCGATGGACAAGGAGATAACAGAAAAAAAAACCTTTCTTTTCCTGCTTTTACTCTTTTCATTCTAGTACTTTTTAACCAACATATAAGAAAGAGCAACTTTGGACTGTTTGATGATAATGTATATTAGTTATACGGTTATTTGGTATACATGCTACTTATGACGCAATATATAAAAGTATCTACCAGATAAAGGGATGAAGGAAGGGGCACGGTGTACGGTGGTTTAGTGGTTAGCACGTTCGCCTCACATCTCCAGGATCCGGGTTCGATTCCCATCTAGGCCATGTGTGTGTGGAGTTTGCATGTTCTCCCCGTGCCTCAGAGGTTTTTTCTCCGGGTTCTCCGGTTTCCTCCCTGGTCCAAAAACATGCACGGTAGGTTGATTGGCACCTTGGAAAATTGTCCCTAGTGTATGAACGTGTGTGTGAATGTGTGTGTGTGTGTGCCCTGCGATGGGTTGGCATTCCATCCATGGTGTATCCGGCCTTAATGCCCATAGACGCCTGAGATAGGCACAGGCTCCCTGTGACCCGAGAGAAGATCGGATAAAGAGGTAGAAGATGAATGAATGAATGAATAAAGGGATGAAGGAATATAATCGTCAGAGATGAAGGAATGGAGGAAGGAGGAGAGAGGGGTGAAGGAATGGAGGAAGGAGATGAATGGGATGGATGCCAGAGGAGATGGTGTGAAAAAACAGAGCATCGAGCAGAGATGAATGGGAGTGTGAGGGATAGATATGAGGAAGATGAAGAAGAAAGGGATGGACAAGATGAGGATGGAGGAACTGCAGGATAGAGGAGGAGAGCGGAATGGAGGAGATCAATAAAAGTTGAAGTAGGGGTTTTAAGTATGTACAGTACTGTATATGTGTTGTGTGTGTACATTATATCTCTATATTTTCACGCTCTTTGTTGTTTTTAATACTGTAGTTTTATGTACGTATCTTGTAAATTAGACAACTCAAGGCCCTATGGCCACAACCAGCCCACAGTTAGGCAGATACAGAGTAATGTTTTATATTTATTTATGTATAAATATTAAGAAATAAGAAATGAGAAGAGCTAGAGGAGCAACCGTGAACTGTTTTGTTTGCAATATATCCCGCCTACAAAATAATATCATGTTTGTATTATGGGAAAGTTTTTACACTTCATCCCTGAAATGATTCCCCATCTTCATCCTGCTGGAATGCCTTGTAATGTAAGGGAGTACATAACTATGTGAGCAGCACAGGAGTCATCTCACCGATGCAAACCACTAATCCATTAATAAATTAATAAACTGACAGGCAAGAAACATTAGCAGTTGTCTCTGTTTTAATTTCACACACACACACACACACACACACACACACACACACACTATATATATATATATATATATATATATATATATATATATATATATATATATATATATATATATATTCTGTTTGTTATGCCCATTTTCAGACACAATTGCCTCTCTAGATAAATAATATCCAGAGAGGATACAGAATTAAGTGTGAAATCAAGTGTGAAAAAAAAAATATATATATATATATAATATTAAGTAATGGAAAAAGTACATCATGTCCTAATTCGGATTTAATTCGTTTCTGATCTGACTTATGATCCCCCATAGAGATTTTTACGTAGATTTTTTTTTCCTTCGGAGTGGATCTGCGATTCACAGAGACGCTCTGCGGCGCATCTCCACCGTGTGGCCCCGCATCGGAGCCGGAGGCTGCGCAAGAACCCTGGCGCCTGCAGCCGAGCGTTGACGGGCGGCCAATGCTCGAGAAAATGGAAAAGGCTTCAGCACACTGGGCATTGAAAACGATACAGACGGGACTTGTTATACACTTATAACCCACGATTCTAGGTAAAAAAAAAAATAAATAAAAAAAAAATAAACATGTTTAGCTATGTCTACACCTGACTGATTCGGATTTTTATACCCGATTTTTTTTTGCATTGATCGGACTGAAGGAGTTGTTCGGTACTAAAGGATATTAGACCTAACAGCGCGATATTGCAGCTATCTATCAATCGCGATATTAGGGAGTCGTTTTTATTTTTCGTAATGTTTATATTCGTTTTCCAAACATTCATAGTTTCCATTTTTGCTTGCCTTCTATTTCTTGACTAGCAAATCTTTCTCTTTTCCCTACCTGTATTCCGAATAAGCCCGCCCTTCTGTATACGATTGGATAGCTTGCCGGCGCTCTGTATTCTGATTGGGTAGTTGTTTTCAATGTTGCCATATTGACCAATCCCGTTCTAGGAGGGTGGTTTTGTTGAAAACGGGTGGCATGTAAAAAAAAAAAGATGCTAGCCTGAACTTTGCTAGTTTGTCAAGTCCGTGGGCCACATATGAATGCAAAGTGAGTTAAGCGATTATTAACACTCGTTTGTGTATTTATAAAATGAAAAAAGAATTTTGAGAAAGTTCGGAGTATTTTTTTATTCGATATGTGCACTTTAATTTGAAATGTTGCTAATATTTTATTTATTTAACTTCAGAAGGCTGGAATTGTTATGCTAGGTGTTTAGCTGGTGAGCCTGAGTCGAACAGCTTGGAGTGAGTTGGATTTATTGCATTTTCATATTTGTTTTTGTGTTTACAATTTTTACATTTATTTCATTTTGAAGAATAAGTACTTTGGATAGCTGTAACATGAAAAACAGGGGGTATGTTCACGGCTGTGTGTGTGTGTGTGGATGTTGCTAACCGGTTCTCTGGCTATGCTAGCCCTCCAGTCAAACCTGTTATATAAGTTACCTCCTTACAACTGTATTATAATTTGACAAATATTTATACATCTCACGAAATAAACAAATTAGACCTCATAATTAACATGAAGTAATCAGTCTGTGGGATATTATCAAGAATCTGGAATTTTCCCCCCTCATTCATACATGTCTGGGCATGTTTACATTTTTTTGTGCATCTATCTCTCTTCTCTTCCCTTACAATCCATATATCTATCTATCCATCCATTCATTATTCTATTTATTTATCTATCCATCCATCCATCCATTCATCTTACCGTCTGTCCATCTATTTTACTACTCATCCATTCATTTGTTTAAGCTGTCATTTGATTTAGTAAACTTATCATTCGAGGTGATGGAAGATCTCTGGATCTGCAGGATCTTATATGATCATATTTGAGGATTTGTGGCCTTGGAGAAAATATCCATACCAAGGTCTGACTGAATTAAAAAACAACAAAACAAAGCAAATGGGATTAAAAAAAACATGAATTAAAATGAGCGTCTGCTAATGATGATAGCACATGGATAAGAACTTCTGTTCTCAGACAGACTTAAATAAATACTAATATACTAATACTAATTATACTAATTATTTATAGTATAACTTCTTTATATTATTTATAGTGGTTTATTGTATAATTTTAGTCTCCATGATGACCAATTCTATTACATTATAATATATAACAAGTTCTATTACTTATTATATATATGTTTTTACATTATATTAATATTGTGTGTATATATATATATATATATGTTTCACTGAAAATCACTAAAAATGTAATATTTATTTCACTCTGTAAATTATTATTTTAATATTAATTTCTTGTTAATTTCAATGTAAATTTTTTATGATTGTTTCAATTGTTAATTATGGGACGTGGCTCCTTTAAGAATTATGTTTTGTTGCTTTCCATATAAAGTTGCTTTCCATACAGTAATATAAGGTTATATAGCTCATACCTGTTGTGAATGCTTGGCTAGTAATTCTGGGAAATTTAGCAAGCGTGAGTGGATGCATTTTGCTGGTGTTTTTTTGTTTATAATACACATCTATAGCCTCTTTAGGAGTCAATGATTGTTTCAGTAGTACAAAGACAAGAACCTTAAACCACATTATAAAACTTTCAACCAGTATAGAAACATAATGAAATTATAGTTATATATCATGGACAAAATTCTATACTATATGTTGACACGTCTGTAGACACCTAATTTTTTTGTTTTTTGAACATCCCTTGAACATACATTCAACAAGTTCATTTCCATCCATCACATACTGTATTGTTTATGCACTCGGTAATGCGTTTTTCCAAAAGATGAGTTCATTGTAAAATGGATGTGTATGCAGCAGATCTAATCTGGATTAATGTAGGTTGGATAAACTGAATGTACCAAACAAAAATTCCCATGATGTTCATAAACATTTTGTAAATGTTCTAAAAACACTTATGATTATTAAAAAACAAAAACCTCTATAGTGAGGGACACAGTGGCTTAGTGGTTAGCACGTTCGCCTCACACCGCCAGGGTCCGGGTTCGTTTCCCGTCTCGGCTATGTGTGTGTGTGTGGAGTTTGCATGTTCTCCCCGGGCCTCAGGGGGTTTTTCTCCGGGTTCTCCGGTTTCCTCCCGGTCCAAAAACATGCACGGTAGGTTCATTGTATGAATGAATGAATGTGTGTGTGAGTGTGTGTGCGCCCTGCAATGGGTTGGCATTCCATCCTGGGTGTATCCTGCCTTAATGCCCATAGACACCTGAGAGAGGCACAGACTCCCCGTGACCCGAGGGAAGATTGGATAAAGCGGTAGAAGATGAATGAATGAATGAACCTCTATAGTGGCCTAGAATTATTATTTTTTATTTGTAATGTTTTTAAGGAGCGTAGATCCTTTCACAAGTTTTCCAAACCCCCCTTTTCCCCTCCATGTTGATTTTTCTTGCTTATCTCTGAGATCTGTAATCTGATTGGACATAAAAACAAAAAACAACAACAGCAAAAAGTGTTGAAATCTGGTTTCTTATTTTCCCAGATGTTCGTAAATGTCTCCCGAGGAATGAGCGACCCGGTTTGGCACGATCACCAGGAGGGGGTGACGAGGATGGGATCCTGGACCAGGTCGCGTCTCAAATCCATCAGTTAGGACCAAATCCTTGATCAGAGGATAAACAAGATGCTGCTTTGAAACTTGGGAAATCTTTTTTTTTTTTTTTTCTTTTTTAACTGGATGGTTATTATTTTTTTTTTTTGGTGACTGCAGACATACGGATGCTTAAAGACGCTGCTTGAAAAGTTCTCTTTTCATTGTTCATCCCTCCTCTTCCTTCTCCTCCATCCCGCCCCTCCCCCCTTTTCCCTTGTTGTGATTGACGTTTCGGGTGTTTGTATGGCAGTGGCAGTGGAGTAACCGTGGAGAGGCCGGGGTATCACAAGCTTATGGATTTTGATAAGAGAGGTGGTGGAGGTGGCGGTGGAGGTGGAGGAGGGGGAGGGGGAGGGAAAGGGGACACAGAAGAAGGGAAAAAGATGTCCAAGACCGGAGGTAGCCGATCCGGGCACACGGGCCGCACATCGGCGCCCAATTCGGGCGTGCTCATGGTGGGCCCTAACTTCCGCGTCGGGAAGAAAATCGGCTGCGGGAATTTCGGCGAACTTCGGCTCGGGAAGAATCTCTACACCAACGAATACGTAGCCATAAAACTGGTAAGAAATGTTTCACCAGTGCACTACGAGATTTTTTTACAATGTTTTTATTGCACAGCGATATTGGGAGGTGGTTAAGGCATTGGGCTCTGGACCGGAAGATCGCGAGTTCAAATCCCAACACCCAAGTGCCACTAGTGGGCCCTTGAGCAAGGCCCTTAACCCTTAATACAGTATAGTAGTGCACTGTATAATAGTACTGACGACAAGTTGTTAGCTACATTATTCGTATATTGTAGCGATGTCTCTGATGCTTTAGCCACACCCACTTATTATTCAGAGGAGACATGGAGTTATTGAAGGCTCTTTTCCATCCCGAACAGGAGCCGATTAAATCGCGAGCACCTCAGCTCCACCTGGAATACCGCTTCTACAAACAGCTCGGGAGCTCGGGTGAGTTACTCCCTTCCTCTCCTCCTCTCCCATCACTCATCTACTCTTCTCGTTATTTCTTCATCTCCTCGTCTCGCTTTCTCCCCTTTCTTCTCCCGCTATCACTTTATCTCCCTTTCATCCGCCGTTCTCTACACCTCTCTTCATCACATCATTTCCTCATCTGCTCTCTTCCTCTGCTCCCCACTCATCTCCTCCTCTCCTTATCATTTCTAACTCCTGAGAATCTCCTCTCTTCATCTTCGCATTTCATCTCCTCCTCTCTTCCTCTCATCTCCTTTCAACATCTCCACTCTTCTTTTCATCTTCTCTGTACATCTCTTCTGTTCCCCTCCTCTTGTCATCTTCTTGTCTTTTCTCAACACATTTCCATGTTTGTGTTATCTTTTACATTTCTTGTCTTGTCTGTCCATTTCCCAATGGGATGAATAAACTATCTATCCTTCTTTTTTAATTTGTCTTTGTAATTTCTTTTTCATTATGTTTATTTTTCTGGTCTAAAAGGTTTTTTTTTTTTTTAATGTTTATTCCGATCCTTTACTCGACTTCTGCTTATTCATATTAACTAACGTAATACGTTAAAAAATGGATTCTCTGTAATTTTGAGAAATTGTGCGTCGATGTAGATGAGAGATTTGGAGCTGTTGGGTTCCATGAGCACATTGTCCACATCCTCTTGTTAATCAGACCTTTCTCGTATGTGGTACCTGCTGCGTTCGTCCTACGCTTGGTGCGATAAGAGCAATGACAGATTACAGTTCGCGCCCGGACGGAAATGTGTAGGGTTTATGATCAGATTGGAATGAAACATCGCTGTTCTTCCTGTAGGCCTTGCATATAGAGGACAAGGCCAAAATAATCATCATAATGTCCCACAGATGTTCTGATTACAGTGATGAATTACGATCGATAGTCAAAATGTTGACGGTGAGTTTTTTTTTTTCCCCACCATGACGCAAAGTCTGCATTTTTCATGCCAAGATGCAGAGGCTGCGTTTTTATACCATAACACTTATTTATTTCTTTTTTTTTTTTTATTAAAATTTGTGCCACAGAAACTAACATAGTCTCTGCTTTTTTTTTCTTTTTTTTTACACTGTAATGTTAAAATAATGTAGTTTTTTTTCATACTTGTGACGCAACGTGACCTGACGTAATGCAGTGTCTGTGATTTTTATGCAATGCGTCGGAGGCTGGTGTTTTTTTTCCCACGGCACGGTCACTTCTTTTTATTTATGGTTTTTTCTTTATGGTTTAATTCCCAATCAGGGCTTTTAACACTACAATATACAGTATTCCATGTATGTGATTATGCCCCTCAAATTTTTGTAAATATTTTATTTTCATATGACAACACTGAAGAAATGACACTTTGGTACAATATAAAGTAGTGCGTGTACAGCTTGTATAACAGTGTAAATCTGTTGTCTAATCAAAATAACTCAGCACACGGCCATTCATGTCTAAACCGCTGACAACAAAAGTGACTGCAACCCTCATGTCCAAATTGGGCCTAAAGTGACAATAGTGTAGCCACCATTATTTTCCAGCATGGCCTTAACCCTCTTGGGCATGGAGTTCACCAGAGCTTCATAGGGTTGCCACTGGACTCCTCTTCCACTCCTCCATGACATCATTGCGCTCACACAGATGCTTAATAGGATTTAGGTCTGGAGACATGCTTGGCCAGTCAATTGGTCGATGGTCTTCTTAGAGGTGTGTTTGTGGTCCTTTTCATGTTGGAATACTGCCCTTTTACCCAGTCCCCGTATGGAGGGGATCATGCTCTGCTTCAGTACGTCACAATGCATGTTGCCATTCATGGTTCCCTCAATGAAGTATATTGACAATGACAATGCCACCACTGTGCTTAACTGTAGGCAAGACACACATGTCTTTGTACTCCTTCACTGTGTTGCCACCACACACGCTTAACACCTTTTGAAGCAAATAACCACCCCACCCCACCCCTTCACCATCTGTAGTAATGCTGGCAGTACACTTATTTCCCCAAGCACAGCCTCTGGATATGACGCTGGCCATGTGCACTCATCCTCTTTGGTGGACCATTGCAAGGCCTGTTCCGAGTATGGGTGGGAATCGAAAATGTAAACATCAGTTTACAATATGGACCTGTTCCCGAGGCACAAACTTCCAGTTTCGGGATGCACACCACAGGGTTCAAGGAGTGCACTTCCGAGTTGACGGCCATGCCGCAGCGGTACCCGTGCCACTGGGTATTTAAGGACTTGGCTGTGCCGGAAGATTCTTGAAGATTCACCTTCTGATTGACATGGATTATTATTCTTTTTAAAAGTCTTTTGTTTTTGCGTCTCGCTTTGGATCCTTTATTTACCCCGTTGTCAACAGGACTGCGGGGAAGCCATCAAAAGTGTGGCTATACTTTGTAAAAATCCAAGCCCAAGCTAAGTGTAATGATTGTAATGGACGAATAGGTTACAGCAAGGTGTCACGACCAACACGACTAAAGCATCTGCGTTTTTTTGGAATGTGAACTGGGAAACGATAAGAATTGGAATCGATAATCGGAATCAAGAAAATAAAAATGACACCCATCCCTAGTTCTGAGTGGAACCTGTCCTGTTAAGCCGTCGTATGGTCTTGACCACCGTGCAGCAGCTCAGTTTTTTTAGGGTCTCGGCAATCTTCTTATAGCCTAGGCTATCTTTATGTAGAGCAACAATTCTTTTTTTTTTCAGATCCTCAGACACTTCAGTACCATGAGGTGCCATGTTGAACTTCCAGTGACCAGTATGATCGAGTGAGAGCGATAACATCAGATTTAACACACCTGCGACCTTGTATGAATGTTGTGAATGGCTGAAGTGTTGAGTTAATTTGATTAGACAGCAAATGTACACTGTAATACAAGCTGTAGACTCACTATTTAACATTGTAGCAAAAAGTCATTTCTTCTTTGTCACATGAAAAGATATAATAAAATATATACCAAATTGTAAAGGGTGTACTCGCTTCTGTGTGGGTAAAGTAAGATTTTGGTGTAAACATTCAATATCCTGTTTATATTCATCTTCTTATTGAACCTTGCTGGTGTGTCTTCACTCTGTTTCGATTCGTGTGTGTTTACAGAGGGTGTACCTCAGGTGTACTATTTTGGTCCATGTGGGAAATACAATGCCATGGTGCTGGAGCTGCTGGGCCCGAGCCTAGAGGATCTGTTCGACCTGTGCGACAGAACCTTCTCCCTCAAGACTGTGCTAATGATCGCCATTCAGCTAGTGAGCCCACTACAAGCATACACACACACACACACACACACACACACACGCCTATCAACAGTGACGCCATGTGTGGTTGCTTTCTGCATCTGTTTCTCCACAAGATAACGCGGATGGAGTACGTTCACACCCGCAGTCTGATCTACAGGGACGTGAAGCCCGAGAACTTCCTCGTGGGCCGGCCGGGCAGCAAACGGCAGCACACCATCCACATCATTGACTTCGGCCTGGCCAAAGAGTACATCGACCCCGAGACCAAAAAACACATCCCGTATCGGGAACACAAGAGCCTGACGGGCACGGCACGCTACATGAGCATCAACACACACCTGGGCAAAGGTACTGGGCTAGCTAAATGGTAATCATTATCTCGCAGGTTTTAGCACTTTAGTTTTAGCTCCATGTCCACACTTTATTTTTTATTACATATTTCTTGGATTTGTTCCAATGTATACCTCTCAATGTCTTTTCTGATAGAACAGAGCAGGCGGGATGACTTGGAGGCACTTGGTCACATGTTTATGTATTTCCTCAGAGGCAGTCTGCCCTGGCAAGGACTGAAGGTACTGTGATGTACAAAGTAAATAAATACACAGGACATTTGTTCTGTTTATGCATTGTGCTACCGTGTAGACAAAAGTATTGGGGCACCCGAATGTTCCAGCCATATGTAGCACTTTACTGAATTCTTACCATGTAGCTGGAGACATTTGGAATAGTACGGCATTATATAACCTGTCACGCCGTTCGTAGAACGCAGCTTTGAAGCAATTTAATAGCAACATGCAACACGCACTGCAATTTTGATGCAAGCATAAAGTCTAATATGACCATCCTTAAGAGATGAGGAGAAGTGGACACACACTAGTGGAAAATGTTGAGGATACATTGAGGATTGTAATAATGCTGTAATATATTTTTGTTGCTGTGTTTCGAAACATAAGCAGTTTAATGTTTATTTTTTAATGTTTGTAATGATTTAATTATATCTTGATGAATTTTATAGTCAAATATAAATAAATTAAGTTCAGCTTTATTTGAAAATCGACACGGTGGTTCCAAATGTGCCAAATAAGCCTTACAGATAGTAAGAGGTTATAAAGTTGAAGTGTTTAAGTTTAATTCTTAATAAGTGTGTTCATTTCACTTTTTACTAATGGATGAAAATGAATTACAGTTCATCTTTTCCTTCTTTTAGGCCGACACACTGAAAGAGCGCTACCAGAAGATAGGAGACACCAAAAGAGCGACTCCTATTGAAGTGCTCTGTGAGAGCTTCCCAGGTGTGTCCGGTCAACCACGGATCTGATTCTGAATCAAAATCTGGTTCTGAATTTGTCCACAAATCTGAATTTCTAATTATTTGTACATGTTTATACCTATAAACTGTCCCCTGGTGGGAACGATAAGTAGAGTTCTCACAGGTCCTGGAATTTCTGGACTATCATTGCATTTTCCAGACCTTGAAAGTCAGTTTTGCATTTCTTTTTTCAGGGGTTTGTCGCTTTTTGTTTCCATTTATCAAAATGTCCTTTGGCTACAAAGAGACCACTTTAGAGACTGCTTGTTAAACTCTCTGTGTCTGCTGATCGCTCAGCTCCACAGTGGTCTTTTTTCCATTCATTATAGGACATGGAAATTCAGCGTTTTCGTCAGTGAATGTAAATGCTGTAAAATGTAAAAGTGAAAGTAAATGCTTAAAAATTCTCACAAATTATTCGATGTTCTTTTTTTTTTCAACATGTTTCATTTATTTATTATGAGAAAATGAAACCTTTGTACAATTGTTTGAATTTGCTGTTTCTGACAGAAGAAATGATCACATACCTCCGCTACGTCAGGAGACTGGACTTCTTTGAGAAACCGGATTATGACTACTTACGCAAACTCTTCACGGACCTCTTGGACAGAAATGGATATGTCTTCGACTACGAGTATGACTGGGTCGGGAAAACTCTGGTATGTGGTATTTATGAGGTGTTTTCTTTAAAATAGTATGTGATAACCAGGTTTTAGACCCCCCCCTCCCCCTCACCGGTGGCTGAAAGGAATCAAACATTTATTTTTACTGAAAAATGCTCCATTAGCATGAAGAACAGCTTTGCACACACAGCTGAATACTTAACCGTGCCTCATGTAAAAGCTTGTCAGATATGTTCTTTATTAGGTGGACATTTCTTCTCTTAGCAGTGCAATAGGATGTACCATTATAGATAACACTCCAGATGGCTGTCCGGCTCTCTAAATAATGCTTACAGAACTTGGACGTGCACTTCAGATCATTTTTTTGTTCGTCTAGTGAAACTGTAGTCCAGACGGAGTATGGAATTGTAGACATTTGGGTTTAGGATTGTTTTGGGAACAAGTCTCTAACCAACCCCATATAAGATCCAAAACAAACCCAAACCATTAAGCTCCTTATCTCTATGTTTGACTGTGTAGTTGAGGAATTTTGCTATCATCTTCTCTCCAATTCCTTTCTTAGACACAAAAATGGCACATTTGGACTCCACAGAACGTTCTTCCAGTCATTTACTGTCCAATACTTGTGTGTGTGTGTGTGTGTGTGTTTGCCTTTTACTCACTTTGATGCATGCATTTGTCTCAAAAACAGTAAAAGACAAAGAGGACAAGGCAGTGTGTTACTTGTGTACGCAAGCTATTGCAGTGTATTTCCTCTTTGACATTAAAAACTAAAACTGAAACGCCGTATATGTATGGTATAGACATCCTTTTTCTATCATGTTTGTTCAGCCGACCCCGATAGGACCCATTCCTACTGATGCACCTCATCAGTCCAGCAGCAGAGAGAAAGCACAGCAGCAGACCAAAAATCAGGTAAGAGCGTACACACACACACACACACACACACACACACACATATGGTCACACATTTTTATTTTTGATCTACCTTTATATTGACTTATTTTTAATTTCATTTTTATGGTACCAATTATTCTAGAGCTGTACTTTTGCATTTTTAGGGCAAATTATACACACACTCTGACACTCGTATAATAGTATACAGTTTAAATATTTTTTTCTTTTTTGAGGTAAAAAGATTAATTTAGAAAAATAATCTAGAAAATCCAGTAGTCTAACACTACTAAACAATATAATACTTAACCATTACTAAATAACTGCAGGGTTATGCAGGTGTTGTATGTTTAAAATGTTTTATATTTTGTATATGTAAAAATTTAGTTTAAAATAATTTTCAAAGCTAAAATTATGTGACGTAGTGCACTGTGTGCATATTCATTCTGTAAAAAGTTTACATTTAAGGCGTCAAATTTTATTTTGTGTTTAATCATGCGCCGAAACATGAAAGACACTTGTGATTGGCTGGTGTTGCTTTGATTGACAGGAGAGAGAGTGTATGCCCCTCCTATTCTTACTTCCCAAATGGCAATACAGAAAAGACCAATTTTCTCGTATTCCACCAAAAGCATTTTTTAGTGAAATTTTTTTATTTACTTTAGAACTCTGGCGGTCTCTTTGATTTGATTGGTCGCCTGACTAAACTAGCCTAGATGAGAGCGAGAGAGATAAAATTATTGATATTTACACTTCTCAAGCGTATGAGCTTTACGGAACGCGATATCGGGTATCACCGCACACCTCTCTGCATGTCAAGCTCTTTTCTTTTCCTCTTCTTGCTATTTTTCTCTATCCTCTGTTAGCTAGAGCATTCTGCTTCTGCATGGGAAATGTTCCTCTTTCTGTTTTTTTTTTATTTGTTATATTTTGTTGAATTTTTTTTTTTTTTTTTTTACACTCTTGCATCACCGACCACACGTACCCCAACCCCTCCCCCCCCCTTCCTCCTCCCCAAGTCTCCCGAACCAAAAGGAAGTGAATCCCAGCCAACTCCTGTGACCAACAGGGAGCTCCTGGGCTCGCATCTCACCGCTGATAGGCTGGGGGGCTCTGTGCAGGTACTGGGAAGGGTGTGTGTGTAGTGTGTGTGTGTGTGTAGTGTGTGTGTGTGTGTGTGTGTGTGTGTGTGTGTGTGTGTGTGTGTGTGTGTGTGTGTGCATTCATGTCTTTGTGGCTGTATGTGAGCCCTGCTTCGCTTAGCATCTCTATCACTTTTTTCCCCTGAATGTCGTTGCTCCTCTGTGGCTCTCATAGAGTCTGTTTCTATCTAAAACAAAGCATTTTAATTTATGTTATAAATATTTGAGCGCATGCACTTGTCCCTGCACAGAGATTTCCATGTACATTATCTCTAGTAGAGGTGGACCGATGGTGTATTTTATTGAGTATTGATTAATTATTGGTCAATTAATCGGCAAGTACGATCCAACCTAGACAATAGTTTTTAAAATGCATACTAGATAAAAAAAAAACACTCCATATAAAAGTACATTTATTACAAATATGTAATACTGAATCATGAATTTTAAATAAATATGTATATATTCATTAATGCTAATATAATAAATAAATCATAAATACCAGCGAGTCCTCGGGTTACGGCTTTGATACGTTCTTAAGACGTGTCGTAACCCGATTTTCAGTATAAGTCGGAATATAAAATATACTGTAAAGTACTATACATACAGTGCTATAACAAAATGTAACAGTTAATGACAAAGTATTTAAAAAAAGAGAAAACAATTCCTTACCACATGAATTAAAGTAAATATTAATAAAAAAAGAGAAAACAATTCCTTACCACATGAATTAAAGTGAATATTAATAAAAAAAAAAAAGAGAAAACAATTCCTTGCCCTTATTTATTTGGTTATATAGGGTGCTACACCGTCTTCTTCAACCTACAACCACAACAAAGCGTGTTCTTCACGCCGTGCGCCCGAAACTAGTTCGCGTTTGTTTACGTCACTAAACCGCTTAAGACAAAATGACGCGTAATATTATTTTTCATATTTTTTATGGGGATGCGGTCGTAACCACAAAGTCGAACTCCGGTTAATGCAGTGTGTTATCCGTGTGAAATCTCGCATGTAAAAACACATTGCATGTGGTGTCAGTGATTCGCTTATAGAGGCCGATCTTATAGTGACCTCAGACCTATTCACCAGCACAGCAATGACCAGAAAGATCAGATCGGATCAGTATGGAGCTTTGCCGATAGTTCCAGCAATCGAATATCTGTGCCGATTAATTGGCAAAAATTGGCAAATACCTCTCTAATATAAGGTTTTCTCTTGTAGGAGTTTATTTGGGATTTGTGTACTTCTATCAACCTCTAGAGATTTTGGAGGGGAAAAAATTAGAATCTCTGGTGAATAATATAAATAGTGGGAAGGACTTGGGCTATGAGAAGTAGAATATATTTTCCTAGAGGTTTGATCAGTTAGTGACTGGTGAACGTTATATTCAAATATAAAGTATTATACACCAATATTTTAAGTTCCAGTTATCTAGTGCTGTAACCAATCCTCCCCTCCCCATGGCTCTAACTCATGTTCGTAAGCAATATAATTGTAAGTATTAGTATTTTAATTATTTAATTAGCGTTATCATGATCAATGTACTGTGATTTATTATTAAGAGAGGAAAAAAATGATGGGGGAAAAAATGCAATTGTTTTGCATATGTATGTTTTATTTGTACGTCGCCCTGGATAAGGGTGTCTGCTAAATGCTGTAAATGTAATGTAATGCATAACATGATTTTAACAATAATGGAAAATTAGAATACGGTTTACAATACGTTAAAGCAGTACATTTACTACAGCAGTATATACGCTGTGTTGGGAAGGTTACTTTGGAAATGTAACCGTTTACGGATTACAAATGACCCTATTCATAATGTAACAAGTAGTGTAACTTTTCAGTTACTTTTATAAAAGTAAAGTAACTGATTACATCGGATTACTTATTGACTACTGTCATTTGTCCACTAGGTGGCACTAGGAATAAGCATGTTATATTTTCAAAATGGAGCTGGTGTTGGGTGGTGTTATTTTGGTCATTTGTAATCTTCAGCATATTCAAAAGTAGCTGTAGTTTAATTACATGTATTTTCACAATAACCAATGGATTACTGTTACTTTTATTCGTAATTAAATTACGTAACGCCGTTACATGTAGCTAGTTACTCCCCAACACTGACTATACGTAATACAGTTTTCAACAATGTAAAACACTACAAGGGCAAATAGTTTGTGGACGCCTGACTATATATGGTTCATATGTGCTTTTGTATTATTCCATTCCACATGTAGTCTCTTTTTGCTGTTATAATGAGCTCTACTCTTTAGGAAATATGTTCCCATTAGACTTGTGCGGCTTTTACTGCGATTCTTTCAACCACAAGGGCATTGGTAAAGTCAGGTACTGGTAGGAAGAGTGACAACGAGTGACAAAAACTCAAACTCTTTTTTTTAGACTGGAATATAAATGTACTGAGAGCACATGCTCGGATAGAAATTGTACTTTATGCTCTTATACTCATTTAGACACATGCACATTTCCCTCTTCCTCTTTTTGCTTCCCCTTTTCTGTCGGTTTGTTTTGCTGTATTTGTGTGTAGTGTGTTTTTTTTGACTGCTAGGTTTCCATTCTGCTCTCCTATAATTCTTTCTGAGTGTACACTCTTAATCTCACCAGCAGCAAACCCCACAGTCAGGTGTCCCAATAGTTTTGTCATCTTTGTGTATTATATTATATTAAAATATATTGAAGGTAGAGTTTCCTTGATATGATAAACTACAGGTACTGTATAGAACTACCATATAAACTTAAACGTTTTGTAACACACTGCTTCTCAACCTGAGGGGGGGGAGGCACCAGATGGGGGGCGCAGTGATATTCTAGAATCTAGCTTGAAAAAGGGACCTCCTGGTGAAAACGCTTGATAACCAGATGGATTAATGGTTATTCCTCGTTCTAAAATGCAATACCGCTTTGCACCAGCAGGTGCTGCTGAAACTTTAAAAAGTACAGGCCAATATGAATGGGAGGATTTATTCTATATTGATTTTTGTCTGGGGAAAAATATCTGTAGAGATGTAAATGTGTGTGTATATAAACTCTCACTGTGCCAACCTCTGTTTGTCTGTTACTTTCCAATGTTCAGGTCATGAGTTCTACCAACGGCGAGGTGAACACAGACGATCCCACAGCAGGTCACTCCAACGCTCCCATCACTGCTCCTGCTGAGGTCGAGGTTGCAGATGAAACAAAGTAAGTAATACACACACACACACACTTACCTGCTTAATTCCATTTCTATTCTAATTCTATTTGTATTCATTTTTCGGCAGAGCATCTGCTGAATATACTATGAACCTGTATTACAATCAGCCGTTAGAGGAAACTAAACAAGCCCTTCTGATTTCCTCTTCAGGTGCTGTTGCTTTTTTAAACGGAGGAAGAGGAAAGGCCTGCAGCGGCACAAGTGAAGAGCTGAAGGGGGCGGAGCGAAATAGAAAAGTCAGAGGGAGAGAGGACTGGAGTGTAGAGCGCTCCATTATCGTGTGTGTGTGTGTGTGTGTGTGTGTGTGCGCGCGTGTGTGTGTATGTGTGAGAGAGAGAGGAAAAATGCGCCCGATGCGAAGATGCTGAACTGCCACCTACTTTATAAGAATAAAAAGTGTATGGAGGAGGAGGGGTTAAGTGTGTTGGAGGAGGGGCTATGTATAGAGGAGGAGGGGTTACATGTAGAGGAGGAGGAGTTATGTCCGTTCGGATGAACATGCCAGAGATGCAGGGAGTCTGTGCGTGAACACAGATGGGCGGTTTAATCCTGTATTTTAGATCACATTATCAGAGAGCAAATGTTTAAATGAGTGTTTCATTTTATGGGAACAAATTAAAAACCAAGGGGGCGGGGCGGGGGCGGGGTTTGGGAGGAGACTACAGACTGTGATGCTCCGAGTCCGGAAACATCCGGAGACTTTGGAAACTTCCGAGGACGCAAACCAGAATCGCTCTGCTTCTGTAAATTGTTTTGTTTGTTTTTTTTTTTTTCTTTCTTTCTTTTCTTTTTTTTTTTTTAAATGTAATTTAAAATGAAGTTGTTTTCAAGCTCTGCTATTCCTGAGTTGTGAACCGTTTTATTCATAGTGATTTTTTTTTTCTTCTATATTTTCTTTTATTTTAAATTTTTATGGCCTATATTTATTTTTCTTATGAACATGGACGATGAAGCACAGTGGCTGGACTCAGGTACTGTGGAAGACGGAGAGAAAACAATGCCTTGCGTCTCAATACTGTTTTCTAACACACACACACACTCACACACTTCATAATTCACATCCGTTAAAAGAACACCATTCTTGGTGGAGTTTTCTCCACAGGAAGTACAACATGGCTGGAATGAGTTTTGTTCGCATTAAGCACGCACCTTTACGGTCATTTTTGTTCAGGATAAATTCATGATTTCATATAAATCATTTAATATTAATATAGTCTTCATGGAAGTCCAACGAGAGAGTTTTTTTTTCTGTCCTGTATTTGGAGAAACATCAAAAGAAATCGTGCTCAATTTATCCAGATCACCCTAAACTGCTTAATTTGTCTGCGTGTACCATCCAGCTAACTTCGACTAATCCTGCTAACTTTGTCCAGCTCATCTTATCCTGCTTGCGTTATCCAGCTCAGGTTATCCTACTTATTTTATCCATCTCACCAAATCCTGCTAACTTTGTCCACCTCATCTTATCCTGCTTATGCTATCAATCGTACCTAATCCTTCTTGCTTTTCCATTGTTTATTATCCTGCTTGCATTATCCAACTCAGGTTATCCTACTTATTTTATCCAGCTCACATAATCCTGCTAACTTTGTCCAGCTCATCTTATCCCGCTTACTCTATCATGCTTATACTTTCCATCTCGCATAATCCTGCTTGCTTTTTCCATTTTATATTATCCTTCGTACTTTATCCAGCTCAGGTTATCCTACTTTCTTTGTCCAGCTCTTGCTTACTTTATCCATCTCACCTTATACTGTGTGTGTGTATATATAGCTTTTTAGAAGCTGTATTTCTCACTAGTTTGTCTTATGATGCATACGATTAAATCATTGCTAACCACCAAGCCGCACCCAAATAGCTTTATCTAGATGCAAAATTTATAAAGGATAATGTAATTTCATTACATTACATACAACAGCAGAAAAAGAGAACACTTTTAAAAGGCTGCTTTCTGGCTAATCGCATCCAATTGATTAATTTCACCAAGATAAATAACTTTAGACTTGTGCATTTATCTGATTGTAGATGGATAAACAGTACCTACCTTATTAACTGCGTACATTGCTATTGATATAGAAGCACATGTAATGAAAATGAAACATTTAGCAGTAATAAGTGTATATTATACATATGCATTAAGTCATAAGGTAACTTGAATAATAACTCAAACCCTGGACTCTCACATGTAAAGCTGTAAAGTGTGAACTGTTAGAGTAAGGTTAGCATGCTTTCCTAGCATAGACTCTTATTTATTGTTTTTAGCAGGTAATCATGAGTGTTTGTGATTATAAGCTAACAGGACAGAACTTGTTGGACTTTTGTGCCACTTATTATTTTAAATTATGATTTAAATGCATTTAAAAAACTCATTATTTTAGTTTATTTTGCTCAAGTCTGTAGAACCACTCTACCTCTGGATAACACACACACAACTCACAATTGACAAAGGTTTGTGGACACTTGACACTTAGATATGTTCTTTTGATGCATTCTATTCCACATTTAGTCCTTTTATCCACTAAACCTAACTGGCCCAAAGGAGGTTTCATAGCCAGCAGATGCTTGTGAAGATTTGTGAAGAGATATATATATATATATATATATATATAATATATATATATATATATATATATATATATATATATATATATATATGTGTGTGTGTGTGTGTGTTGTGTGTGTATATATATATATATATATATATATATATATATATATATATATATATATATAAATAATCACACAGTATCTCAAAAAAGTTATACGTTTTTTTTTTTTTTACTTTCACACAAAATTATTAAAATTGTAATAAAACTGAATTTGAATTATAGGTACATTAATTAGAAAAAAGTGATATAAATGATTGACGTGGTGTGTCATTTGTCGCTACACTTCTTTCTGAAATCAGAGAAACGTATCATCATTTAATGATAACAGTAATAATTTCAACATTAATGAACGATAACTGAATAAAATTCTGTTTATTATCAATATATTCAATGACGGTCATTTCCAACCCTTGGATGGAAATTTTTACTAACTAATCTTTTTTGCCCGTACACTTTTATTTTCATGCAGATTCTGTATTGAAATATATTGCCTTCCACGCTAAAAACAGCCATGATTACAACAGAACGTCGTCCAGTACCACGGAAACGGCAGTAGGCTGGTTCACTTTGTCAACATAGTAATAAACAAGTGTTTGAATTGTTGTTTAGGCTATAATTAAATTGGTCACATTTTCAAAGAATTATTTAAAAGATAGCATGCAAGTCCAGATATAAGCTTTCTCTGATTTCACAAGGTAGTGTAGCGATAAATGACACCCTTTGTATATGTAATTTTGTTTCAAAGTAATTTACCTTTAAGTTTTATTACAATTTGTCAAAATTTGACTAGGATTATGTGAAAATTAAAAGAGTATTCTTTTTTTGTGATATACAGCATGTTTTTATATATATATATATATATATATATATATATATATATATATATATATATATATATATATACATACACACACACATACACATACACATACCACACACAACTAATATATATATATAGATATATATATATATATATATATATATAATATATATATATATATATATACCCCCCCCCCCCCATAACCCCCCCCCCCCCCCTCCCCCCCCCCCCCCCCCCCCCCCCCCCCCCCCCCCCCCCCCCCCCCGGTCATAAGCAGTGATCTATTTATTAAAGATTGTATATTTATTTCAGCATTTATATTGACATCCAGTGTCAACCAACGAATGATCAATACTCTCGCAGCTCACAGGGTTAAACCTTCTTTATGCGTTTCATTGCTGAATTTAATGTATTGCTTTAATTCTGATCAGCTAATGTTAATCCTGTTCATAAAAAAACAAAAAAGAAAAAACATCCTCATATGTTCCATCCTATCCACTAAGTGTTGTCATGGTAACCTGTATTTCCTTTTTTTCCTTCCTAAAAACCTGCCTGAGCATCACCAAACATCTGTTGTTATATAGTACTCAGCATACATGATCAGCAGGCTCGCTCCTGATTGGTGGACGTGGACTCAAGCTCCTCTGCCTCAGAAGAAGTTTTACTCAATGAGTTTTACTGTTCGAGTCGCGTTCTGGTGAGGTGCAGATGAAAAGTGTGTGATGAAATGAGTGTGGATGATTCTGTGATAATAAATGCCTCATAAATAAAGAATTTTGTAATATAGCTCACATCTCATTTGGGTTCTTTTTAATCAGGATTGTAAACTGATTGTGGGGGGGTATGGTGGCTTAGTGGTTAGCATGTTCGCCTCACACCTCCAGGGTTGGGGTTCGATTCCCATCTCGGTCATGTGTGTGTGGAGTTTGCATGTTCTCCCTGTGCCTCAGGGGTTTTTTTTTTCTCCTGGGTTCTCCGGTTTCCTCCTCCCGGTCCAAAAAAACATGCACGGTAGGTTGATTGGCACCTTGGAAAATTGTCCCTAGTGTATGAATGTGTGTGAGTGTGTGTGTGTGCCCTGCGATGGGTTGGCACTCCATTCAGGGTGTATCCTGCCTTAATGCCCATAGACGCCTGAGATAGACACAGACTCCCCGTGACCCGAGGGAAGATCGGATAAAGTGGTAGAAGATGAATGAATGAATAAACTGTTTGTAATGTCACTGCTGCCTGATTTTATGTGTAGTTTGCAGACATGTTTGGATGTGTGAGAATCAAACAAGAGACACCAAGGTGTACATTATGGATGGTGGTGTGGGTGATATACGTAGGTGATGGTGAGACATACGGATGGATGAGAAAAGCAGGTGAATATCAGACATACAGAGACATGGAGGATGGAATGCTGGATGTATGGAGTGATAGATTAGGTGATTAATGAGTGGATTGATGGATTGGTAATTGGATGGAAGGATGGATGGATTTAGGACTAGTAGAGTAACTGAAAAGACAGCTGGAGGAATGGAAATAATAAATGGTTGAATAAATAAATAAATAAATAAATAAATGGAATGAAGAAAGGATATATCTGAATGGGTGGATGTACGTTTGGTTGGATGAATAGTAATTAGGATGGGTGAGAGAATGAAATGAGAATAAATGAGTAAATGGATGGATGGAAGCTTGGCGTTCATTTGGTTGGATGAATGAACAGATTTTTGTATGTAAAAATACTGGATTTATTAATAAATAAATAAAGGTTGGGTGAAGGAATAGATTCAAAAATAGGAGGGGTGGAGAGATAGAAGGAAATATGAATAGATAAAATGATGAATGGATGGAATTAACAGACACAGCAAATGAATGTAACGATTAAAATATATAGGGTTGGTTGTGTTGTGTTGTTGGTTAAATGGTTTTATTAATTACATATGTTTAATGGTGGCTCATGGTGTATATTGTAGTGTAAAGGGAAAAATACAAGTTTTTCATTCACGTTTCTTATTTGAATTACTTTAGAAATATGGAGTATATTTTCCTATAACATGCATTAGCTCTTTGTGTGGAAGCATTGTGTAGCAGTTCCATTGCAGTCATGTTGTAATAGATATATAGCGATGAGGTTCGCAGATTGACACTTCTTCGCTCAGACCTGCGTGAGATCTGGGCTAGTGTGAGTGAGAGAAGTGTGAGATCCTCTCAACACCTTGTGATTGCTTAATCATTAACAGCACTGAGAATTGTCGCTCGTGCATGACGGTGAAAAACTCCATTGTATTTCTGCATTTTATTCTAACAAATATTTCATTACAGAGACGGGCCTGAGGAGTGTAGTGTGTACAGGAATGAGTGTGTTGTACACAACATCTAAAGTTTTTATTCTAAAAATCATCTTGTTTTGGTAATATTTATCAACTAGATCTGTCTGTCTATCTATCTATATGTCTGGCTATCTATCTATCTATCTATCTATCTATCTATCTATCTATCTATCTATCTGTGTCTGTCTATCTATCTATCTGTTTGTCTGGCTATCTATCTGTCTGTCTGTCTATCTATCTATCTGTCTGTCTGGTTATCTATCTGTCTGTCTGTCTGGCTATCTATCTATCTATCTGTCTGTCTGGCTATCTATCTGGCTATCTATCTATCTGTCTGTCTGGCTATCTATCTGTCTATCTATCTATCTATCTGTCTGTCTGCCTGGCTGGCTATATGTCTGTCTGTCTATCTATCTATCTGTCTGTCTGACTCTATCTATCTGTCTATCTATCTATCTGTCTGTGTGTGTGTGTGTGTGTGTGTGTGTGTGTGTGTGCATCCGTCTGTCTAACATTTTATATAGAATTTATATTTTATTTAGTTCTCATTATAATCATAGTTTTATTCGTTATTTAACGCTGACAAGAAACATGTAAAGAAAGAAAACAAAAACAACAACAAAAACGTCACCGTCGCGCTCCGTTCTGTCCAGATCGCGCCCAAATTCTACACCGCACCCTAGAATAGTGCACTGCGTAGGGTGCAGAGCAACGGCATTATTCATTTTTTAAAAAACGTGACGAGTGTAGTGCACTAGACACGTGCTCTATTTGGAACGCGAGAAAATCCTCAAACTATACAACCCAGGAAACCAGGCGACAAAAAATTATACTACTACTACTACTAGTACAAACTGTGGACGTTTTAAAGCAATGAAAATGATATTTAATCTAATTTATGAAAATAAAAAATACGTTTTTTAAAAAAGGAAAAATGTTGTAAAGGCTGTTGTGGATTCGCCCCGCCCACTAGGGGGTGCGCGTGTCAGCTGACTTGTCCGTCATGTGACTTCATATGAAGCCGGGGCGAAGAGACTAGAGAGGGGGGGGTGTTATTTCACCAGCTGGAGCTCAGGAGTGTAAGTGCATCCTCATAAGGTGTCTGAAGAGGATGTTAAGGAGTATAGAGGGTGTAATAAAGTCCTGCCCCGTGAGCTGATCTATCCCCTGCTGTGTGTGTGTGTCATGGCTGAGTCTCTTGGGCTGCTGCAGAGGCTGAGTTATGCAGTCGGACATTTCCTGAACGATCTGTGCGCCTCTATGTGGTTCACCTACCTGCTGGTGTATTATCACACCGTGCTGGGCTTCCAGAATTCCTATGCAGGTGTCTTACTGCTCGTGGGGCAGATAGCGGACGGGGTGTGCACGCCTCTGATCGGATACGAATCGGACCGAACCGCAGGATGCCGCAATTATGGCAAGAGGAAAACCTGGCATTTGGTCGGTAAGTGTGTGTCTTCACGAAGGAGTATAAAATGTGCGGGTGAAGTTGTTGTTTTCCTGCAGGGGACTCTACGCACATGGGGATGGAAATTCCGACTCGGTTGAATCGGCTCCTCTCGGCAGTGTGAGTCGATTCTTTTGTCTCCTGATGGGAGTTGACTCTTTGGCACACGATCTGCTCCCAGGACGACTCCCATAAGGAGTCGACTTTCTACTTCTTGAAAGAGTCGACTCTTTCGTTGATCGATCTGCTCAACTGAACAAGAAGTTGATTCTTTTGCTGATCATTAAGTCAACCAAGTCGATAATCAGCTCAGCTGTTCAAGGAGTCGACTCTTGCTGATTGATCCACTTAAATGGGAGGTGGTAGCCCAGTGGTTAAGGTGTTGGACTCTGGACCGGAAGATTGCAGGTTCAAACCCCACCACCACCACCAAGCTATGACTAGTGGGCCCTTGAGCAAGGCCCTTAACCCTCAGTTGCTCAGTTGTAAGTCGCTCTGGATAAGAGCGTCTGCCAAATGCCACAAATGTAAATGTAAATGTAAATGAGCAATAAGCGCTGGCGTTTTAGAATTCCTGGAAAGTGCTGACTTTTCCAGTTCCCAGGTATCTCATGTCACCAATTAGTGTTGACGTTTTTGCTTATTGATCAGCTTAACTGTCAGCCATTACGCTGCTCAGTCTAGTGAACTCTTTAACTCATTCATTCATTCATTCTGCTACCGCTTTATCCGATCTTCCCTCGGGTCACGGGGAGCCTGTGCCTATCTCAGGCGTCTATGGGCATTAAGGCAGGATACACCCTGGATGGAATGGCAACCCATAACAGGACACACACACACACACATTCACACTCTAGGGACAATTTTTCCAAGGTGCCAATCAACCTACCGTGCATGTTTTTGGACCAAGGGGGAAACCGGAGAACCCGGAGAAAAACCCCTGAGGCACGGGGAGAACATGCAAACTCCACACACACATATGGCCGAGACGGGAATCGAACCCAGACCCTGGCAGTGTGAGACGAACGTGCTAACCACTAAACCACCGTACCCCTAACTCATTAACTTGAGTCGACTTAACTGATCAATGAGTCGACTCTTTTGCTTAACAATTCTTTCAGTGAGTAGCTCAGCTATTCAGTGAGTCGACTCTTTTGCTGATTGATCCGCTCAACTGATCGAGAGCTGACTTTTTAGAATTCCCAACAAGAGCTGACTTTGCCAACTCTCAGGCGACTCATGTCACCAATAAGAGTTGATTATTTTGCTGATTGATCAGAACAATACGAGTCAACCCTTATGCTGATCACTGTGCCAGTTCTTTTGCCATACAAACAGCTTAACTGATCAAGGATTCGACTCTTCTTTGTTGATCAACTCTATTGATAATCAGCTCAGCTGTTCATTGAGTCGACTCTTCAGAACTTCTAGAAACACGCATTCGATGAGTACTTCTTTTTAGCGTCTGCTCCAGTTAGGGGTCGTCACAGCGGATCGTTCGTCTCCATACCACCCTGTCCTCTACACCTGCCTCTTTTACACCAACTACCTACATGTCCACCCTCACCACATCCATAAACTGCTGAGGATCAGCAAGCTGACCCTGTTGGGCCTCTGAGCAAGGCCCTTAACCCTCTGTGCTTTAGGGGTGCTGTATCATGTCTTCCCCCGGCTTCCTAAAATCGCTACATGTGCTGTAAAGTGTATGGAATGAGAGATGAGCTTCTCTCATTCCCATCGGAAAATAATAATAAATGTTTGCTTACTCTTTGCCCCTCCCCCTCTGTATTCCAGGGACAATCAGCGTGGTGATCTCTTTCCCCTTCATCTTTAATCAGTGTATCGGCTGTAGCGAGTACACTCCGCAATGGGCCAGCCTCGTCTACTTCATCCCCTTCATCGTCATCTTCCAGTTCGGCTGGGCCGCGACGCAAATCTCCCACCTGTCGCTCATCCCCGAGCTGGTAACGTCCGAATCCGCCAAGGTGGAGCTCACGGCCTACAGGTACGCCGAGATAATAATGAGCTCACAGCAGTGATACCAGATCGCTCACATCAACTTCCTTGTGTATAGTAGAGATCTTTTACATCAGGGGTGTCAAACTCGGTTCCTGGAGGGCCGCAGCCCTGCGGTGTTTTGTTCCAACCCTGCTCCAATATACATACCATGTAGTTTTCAAATAAGCCTTAATGACTTGATGTTTTTAATTATGGTGTTTTTAATTATGCTTGAGTTTAGTTAAGTTAGTTTGACACCCCTGGTTTGGAGCCAATTAGAACAACAACAAAAAAAAATAGTAAAAATATTTTCCCACTAAATCATATTTATTAGCAGAAGATGAAAGAAGGTAGGAGAAATTCTTAGCACACTTTGAGGAAGCTCTCAAATATTAAATTCTAGAAGGGCAGAGTTTTAGCTTCAAACATAATTAAAACACACCTGATCCAACTAATCAAGTCATTAAGGCTTATTTGAAAACTATATAGCATGTATATTGGAGCAGGGTTGGAACAAAACACTGCAGGGCTGCGGCCCTCCAGGAACCGAGTTTGACATCCCTGTTTTACATGTTCCGGGGCGTCGGCACTGAGCTGGGTGAAGTGAAACCCCGGGTCACACATGGCGGATCTGGTTTTGGTGCCTCATGCAGAATGAGACGGAAACCTTTTTGTTTTGTTTTTTTCTCAGACGGATGTCATAAACAGTCTTCCAGTGTGCTTAGATTTTTGTTGTTGTTTTACACATGCAGTAGGTTCCCTTCACAATTCAGCTTATTCAGTGGAATTCCACTGCTGGACTTCGTACTGAACCTCAAGTCTCACTGCAGAAAAAATCAAACGTGATTCAATACTGATTTACTCCAAGCAGGAGAGCAGCGTCATGCACAGCGTTCTGCCTGTCTGTCTTTCTGTCTATATGTCTGCCTATATGTCTGTCTGTCGACCTGTCTTTCTGTCTGTCTGCCTGTCGTCTGTCTCTGGCTGCCTGTCTTTCTGTGGGGCTGCCTGTATCGCTGTCTGGCTGCCTGTATGTCTGCCTGTATGTCTGTCTGTCTATTGGCCTGTCTGTCTGTGTCTGCCTGTCTTTCTGTGTGGCTGCCTGTATGTCTGCCTGTATGTCTGCCTGTATGTCTGCCTGTATGTCTGTCTGTCTATCGGCCTGTCTGTCTGTCTGCCTGTCTTTCTGTCTTTCTGTGTGGCTGCCTGTATGGCTGTCTGGCTACCTGTATGTCTGTCTTTCTGTATGCCTGTCTTTCTGTCTTTCTGTCTTTCTGTGTGGCTGCCTGTATGGCTGTCTGGCTGCCTGTATGTCTGTCTTTCTGTCTGCCTGTCTTTCTGTCTTTCTGTGTGGCTGCCTGTATGTCTGTCATTCTGTCTGTATGTCTGTCTTTCTGTCTTGTCAATCTTTCTGTCTTGTTAATCTTTCTGTCTGGCTGCATTGTATTACTGCTATACTTATATTTGTGTCTGTTTTTTGGACTATTTCTCTGCCTGTCTCTGTGTATTTTTTTTCTCTGTATGCCTGCCCCCTATTCCCCCCCCCCCCCCCCCCCCCCCATCTTGTTCATATTTCAGTTTCTTATTTAGTCCGTCAATCTGGCTCTCTGTCCATTTGTGTGCATGTTTTAGTTTCACTTTCAGTCTGTTCGGCTCTCTGTCTGTGCATGTTTCAGTTTCTTTTTTTTTATTAGTCTGTCCTTGTCTTTGCTTATCTGTCTGTCCTTGTGTGATCTTTATGCATGTTTGTATGCGTTTATCTCTCTCCATCTGTCTGTGTGCATGTTTCAGTCTGTGTATTGTTGTAGAAACGACAAAGAGTCACAGGTTTTGCTTCCATTGCTTCATTATCAATCAGTAAGAGCCAGAGCTGCAGAGCAACTGACTCCTCTGTTTCCACTCCAGAGTCAGAGCCATATATATTTGTCCATATATATAATGGACAAAATTGTTGGTACCCTTTGGTCAATGAAAGAAAAAGTCACAATGGTCACAGAAATAACTTTAATCTGACAAAAGTAATAATAAATAAAAATTCTATAAATGTTAACCAATGAAAGTCAGACATTGTTTTTCAACCATGCTTCAACAGAATTATGTAAAAAAATAAACTCATGAAACAGGCATGGACAAAAATGATGGTACCCCTAACTTAATATTTTGTTGCGCAACCTTTTGAGGCAATCACTGCAATCAAACGCTTCCTGTAACTGTCAATGAGACATCTGCACCTCTCAGCAGGTATTTTGGCCCACTCCTCATGAGCAAACTGCTCCAGTTGTGTCCGGTTTGAAGGGTGCCTTTTCCAGACTGCATGTTTCAGCTCCTTCCAAAGATGCTCAATAGGATTGAGGTCAGGGCTCATAGACGGCCACTTTAGAATAGTCCAATTTTTTCCTCTTAGCCATTCTTGGGTGTTTTTAGCTGTGTGTTTTGGGTCATTGTCCTGTTGCAAGACCCATGACCTGCGACTGAGACCAAGCTTTCTGACACTGGCTAGTACATTTCTCTCTAGAATTCCTTGATAGTCTTGAGATTTCATTGTACCCTGCACAGATTCAAGACACCCCGTGCCAGACGCAGCAAAGCAGCCCCAGAACATAACAGAGCCTCCTCCATGTTTCACAGTAGGGACAGTGTTCTTTTCTTGATATGCTTCATTTTTTCGTCTGTGAACATACAGCTGATGTGCCTTGGCAAAAACTTCGATTTTTGTCTCATCTGTCCACAGGACATTCTCCCAGAAGCTTTGTGGCTTGTCAACATGTAGTTTGGCATATTCCAGTCTTGCTTTTTTATGATTCGTTTTCAACAATGGTGTCCTCCTTGGTTCGTCTCCCATGTAGTCCACTTTGGCTCAAACAACGACGGATGGTGCGATCTGACACTGATGTTCCTTGAGCATGAAGTTCACCTTGAATCTCTTTAGAAGTCTTTCTAGGCTCTTTTGTTACCATTCGGATTATCCGTCTCTTAGATTTGTCATCAATTTTCCTCCTGCGGCCACGTCCAGGGAGGTTGGCTACAGTCCCATGGATCTTAAACTTCTGAATAATATGTGCAACTGTACTCACAGGAACATCTAGTTGCTTGGAGATGGTCATATAGCCTTTACCTTTAACATGCTTGTCTATAATTTTCTTTCTGATCTCTTGAGACAGCTCTTTCCTTTGCTTCCTCTGGTCCATGTCGAGTGTGGTACACACCATATCACCAAACAACACAGTGATTACCTGGAGCCATATATATAGGCCCAATGGCTGATTACAAGGTTGTAGACACCTGTGATGCTAATTAGTGGACACACCTTCAATTAACATGTCCCTTTGGTCACATTATTTTCTGTGTTTTCTAGGGGTACCATCATTTTTGTCCATGCCTGTTTCATGAGTTTATTTTTTTACATAATTCTGTTGAAGCATGGTTGAAAAACAATGTCTGACTTTCATTGGTTAACATTTATAGAATTTTTATTTATTATTACTTTTGTCAGATTAAAGTTATTTCTGTGACCATTGTGACTTTTTCTTTCATTGACCAAAGGGTACCAACAATTTTGTCCACGTCTGTATATGCATGCATGCTTCGGACCACCTTATACATACAATGGTAGAGCCAAAAAGGCTAGCTATAGACTCACACACACACACACACACACACACAAGACGCTATAATATTTCATACATAGCACATTTCTTTACACACACACACCAAGAGAAAGATTTAATGGAAGTCACACGCACACATTGCATACATATATTTGATTAACTGTATCCTTCCACAGTATCTGTCTGTCTGTCTCATCACATGTTTATCTTTGGTGTTCTTCAAACCAATCAGGCACAACATTATGACCACTTGTCTGGTACCACTGCAGACTGGGCGCACTTTACTAGAGCTGCAGTTTTGGAGATGCTCTGCTCCAGTCATCTAGCCGTCACAAATCTCTCCAAAATCCTTACTCTTATCCATTTTTCCTGCTTCTAACACCAACTCTGAGGACAAAATGTTCACTTGGAGTCTAATAATACCACTATCCCCAGCTTACAGGTGCCATGAAGAGATAAGCAGTGTTATTCACTTTACTGCTCATACTAATGCGTACCCTGACATAAACCAATTATGCGTGATTATGTTCATGTACCTGAAAACACAGAAATGCTGAGTAAATGCAATGAAAATTCTGATTGAGTGAGAAGGTATTTAAAGATGGACGAAAGTGATATTGAAGGTTGCGTGTGTGTGTGTGTGTGTTGAGGATGGAGGATCTGAGATCTGTTATGAAACAGAATTAGCGTGAGAAAGTCAGCGTAGCTTCAATCTTAAACACTTTATTTATACATTCTCACTGCTTCTCTTTGTCCATCTTTTTTCTCGTTCTCTCTTTCTGTTCATCTGTCTAATCACTCTGTCCATCCATGTCTCTGACCCTGACTTCCACAGATATGCCTTCACTGTGATTGCCAATATCACTGTCTATGCAGTGGCATGGATTCTGTTTCATTTCCAGTCCAACGAAGATCCATCCAGCACCGATAACCTCGGCCCCGTCGACATCCCCATTTTTAGAGTGAGAAAACACACATGCACACACACACACACACACACACATGCACACCATCAAACCAAACCCTGCATGAACACGGCAGGCCGCAGATTCATTTTCCCCTTTTCAGATTTTGCTCGAGGCACATGTTTCTTTTTTTTTTCGCTTCTCACATTTACTTCTCAATTTTGTTTGTATCAGTTTCTCTGTGAGATTTTTATTTTCCGACAAAGTCCCGAGACTCGCTGATCTAAACTCAAATTTATCGTTTACAAAGCAGAATCTCGCCAGACTTTTTTAATTATATGTATATTTTATGTGATTTTGTTTAAATAAACAATAATTTATAGTGAAATTTAATTTGTTTTGAAATAAAGCGTCAGGTTTTTACATCAGCAAATGTTAATATTATATCTTTATTTAACTATATATGTAAAATGTATGTTTTTTTTGTAATGTTGCACATCGATTATAAAATCTAACATTTCCCTTTTTTTTTTTTTTTTTTTCTTTAATTAAATAAAGAACCTGAGTCTGATCGTGTGGGCGATCGGGATGTTGTTCTCTTTGCTTTTCCACCTGGGCACCCGAGAAGGGAAGGCCAGAGGGAGTCAGGATGAGGAGGAAGGAGAAGATCAGGGAGAGCGGACGCCTCTCCTTACCCGTTCCACACCCAGTTCACCTTCTGTGGCGCTGCAGTGGAAACACTGGCTGAAAGAGTGGTCCTTCTACCAGGTACATCCCATCAGCCAATCAGCATCCAGCTTTTAATCACAGCTTTTAGAATACAGTCCAATCAGCATCCAGTTTTTTTTTTCAAGCCTGCAGAACAAAATCAGCCAATCAGCATCAAGCAGCAGTTGTACATAAACTCAGCAGGAGAATGATTAGTGAGGTAATATGGGTGTTATAAGTTGGTCCTGTCATTACAGCTCGTGACTGAGTCTGTGCATAAAGGTCGGAAAGGTCATGTGACATTTACACTTTGATCAGGCTTTAACTGGGTCACGTCCAGGAAATGTGAACTTATTAACATGTTGCAGAGTTTGCGGTGTAGAGACACGACGTGGTGTATCCCATCATCTCTCCATCTCTCTGTCTTTACTCTTGCGTAAATCACTGCATCTGCAGATTCTGAAGGAGACTCGACTTATAAACGCTCCTGAGAAAGTAAACAATTATTTTATACTCGGAATAAAAGGGAAGAAGACGTGAGGTGGAAGGCAGGAAAGAGGACGATTAAAGAAAAAGAAGAAAAGAAATTAGGCATTAATGACATAAAAGCAAGAGAAGTACAAGATGGAAAGAAGGAAATGGGGGGGGGGGGCGAGGAGAGAAACAACTGGAAAAACAAAAGAAACGGGGATGTTAAAGAATGAATGAATGAATGAATAAAATGAAATGGGAGGAGAAAGGAGGGAAAAGAAAGCCAGAGATAAAAAAAAGAAGAGATAAAAGTAGCGAAGAAAGAAAGTTAAAGAGAGACAGAAACCAACAGAAGGTTAAAGAAAGGAAATAAAGAGGGGGAAATGAGGGGGGGGGACAAATATTAGGGGGAAAAAAGTCGTATAGGAATAAAGAGAAGAAAAGAAAGAAATTGAAAGAAAAGACTTGTACATTTATTTTGTTTTTGTTTGTTTGTTTGATCTTCAGGTTGCAGTTCTCTACATGTCCACAAGGCTTATAGTGAACCTGTCACAGACCTACATTTCCATGTACCTCACTAACACACTGCTCCTGCCGAAGGTAACACACACACACACAACACCACACACACACTTTATATTTTTGTTGATCTTTTATTTGATATTGTGTTTCTCTCGCTTTCCTCTCTCTGAGTGCAGAAATACATCGCCACAATCCCCTTGGTGATGTACATGAGCGGATTTGTCTCCTCGCTGATCATGAAGCCCTTCAACAAGCTGATCGGGAAGAGTGTATGTTTTCAGATTTCTCTCCTGTATACGGTGGAAACCAGCCTTTAAATGGTGCTCTGCTTTTACAGCAGTAATTCCTCTCCCATTAGGTCATGACTCTTTTACTGGAAGCTAAAGTAAAGCTAAAGATAAAGATTGGCTCGGTGAGCATGGCTCGGAAATTGGCGTCGCTAAATTGTCATTACTGTGTAGGTTTCTGCTCGTAAAGAAATTGTGCAGGAAAAGAAAGCGCAAAAGTATAAAAGGTTCATGATATAGGGAGGAGGTGTAGCCCAGTGGTTAAGGTGTTGGACTCTGCCACAAGTGGGGCCCTTGAGCAAGGCCCTTAACCCTCAATTGCTCATTTGTAAGTCACTCTGGATAAGGGCGTCTGCAAATGCCTTAAATGTAAATGTAAAAGGCTTAATATCCGTTTTAAACTGCTGCCCTTAAATCATACATTTATGTGAACTTCTTGTAGAATGTAAACTTCTGAACAGAACGATTGGTTTTGATTACAGGATGATCGACGTTTGAATGGATTTATATGAATGGATATAAATCGTTGTGTTGGTTTATTGCATGGTGAAATATTGCATTGGATACAGAAGTGTGTGTGTGTGTGTGTGAGTGAAAGTAAGATAGTGTGAGGGGGTGAGGGGTAGTGAGGGAATGAGTGAGAGACGGTGTGAGTGAGTGAATGAGAGTTAGTGTGAGTGAGTGAATGTGAGTGAGTGTGAGAGAGAGATGGTGTGAGTGAAAGAGAGTGAGAGAGAGTGTGTGTGTGTGTGATAAAAAGAGAGATAATGTGAATGAGTGTGAGTGAGAGAAAGATGAGTGAGTGAAAGAGAGATAAAGTGCGTGAGTGTAAGTGAGTTAGGAGTGAGTGAAAGATAGTGAGTTTGAGTGAGTGAAATAGTGAGTGTATGAGTGAGTGAAAGAGAGATAGAGTGAGTGTGAGTGAGGGATAGTGAGTGAGTGAGTGAGTGTATGAGTGAGTGTGAGAGTTAGGAGTGAGTGAAAGATAGTGAGTTTGAGTGAGTGAAATAGTGAGTGTATGAGTGAGTGAAAGAGATAGATGAGTAGTGAGTGTAAGTGAGAGTGAGTGAGTGAGTGTATGAGTGAGTGAAAGAGAGATAAAGTGCGTGAGTGTAAGTGAGTTAGGAGTGAGTGAATGATAGTGAGTTTGAGTGAGTGAAATAGTGTGAGTGTATGAGTGAGTGAAAGAGATAGAGTGAGTATGAGTGAGAGATAGTGAGTGAGTGAGTGAGTGAGTGAGAGTGTGAGTGAGTGAAAGAGAGATAAAGTGAGTGAGTGTGAGTGAGTTAGGAGTGAGTGAATGATAGTGAGTTTGAGTGAGTGAAATAGTGTGAGTGTATGAGTGAGTGAAAGAGAGATAGAGTGAGTGTGAGTGAGAGATAGTGAGTGAGTGAGTGAGTGTATTAGTAAGTGAAAGAAAGATAAAGTGAGTGAGTGTAAGTGAGTTAGGAGTGAGTGAAAGATAGTGAGTTTGAGTGAGTGAAATAGTGTTAGTGTATGTGAGTGTCTGCGTGCCCGGGAGTGTGCGAGAGTGAGTGAGTGAGTTAGTGAGTCCGTGAGGTGGAAAGAAAGTCCTAAAGTGAGTGAGTGTGAGCGTGAAGATAGTGAGTGAGTGTATGAGTGAGTGAAAGAGAGATAAAGTGCGTGAGTGTAAGTGAGTTAGGAGTGAGTGAATGATAGTGAGTTTGAGTGAGTGAAAGAGAGTGAGTGTATGAGTGAGTGAAAGAGTGAGTGAGAGTGAGCGTGAGTGAGTGACCGAGCGTGAGGGTGAGTGTGATGCGTGAGTGAAAGTAGCGATATCCCGGCCCGCGCCTCCCGTGCCTGTCGTGAGTGCGAGTTAGTGCGTGAGCGTGCCGTGAGTGAGTGACGTGAGTGAGTGAGTGAGTGTGAGTGAGTGAAATTGTGAGTGCTGTATGAGTGAGTGAAAGAGTGAGAGTGCGTGAAAGAGAGGTGAGTGAGTGAGAGTGAGTGTGTGAGTGAGTGATCCGTGCGTAGTGAGTGAGTGAGTGTGTGAGTGAGTGAAAGAGAGATAAAGTGTGTGAGTGTTAGTGAGAGTTAGGAGTGAGTGAAAGATGGTGAGTGTGAGTGAGTGAAATAGTGAGTGTATGAGTGAGTGAAAGAGAGAGAGTGAGTGTAAGTGTGAGTGAGTGTATGAGTGAGTGAAAGAGAGATAAAGTGAGTGTAAGTGAGAGTTAGGAGTGAGTGAAAGATAGTGAGTGTGAGTGAAAGAGTAGTGAGTGAGTGTGAGTGAAATAGTGTGAGTGTATGAGTGAGTGAAAAAGAGATAAAGTGAGTGAGTGTAAGTGTGAGTGAGAGATAGTGAGTGTGAGTGAGTGAAAGAGAGATAAAGTGAGTGAGTGTGAGTGAAATAGTATGAGTGAGTGAAAGAGAGACAGTGAGTGAGTGAGTGTAAGTGAGAGTTAGGAGTGAGTGAAAGATAGTGAGTGTGAGTGAGTGAAATAGTGTGAGTGAAAGAGAGATAAAGAGAGTGAGTGAGTGTGAGTGTGAGTGAGTGAAAGAGAGACAGAATGTGTGTATCAGAGTGAGTCAGTGTCGCTCCACATCAGTACCTGACTTTACTAAAACACTGTTCTCTAACTGAATAAATGAAGAAATAGAAGTGAATCTACACGCTGTACATTAATGTAACGTTAAGGTATTTTCCTGCTCCATAGCCCAAGGTATTTAGTTTAGATCATATCAGAGGAAGATGTTTGTATATTTTAAACTGAAAAAGATTAACACTAAATTCTTAGCATTTCCTGTTAGTGTGTAGCAAGTTCATGTGAAGAAAGCGGTGCACAATAACATCAGGAAATGCTGTAATAGAAAAATAATATGTACATGTATTGTGTATAGATGGTCTACTTTGTGGGTCTGATCCTGATCCTGATCTTCTCCTACTGGGCTCTGGTGGACACTCATATGGGAGACGGTGTGTATGGCGCTGCAGTGTTCCTGGGGGCGGGGTCAGCCACCATTCTCGTCATGTCTCTGTCCATGACCGCCGACCTCATCGCAGATCAAACCGTACGTTGTTCAAGGCTGGTTCATCATGTAGACTTTATTCCATTAGAGTGTAGCTGTTTGTTTTATTTATTTATTTATTTATTTATATGTTAGACTTAGGGGCACGGTGGCTTAGTGGTTAGCACGTTCACCTCACACCTCCAGGGTCCGGGTTCGATTCCCGTCTCAGCCATGTGTGTGTGGAGTTTGCATGTTCTCCCCGTGCCTCAGGGGGTTTTTCTCCGGGTTCTCCGGTTTCCTCCCCGGTCCAAAAACATGCACTGTAGGTTGATTGGCACCTTGGAAAATTGTCCCTAGTGTGTGAATGTGAGTGTGTGTGTGTGTGTGTGTGTGTGTGTCCTGTGATGGGTTGGCATTCCATCCAGGGTGTATTCTGCCTTAATGTTCATAGACGCCAGAGATAGGCACAGACTCCCCGTGACCCGAGGGAAGATCGGAAAAAGCGGTAGAAGATGAATGAATGAATGAATGTTAGACATATAAACATATGTATAGGCTACAAGTCCTGCAGAAACCTCTGCCCTTCACATTTTAGTCTTTGATTTGCTCGAACACCTAATAGACCGAAATTACTGGATGCTTAATGGTGCTTAGGGATGATAAACACAAACACATTTATTCGTAGATGCACTGCATTGTTTTTATTGTATAGAAAGTGAGCAATATTTGATACATACATTGATTTTTTCCTCGATAAAGTTTCTCAAGCAAATGATGTTAATTTGCATAGAATCCTTTTTTCTACTGAATCGTATCGAATCGGATCACATTTTGATCGCATTGACTTATTCACTACTTCATATGTAATCTTATTTATTTATTTATATATGTAGGCTGTGTATTGACATCTGATTCATGACTATTTATTTATTTATTTGTTTGTTTGTTTAAAATTCCTTCCTACAGCAAAGCGGTGCATTCGTTTACGGAGCCATGAGCTTCACTGACAAAGTCGCAAATGGAGTGGGAGTTATAATAATCCAGTCCCTGCACCCGTGTCAGTAAGTCACCTCTATAAACATTCATTCATTCATCTTCTACCGCTATATCCGATCTTTCCTTGGGTCACGGGGAGCGTGTGCCCATCTCAGGCTTCTATGGACATTAAAGCAGGATACAACTTGGATGGAATGCCAACCCATCACAGGACACACACACACACTCACACACACATTCATACACTAGGGACAATTCTCCAAGGTGGCAATCAACCTACCGTGCATGTTTTTGGACCGGGAGGAAACTGGAGAACCCGGAGAAAAACCCCGTGAGGCACGGGGAGAACATGCAAACTCCACACACACATGGCTGAGACGGGAATCGAACCCAGACCCTGGAGGTGTGAGGCGAACGTGCTAACCACTCAGCCACCGTGCCCCTCTATAAACATCAAACGGGATTAATTATAGCATATGGTGTAAATATTTAAGACCTTTGACAACTAGTTCATTTTAATAATAATATAAAGCATTATGTATGTTAGTGACTTGGCTATTTTATACACAAACAAATTCAAAGTTGTATTTAAATCTGTGTGTGTGTGTGTGTGTGTTCTCCTTCTGTAGCACTCAGGTGTGTTGTCCTGCGTGTGTGTGGTATTATCACTACGTGATTGTAATCGTCACGGGAGGAGTCGCCGTCATAGCAGCTCTCAGTCTCTGCAGCATTCTCATCTGGCCAATCAGGATCCGGCGTTGTAAGTCTACTTTTTATTCTCTTTATTTTCTCTTTGCTGTTTGTTTTTTTCCCCTCTCATACACACTGAGCTGTAATGTTGGTATTGGTTTCTTTAGTTATATATTAACCTTCCTGTATGGAGAGGCACCTTCATATTGTAAATCTGAGAAGTAGGAATGGAGGCGGGGCTTCCAGGGTCCCTGTTTACGTCATAGTTCATATCTCACACCTACGACTTATTGCCCCTACCTTCTTTTTCATTCCTTCACACCTCGTTGGATGTAGACAATGGGGCAATTGTTTTTTCGCCATATCGAATGTTTTGTGTGTGTGTGTGTGTGTGTGAGATACACTGGTAATGAAGTGTGTGTTTGTATCCATAAATCCTCAGTTAAATGCTTAAAGAATTAGATAATTAAACATTATTATAGATTGAATATAATATATTCAATATATATATATTTTTTAAATAAAGGTTGATGTTTGTTTGACATATATATATTGTGAACTAAAGAAAGAGTGTGAAGAGAGTAAAAGAGTGACAGATAGGGTACGAGTGAAAGTATGATGTATGATGTAAGAGCAAAAATTGTGCAAGAATATATGACAGAAGAACTGACAGACAGAAAAGACTAAAAGAGACAGACGGGCACATAGAAGATGAAAGACTGACAGAAAGAGAAAGTACATGACGGAAGGGCAGAGTGGATGAAGTGAAGGGAAGTTCTAAAAAATTGGGAAAGAAAGAAATAAGGAAATAGGGACAAGAAAGAAGTGTAAAGGAAGGAAACATAATAGATGATGGATAGATATGCTGATATGGATGGATGGCGTGGATAGACTGATGGGTAGAGTAGATGGGTAGATACACTGAAGGATATACACATTAGATGAATGGATAGAGGAGATGGATATAATGGGAGCGAGAGCGATGGATAGATACATTAGATAAAGTCCTGTAGATAGACCGAAGTGGATGTAGTGATGGATAGAGGGATGATAGTCACAATGTGCTGTGCAGATAAAGACACGAGTATACGAGGTGGCTGTTGTCTATTACAGTGGCAGTGGAGCAGCAGGTAAACGGGTGTGTGAACGACGCCCCCGAGGGTGAGACTTTTATTCCCATTCTGTACGTAATCACCGGTTATGACTTCAGCACCCTCGTCCGGGAAACTCACAGAAATGATTAAAAAGCAATCAATAATCCTACAGCATGACCACCAACGACGACTTGATCAAATGGCACATGATTTTGTACATTCATATAATTGATTGTGTACAAGCGTCTGCGACATCACCAATCTAAATATATTATACCTGTTTGTAGGGTTTGGGTATCATTGATTCCGATCCGTTTCGATTCCAAGTGGTGACGCAACCCGCAGATGTTTAGTCGTGTTGGTCATGACACCTTGCTTGCGACATATTACAATACTTAATATTAGCTTTGTCTTCGGTTTTTACAAAGTGTACCCGCACTCTTGAGCGTTTAGATGTTTATATTACCACAAACCGTAAACTAATATTAAATTTACAGTTGTACTGATGGTTTGATTAACATACAAGGTCCTGGAAGATTTGGATGCATGGAAGGTCCTGGCAGATACCATATGGGGAAAGAAAAAAAAAATGCAAGCAATAAATATGGAAGACATTTTTTTTTTCATCAGATTCTGCAAAAAACTATCAATGCATCACTTTTGTTACTAACATTGACACATCCAAAACTCTTTTTTATACTAAAATGAAGTTTTTGTGTGTGTTTTCTCCCCCCTCATATTGGTGAGGTCATGAATTAAATTGACAATTAAAAATTAGTAACTACTAATAAAAAAATTTGTAGTTATAAATGTGGTTGATGTTTTAGCGAAAAAAGTGGAAAGAAATATTAATCTGATATTGTATAGCAGTATATTTGTGTAGTATATATTTGTATAGCATTAATGTCCTTCAACAAACACCAACATAAAGGAGTCTCGAGTCTAAATGTGCATTCAGAAAACCATGGTTACAACACGCGTGTCAAAGTAACTTTATTCTTAAAAATAAATAAATAAATAAATAATAAGAATTTCAATAGAGTTAGCACGTTCACCTCACACCGCCAGGGTCCGGGTTCGATTCCCGTCTCGGTCATGTGTGTGTGGAGTTTGCATGTTCTCCCCGTGCCTCAGGGGGTTTTTCTCCGGGTTCTCCGGGTTTCCTCCCGGTCCAAAAACATGCACGGTGGGAAAAAAATTGTCCGTAGTGTATGAATGTGTGTGTGATTGTGTGTGTGATTGTGTCCTGCGATGGGTTGGCATTCCATCCAGGGTGTATCCTGCCTTAATGCCCATAGATGCCTGAGATAGGCACAGACTCCCCGTGACCCGAGGGAAGATCGGATATAGCGGTAGAAGATGAATGAATGAATGAATTTCAATAGAATGAAAAACAGTAACGGTAAATTTGGGGGGAAAAAAGCAATTTAAGGAAAAATGCCCACATCATGTTTTTTATCCCTTTCTTGATACATTAATTGGTTTCATCTTTCATGAAAAAAGGTTCTTCACTGGAGACTCCTAAAATGTCCTGACGTCCCTGTAACACTCCTTTCAATTCTATCGTTACCTTTTTAGAGTCTATTTATTCGTGGTGTGGTTCTTTCTTTCGCAAGCTAAATTATCGTTGGCTTTATTACGACTACAGATGAGACCAACAGCCAATCAGCTTTCTGTTCCCGGCGTGAATCTCTTTCTGTAAAACAGAGTGTATTTCTCAGCTTTGGTACGGAGCAGGTTTTAGCTTGAAAGAAATGAATTTAGGAAGTGGTTAAGGCCAGGTGCTGACACCGTATGTGCATGTGTGTGTGTGTTCGACGTTGTGATACAAGCCTTAAATTTTATTCTCAATTTTATTCTTAAAAAGCCATACATTTCAGCCCCACACATTGCTGTTGTAAACCTGTGATTGGTCTCCACTTTACATCTGAATCGCACTCATGATTCTGCTCACGGAATGTGAATTTGTGTTATTGGTGACTTCGGACTCTGTGTGTGTGTGTGTGTGTGTGTGTGTGTGTGTGTGTGTGTGTGTGTGTGTGTTTTCTCAGGTCTCAGTGTGATGCCTGGTCTGATGTCCGACGGAACAGATTCAGAAAGCAGCGAGCCGACTCTGGTTAACTGAAGAATCACGACTTGTGAATGCGTCGGTCTGCACAAACTGAACTCGGAGGTGCCATTCCAGTCTTCACTAAATGCTACAGACCAGAAACGCTATGGCATTTTACCTGTGTGTTTCGATGAGTGTAACTGATATACACAGTTGTGTGTGTGTGTGTGTGTGTGTGTGTGTGTGACGGGGAAAAAAGAGATTGATTTATTTTAAAGACATTTAGACACTAGTGACAAAGGGACCATCTTCTAAATATTTATTATTGTGTGTGTGTGTGTCTTTATTTGTACACTAGAAGAAAACAAAAGATAGAGAGAAACACTTTTTCACAGATTTCTCCTCGTCTTCAGCTGTGTATACAGATGCCCGAAAATCCGGGTCTTAAACCAAATGTTTTTATGAAATTGAAATTGCACGAAAGTTCTAAGAGGCCATGTGACATTTTATCGTGATCTCAACATAATAGATGTTCTCTCTTTGACCATTTCTCTGATCAGGATAAAGCCATTCATGCGCTATTTTAATGTCTTTTTTTTAAATTCATAATTCTTTTAATGCATCAATCGGTGTGTGTGTGTATATGTGTATATATATATGTATATATATGTGTGTGTGTGTATATGTGTATATATATATATATATATATATATATATATATATATATATATATATATATATATATATATATATATATATATATATATATATATATACATATATATATACATACATACATACATACATACATACATACATACATACATACATACATACATACATACAATGATTTAAATCATGTTCTCGTAGGACCTCCACCAGGGAATACGCTAAAAGGGAAATTGTGTGTACATCTCTTAAATAGTTGCACATGGAATCTCTATTTACTGAGAACAACAACCACAACACTGCTTTAGACAAATAATTGCTGACTTATAAGGTTACACCTTTTGTTTATAAAGCTTTATAATATTGTATACCTCTTTCTCCACTTGTTTATATATATTTTTTTCTATAACTCGTAACCTGTTTTGCTATGCTACATGTGAGTATAAAGGGATAAAAACATATTTTTTTAAGTAGCACTCACGATGTGTAAAATGTAAATTTGATTATGAATAGAATTAAAAAATGAGGCAAAGTAAAATATACAAAATGAGGTGTTTTGATATGTTAAAATACATCCATATTTTTTTTTTAACACAAATTTAACCTTTGTTTTCTCCATTGTTTTGGGTATAAGTAAGCAATTCCCAGGTTTCACAAGTTCCATTTCTACTAATTCCCTGTTTAAAACTGAGTTTATCACCACTAACCTTTTCCATTGTATGTGTATAGTAATTATACCAGGTATAGTGATATTTATTTTATGAAGAACCTTTACATTATGATGATGAATCACTTTAAAGCATATTTCATTTAATTTAGCAGACTTTAGCAGTTTAATTTAGCAGTTTGTTTACGGTTGTGCCCCGCGCTTGTCCCCCCCCCCCCCCCCCCCCCCCCCCCCCCCCCCCCCCCCCCCCCCCCCCCCCCCCCCCCCCCCCCCCCCCCCCCCCCCCCCCCCCCCCCCGGGCGGTGGATGAGACACTTGTATTAATGAAATGCACTTTTATGACAAGGCTTGATTATTACACTTTATAGCTTTCCTGTGAAGCAAGAATACTATTAAGGGATTGTGATAACAGATGTAATAAGGTCTGATTTAAGCAGGTCTTATTTTTACAGGGACATTTTAAGGGACTAAATGGGAATATATTAAAATATGTATGAGATGAGTGTAATCAGGAAATTGATCTGCTGTGACTCAACCTGCAAATGTTTTTTATGCTTTATTTTAATGTTTGTTTATTTCTTTTTATATCAAATTGTACACAGTAAAAATAAAAAGAATCACCATTCTGTCCTGCTTTTGTTTGAGTGAGTTAATGGCTGCTGTCTGTATTATGCCATGGGGACCACAGATCGCATCGGAGACACTGATTTGTGGAATTATAGTATCTGCTTGAAAGCAAAACCACACAATTAATTTTTATATATGATTGTAAATAAATTCACACAACAAAGTGTTAAATTGACTTTTCACTGCAAAAAAAAGTACACATTATAATCCTAGCACACCTTTATTCACCTTTATCACTATGTGATCGATGTAGTGTGGAGATGCATTATGTTGTTTTTTATCGTTGAAACATTGTTATTGTCTTTGAATTAATAAAATAGGGGATAGAAAGAAAAAAACCAAAAGAAATATCAATCTAAAACAAACAAAAAAATGTTCAAACTCTCAACTTGTGAAAATTGTATATAATCTCTATATTATATTAAATAATAATTATAATAATAAAATCGAACTGGACTCTTTCTTTTTTTGGACATTTTTTTTAATTTGTTGATATCGTGGTTATTTCGAGGGCGGGAGGCGAAGGCTGCCGCGGCACGTCTGATCACGTGACCCCGAAACCCTTAATCGGCGATCCAACGCTATCATCAAATTTGTGCAAAGGCATTTAACAATATCGTGTTTTGACTCTATTCATCCACAAGGTGGCAGAAAAAACAACAGGATGAAAAAAAGAGTCGCGATTTCTTTCCGTCTTTCTGGTTCTAGTAATATTATTTTGTGACGTTCATGTGTTTTTTACTGTATTTACTTGAATTGTATTTCCTTGTTCCCTTTTTTGCTTTCTCTTTCTTTTGTTCCTTGTTTTTTCAGTTCACTTGTGATTTTATCGCAACTTTAACAATAGACATTGTACCAAAGCAAATTTTCAGAAATTATATATATATATATATATATATATATATATAGATATATATATATATATATATATATATATATATATATACACAGATGAAAATATATATTTTCATCTTTTCAAGATTTTTTTTCTTTTTTGATAAAAATTAAGAATTGCATAAAACAACATTAGTGATCGTTGATGATGACTTTTCTTATATTCCCCATCGTGCCTTTTTTTCTTTCTCAATTTTTTCTTATAACCCTCCTTGCCTGTTTTTTTCCCCTCCACACAGAGATCATTCATCAGTTCATCCTGGAGCAGCAGAAGGGGAATCCGGGTACCATTATGTATAAATCCCCGGTCCCCTGCTTTTAAAAGCTTTATCAGGTACCTGCTGATGTCTTATAGTATTCATTTTCACCACAAGAGGGAGCCATTCTCTCAGTACGCGATTTAGAGCGAAAAATGAGATACACTATACATCTCTGGTCTCTGGTGACCAATTATATATATATATTTGTCTTTTGCGCAGAACCCATATACAGAAACTTTTTAAATTAAATACAGAGTTAAATACAGTTTTTATCAGACTGTTTATATTAAGTTCTTGAGTTACTCAGAACCTTAATGGATCTTTAGGATGTTCCATCTTGAAGTAGAACGTCAGGTCGTCAGGACTCCTCTATACATTTGACATTTGGCAGACACCCTTTTTAGGGGTGACATACTTTTTGTTTATTGGTCATTTAATACTACCGAGCAGGTGAGGGTTAAGGGCTTTGCTCAAAGCAAAGCCCAGCAGTGCCGCTGGGATTTGAACTCATGACCTTTTGATCAAAAGTCAAACATCTTAACTACAGAGCTAACACGTCTCCCACACCCACCAATTCACAAGCAGTTATTTAAGGAAGACCACATACGGCACAATATAGCCATTTCACTTTTACACAATAAAGGCAGTAATTTTTACTTTTGGAATATTAGAAGGTTGTTTTTGTGACATTTTTATGACGTTGTTCAGCATTTATCTGAGATTTGCTGTTAGAAAATAAAGTAGGTTAACTGAAAGCAGTGCCATAAGCTCAAGTTTAATTGACTGAGTGTGAGTAAATAATGATTAAGTTGATTAAGTAAGAATGACACGTTTGCATGTCTCGATGATAAAGCTGTTGGAGGTAACATTTTTGTTTCTTTATTCTTTTCATTTAAAACATCACCAACATCACTAAGCTGCCACCTAAGCTTGAAGTCCCTGAGCAAGGCCCCTAACACTTGGAGCACTGTGAAGAACATAATTTTATAGTGCTGCAATATACACATGGTAAGTAAGGGGTCAGGATCTGTGACCAGGGCGGAGCAGGCGGGACAGGGGCAGACGGGATAGGAGCAGACTCTTGGCCTTGAGTGCACTCGGTGGCCCCTTCGGGCATTCACGGGCTCGGAGGCCATCTTGGGCGGATTCACGGGCACGGAGGCCATCTTGGGCGGATTCATGGGCAAGGGCATGGGGACAGAGGTGGCGGCCACCTTGAAGGCTGGTAGAGGAGTAGGCGCCAAACTGTAAAAAGGCAGATGGCCCCCCCAAAAAATTCTTTGGTGAATCCCCCTTTGGTGAACACCTCCCAGATCAGGTCCATAAACTCTGAGGTTTCATTTACAAAATGCAAAACATTGAAATAAAACCAATATTTGTTGTGAGTAACGTTTAGAAGAAGTAGAAGTAGTGGAAGTGATGGCACCCCCCCCACACACACACACACTCCTGATCTCAACATCATGGAGTGTGTGTGGGATTTACATGAAGAGACAGAAGGATGTGAGAACGTCTCCATCCACAGAAGATCTGTGTTTACATCTCCAAGATGGAACAAACAACCAGCCGAGTTCCTTCATAAACACTGTGTGTAAGTGTACCTAGAAGTGTTACTGCTGAGTGTGTTCACAACAAATATTGCTTTCATTTCCATTTTTCTTTATTCACTGCATTTCCTTCATTGATGAAAGTAAATATTTAACACTTCCATTATATATATATATATATATATATATATATATATATATATATATGTATGTATATATAAACTGTAAATCTGCTCCAACATTGATTTAATGTTGTCCTTTTTGAAAAATAAGCTACTGAATAGCGGGATTTGTTCTCCGTTCATCTCTCCATGATCTAATGAGCTAACGGCTTGCTGTCCTCTGTGTATTTACACCGAGGAGCTGGAAGAGGCTTTGTAGTTTATTCGAAACATATTCGTCTTTCTCGTTCGTCTGTGTGTCGTGTAGGACATCGCTAGCAAGGAGGGGGAAGAAAGAAAACCCAAACACTTATTAATAACACCTTTGTTTTAAAGCTTAAAGAATCCAAATGGAAAACACACGGCCGCCTGCGTCCGATTACAGACCAATTACCGCTAATTGGAACAGCGTTTGTGAAAAAAAACAACCAAAAAAAAAAACCACCATCAGCTCTTTCAGATATGATTCAGCACAACGGAGCAGAAAGAGGATGAGTGTAAGGCAGGGTGCAGCTCAGACCGTGCAGACAAACCCGGCTCTGTTTATTGGGAAACACGCTCATCATTTCCCATGATGCAACAGCCATTACAGGTTCTCCAACACCTGGCGACCTTCTCGTGCATCACAATAACGAGTACTGTTTTCTTGATTGATCGTGATTATTCCAATTAGCCCGGGATTGGTACGAATCGTTAAACGGCGGTAAATTATAATGATGCCGACTCGGCGCTTTTGGATTCCGTGCAGGAGGTGAAGTACAGGACACACAGCTTGTTCAGTTTTACGCCACAGGAGTGCTCTGTCCTGAAGATGGCGCTTTGTATCTCCGAGCTCTAACACTGGACACGCCTTCTATTATTCACTTCTATACAGATGGCTTCTGTTTTTCCCACCCGCAAAAACATGACTTCATACTCTACATGAATCTCTATCATTTTAACCATAATGAACAAGGTGATGGAAGAAACCTTGACAGGAACCAGGGGTTCATTCCCTGCCTTCATTCCCAACCCCGGATATTCATTCATTACAGTTTCATCATCACTGATTAGAATCATGAAGCAGGTTTGCTTCAAGATATCTCATCTGAAGAACATCCTCACAAGAATCAAGTGGTTTCCAACACCTTCAGGATGGTATTACTGGTATCCAGTGTTGGGAAGGTTACTTTCATTCATTCATTCATTCATCTTCTACCGCTATATTCGATCTGATCCGTCTATGGGCATTAAGGCAGGAAACATCCTGGATGGAATGCCAACCCATCGCAGGACACACACATACACACATTCATACACTAGGGACAATTTTCCAAGGTGCCAATCAACCTACCGTGCATGTTTTTGGACCGGGGAGGAAACCAGAGAACCCGGAGAAAAAACCCCTGAGGCACGGGTAGAACATACAAACTCCACACACACATGGCCGAGACGGGAATCGAATCCGGATCCTACCCGGTGCTAACCAATAAACCACCGTGCCCCCCTTAGTGAAATACAACTCATCTTTAATTAAATTTGGATAAATATTTGTTAGAGAGAGAGAGAGAGAGAGAGAGAGAGTATGGAAAATACAGTAATGTGTGTTTATGCCATATCACAACTAATAATTGTTGCCATTTTTTTTTCCTGTTTTGTTTTCTTCTTATCTTGATCAAAACTTCCAGCCAATTACCAGCCAGTATTCACTCACCACGCTATGAGACAAAATAATTCTACTTTTCGACATATTTCCAGAGGTTATCTGTAGTCTCAACCAAACGACAGTGATCAGGAATTTCTGATTGAACAGTGTGTATGTGTGTGTGTGTGTATGAGCCAAGTTGAGTTGACATACTCTTGAAATAAAACTGCATGTGTACATCAGTAAAACGGCTGATTTTAAAGGCCGGATTTTCATGCTAGTTGAGCAGTAACAGAGCTACATTTTATTTCGTAGCAGGTTCCGATCGCGAGTCTGGTCCTCGTTAAATCTGTTCCTAACGAGGACAAGCAGGCAGCGAACGAGTGCCGGGATTTTATCCTGCGTTTCTTTATTTCCATACGGAGCTGGAGGTCGGCCGCCGGATTTATAACGCGCTCGGTGAAACGAGGCTGGCTGGTATTTTCCAGTAAACATCTAATGAAGCCTCTGATTCTCTTCATTAAATAATAGTTTAATGTTGTTTTGCAGCCGCCGCTGTTTTGTTCGGGGTTCCGCAGCAGTTCGAGTTAGTGCTATGTGGCATTTTTAAAAAATGTCTTTTACGGGAGTTGTTTTCCCGTAGTTTTAATAGCATTGCTCTGTCGGCTTAACACTGCCACATGATAAAATAAACATTTATCATAAACATCGTAAAAACATTTATGCGCTTTTCTACCAAAAGAGCTTTTTTTGGGTGGGTGTCTTTAAACCCCAAAAGACTTAACTAGCTAAACACATTTATCTTCTTTCTTACCTTTTAAAAAAATGCTTTCTTTTAAGTATTATGTTGCTATAAAACTAATCACCATTGCTGCATTCATGGAGGGAGTCTTCAAAGCATTGCTCTGGATATGAGCCTCCGAGAAGTACCTTTTAATCTAAATATAAATGGCGTTTTTTATTTGTAATCGGAGACGTAGGCGTGTTATACAAGCATTAATGGCAAAGCAATCTCCCTATACTTGGGCGGGACCACGTATGCTCTTGTTCTGGGAGGCAATAGTGTGCGATTTCATGGAGGACCTGAGGATTTACAATTTCCGGATGAACTCGTCCACTTTTTTGGCCTCTTGAAGCACCTGCAGCATCACGCCCAAGGCAAGGCCAGGTAGATCATGTGACCTGGAAATGCGAAAAAAAAAATACCTACCATTCTAATACCTACTACTATTTCCTTTTTCACATCGTCTAAAAAAAGCCACCTGATTCGAGTGTAAAAGCTTTTTGCGATACATGTGCGTTTTCGAGAATTTGATGCCTTTCGATGAAGTATATTTTCGAATTTGCCATTTTGAAAGGATAAATTGCTACTAAATTGCTAGCTACGTCATTTTTTTACAGATTTATTTTTAGTTTGCTATAGTAACACTTTTGTCTGAATGACCAGTTAGCACTTTGGTTGGAAATATTAGCTTTTTTTTTTTTTTTTTTTTTACTTTTTTTTAATAAAAGAAATGCAGAAATGTGGAAAAGTTTATAGGAAAACAATCACCAATCAAGTTCTTTTTTCCAGCTATAAAGTATGATTCCTTCCCAAGCTGCTCCCGTAAAGGCAGAGGCACATAAATGTATTGCTGCATGACATACTGTATATCTTCACTTGAACTGGGAGACCCATACCTGTTCCAGCATGATAATGCCCCCTGTGCACAAAGGCAGAGTGGATGATCTCCTGCTATGGAGCTCAGACCTCAAACTCTACTCAACACATTTGGGATGAATGTGAACGCTGACTGCATCCCAGGCCGCCTCTAAGTAAGGCAGAGGAGTGTAGCTCAGTGGTTAAAGCTCTGGGCTCCTGATCGGAAGGTCGGGGGTTCGAGCCCTGGTATCACCAAGATGCCACTCTCTTGAGCAAGGCCCTCTGTGCTCCAGGGGGCGCTATATCATGGCTGACCCTAGTTTACTAAAACAAGCTGGAATATTCAAAGAAAGAATTTCATTGTGCTGTAATGTAATGTACATGCTATTCTTCTTCTTACAAAGAAAGCTATTCTTCTTCTTCTTAAATCGATACCTGACTCCCCCTAGTGGCCGAATGAGCACAAATCTATTCTAGGTTCTTCTGGGCACCAGGTCTTAAATCTATAAAAAGTGATACTATAATGTAAAATGTAGTTAATTCGTTGTTGATGACTCCCCCTAGTGGCATTAATAATAATTAATAATAGTAATAATAATATATAACGAATGAGCACAAATCTCCACAATGTCTAGTGGAACAACTTCCCAGATGGAGGAATGCAGGATTTTGTAACAGCAGTAAATGTGGAAAGAGATCAAAGAGTCCATATAGTGCATGTGAAATTAATGAGAGCTGGTCATGATGATGATGATGATGATGATGATGATGATACTAATAATGATGTATCATGCCAAATTATGCCAAATTGCATGTTTCTGAGATGGTGAAAAAAAAATCCAGTAACATTAATAATGACTGGTAAGCAGCAGATGTGGATTTAATAACATTTAAATTATGCAAAGTGTAAAGTAAAGTAAGTTAGTTAATGCAAATTAAGTTGTGTATATGTAAATGATATAATCAACGTGAATGCATTTATTTTAATATAGCATCAGCTATTAATCACGCTGAGTCCAGTCTTAGGTTTATGCAAATAAACAAACAAACACAAATAAATAAATAAATAAATAAATCGAAATAAATAAATAAATATATAAAATTTATTTAAAAAGTTTAATTTAGAGTTTTTAGGTCTGTCTCCTTCTGGCATTCTGGCATATTCCTGTGAAACAATCTCAGAGAGTCCACAAGGTGGCAGTAGTACTTATGGTTCCTTACATCATCATCATCATCATCATCAAAGTATAATCTGTCACACACACACGAAACACACACACACACGCACACACACAACACACACACACACACACACACACACATACTGCTATATACATGTAGCGCAAATTCGATTCAGTACTATATTTTATATAGTTGCACACAATTATTACATGCATGCACTTACACAATTTTGCACAATTACAATACAAAAGTCTCAGATTGAAGTGTCTTATTACAAATCTCAAACATCATAAATGAACTATTTATTTGTTTTTCTTTAGAAGATTATTTCATTGCATTTTTATGTGTTTGTTTTTTCTTCTTCCCCTGTTAAAGATATTTAAAATGAAAATAACTTCATATCACAACTACTTAGAATTCATATTTTATTTTGTATTTATATCATATTCATCCTTTCTATTTATGTGGATAGATGGCTTGATTGACAGATAGATTTTATGTATAAGGGTTTTATGTTTATTTTATTGGATTCTAACACTGTATAAATAAGAGTTGACATTTCTATAAATGACTGCTGGATGGATAGATGGATGGAAAGACAAAAGAAAGAGGGATATATATATATATATATATATATATATATATATATATATATATATATATATAGAGATAGAGAGAGAGAGAGAGAGAGAGATCGGAGAGCGAGAGAGAGAGAGAGCGAGAGAGAGAGAGAGAGAGAGAGAAATAAATGAATACAGAGACAGGTGGAAGATTGGATGTTCTTGATAAAGAATGCGTTTAAATGTTGGTGAGTTTAATTGGGTATTTAATATAAAAAAGCCTATAATCTCTTGCCCAAGACTATCATTATACTATTATGTATCTACAAGAAGTTATTAATATTTTAAAACTCTTTCCCTTTATGATAAAATGTGAAGTTTATATTGGAATATTTCTGATATTTCTGCACATTTGCTTCTAAAGTGTCGTTATTTCAGCGCTACACTGACGTCGTTGTTGCTAATGATTTGCTTTGTTGCAACTGTTACTATAAACATGGGTACAAATATTACAGAACGATATATACAGCTATACACCTACACTATAGCGTTAGCGTTGCCTGTGTAGTGGGACAGATGATGAGGGCGTGAAAGCTCTAGACCAGGCATGCCCAAAGTCCGGCCCGGAGGCCAAATGCAAAAATACAAAAGACTACAAATACAAGACTATTAAATACAAGACTATTAAATACAAGACTATTAAATACAAGACTATTAAAATACAAGACTACAAAAAAGCTATTTTAAATTTCACCAGAAGACCTGTAGCCACACTCTCACGTAAAGGTCAGAGAAGAAGGAGGCAAAGCTATAAAATTCCACCTGTATTCATCAATTAAGGCAAAATTGAAATATCATTTTATCGTTTTTATCTGCCCTCGTTTTGTACTTCAAAATAAGATCAATGCTAGTGTTGTTTTCCTGTTGACAGGATTTGGATTTAGAGGTTTACAGTTTGCCATTTAATAGTGAATAATATATAATGTTTCAAATCAACCGAGATATGTTTAATCTTCCTGAACATTTTCTTCAGTTTATATGGCCTTAAAATATGAAAGACAAAGTCATTTTAGTAAAAACGTGTTTAGATTTATTTGCTTTATGAGTGAAGAAATTAAAAGTCTGCCATTTGCAATAAAAAAAAAAACATCATTAATTTGTTCATTTGCATTTAATTTTAATGTTCGAGGAATGTCAGACTGAATGGCCCCAACATTGTTTCACCTCACCAACAAAAAGTTTGGGCACCCCTGATCTAGACAGACTTAAAGAACAAAGCGCCAACTCAACAGCTATGTACATTTGTTTTCTAATCTACAAAATGATGTCAATGACGATGAAAGACATCCATCTATAATTCATTCATTCATCTTCTACCGCTATATCCGATCTTCCCTCGGGTCACTGGGAACCTGTGCCTATCTCAGGTGTCTATGGGCATTAAGGCAGGATACACCCTCGATGGAATGCCAACCCATCGCAGGGCAACACACACACACACACACACACACACACACACATTCATACACTAGGGACAATTTTCCAAGGTGCCAATCAACCTACCGGGCATGTTTTTGGACCGGGGGGAAACCGGAGAACCCGGAGAAAAACCCCCTGAGGCATGGGGAGAACATGCACAAACTCCACACACACATGGCCGAGACGGGAATCGAACCCGGACCCTGGCGGTGTGAGGCGAACGTGCTAACCACTAAACCACCGTGCCCCGTTTATCCATCTATAATATCTATCTATAATCTTCAAAGCGACTGAGGATCACATGGTTATTTAAATATTCAAATAGTATGTAGTGGATTCTTCTTTTCTTTTTGCTAAACCGGAGGCTTTTTTTTTGTGGATGATGGTTCGTGTTTGGCGTCGCGTCTTGCTCCTCTAATCAGAAGTGTGTTCTTGTGAAATCCTACAAACCCGCTACAAATTCTCATGGCTTTCGCGTGAGATCGGGTTGCAGTGCACGAGTGGGAAAAGGGGAAGAGGAGAACTCCTCCGGGAGGAGGTGGGCGAAAGCTCCGTGAGATGATAATGATGCTGCGGTTTTTTTATGTGGCGATCCCAAAGGGCAGAATCGGAGCCACGCTGGCAGCAGCCGAGCATCTCGCAGCTTTTTAAAGTTCACAGCAGAAACTCATTACACATGATTACAAACAGAAGGAGTCGGAGCCAGCACAGGTCTCGGAGCTCATCCCTACGCCAGTTTAACAGCAGCATGTATTCGCTAACCTTATGAAGGAGGCAAGGTGATGCTGGGATTGCTTTTTTTTGCGCTGTGTAGAAATAAGATATCTTCAAAAATAAATCTGTTTCTTTTTCTACTAGCAGTCCTGAAACATTTCCTCCTGAAAACCGGCAGATTTATTTATTTTTTATTTATTCAGTAGACTGCAGATGACATTATCTCTGTCTGTCTGTCTGTCTGTCTTTATCTATCTATCTATCTATCTATCTATCTATCTATCTATCTATCTATCTATCTATCTATCTATCTATCTATCTATCTATCTATCTATCTATCTATCTGTCTGTCTGTCTGTCTGTCTGTCTGTCTATGCATCTGTCTGTAGGTGTCTATGTCAGTTTTTGCCAGTCTTTCTTTCTGTATGTCTATCAACCTGTCTGTCCCTTTGGCAGTCTATATATCTGTCTGTCTGTCTATTGGTTTGTGTAAGTCTATCCATTTTTTCATTCTGTCTTTCTCTTTACATACGTATATGTCTATCTATCTATCTATCTATCTATCTATCTATCTATCTATCTATCTATCTATCTATCTATCTATCTATCTATCTATCTATCTATCTATCTATCTATCTATCTATCTATCTATCTATCTATCTATCTATCTATCTATCTATCTATCCATCCATCCATCCACCCATCCATCCATTTATTTGTCTGTATGTGTCTATAGGTTTGTATCTATGTATCTATGTATCTATCTATCTATGTATCTATGTATCTATCTATCTATCTATCTATCTATCTATCTATCTATCTATCTATCTATCTATCTATCTATCTATCTGTCTGTCTGTCTGTCGGTCTGTCTGCCTGTCTGTCTGTCTGTCTGTAGTGTCTGTAGTGTCTGTCAGTTTTTGTCAGTCTTTCTGTATGTCTATCAATCTGTCTGTCTGTCTGTGGCATGTCAGTCTTTCTATTGGTTTGTGTAAGTCTATCCATTTTTTCAGTCTGTCTTTCTCTTTACATATCGGTGTCTCTTTACATATTGGTGTCCACACCAATACGTTTTCCTTTCAAAACTCTGTCCACACTGAGGCGCTGTTTTTACTTACCGAAAATGTAGCTTTTGAAAAAATGCTATTTATTTCATCACAGTGTGGACGGAGAAAAATGGAACCTTCTGAAAAAGGTGCCGGACAGTAGTGTAAATAAACGTCGGGCGGAAATACCACAGGTCTAGGCGTGTTTTTAGACATATTTTAGCGACATACATGTTTTTAGACATTTCCGTGTGGACGAACTGCGTCTGAGAAATGATTAGTTGTGGACACGGAGCGTTTTTTTTTTTTACATTCATTCAGATTAGTGTAGTAATGTATTTATGTAATGAATGCGGTGATTTTAATAAACATATGAAGGCAACGTATGAGCTAACGCTAACAGCTCTATTATTAAAGGCACAACACACACAACTAATCTCCTGCGCTTTCTGTCCCTTTCAAATTCAAATTCAGATTTTATTTGTCACAAACACATACATATAACTAGTTACATGTAATGGTGTTATGTAATTTAATTACAAAATAAAAGTAACAGTAACCCGTTACAGTTACTGCGAAAAAAACATGTAATTAAATGACAGTTCCTTTCGAACATGTTGAAGACCACTGAATAACAGTGGCGCCACCTAGTGGACAAATGAAATAATCGATTATCATTTTGAATAGGGTCATTTGTAATCTATAACCTATTACATTTCCAAAGTAACATTCCCAACACTGTACAGACATAGTACCACATGCAGCGAAATGCTTTATATGACCGTCCAGGGTGTAAACATAACCGAAAAAAAGAAAAAGAAAATAGTGCGGACATTATAAATAAATGCCAATAAAAAATATAAAGAAGAATAAAAAAATAGAATAGAAATGACATTTTTTATAAAAATATAAAAATAGTGTATAAAATGTAGGAGGGGCACGGTGGCTTAGTGGTTAGCACGTTCGAATCACACCTCCAGTGTCCAGGTTCGATTCCCGTCTCGGCCATGTGTGTGTGGAGTTTGTGCATGTTCTCCCCGTGCCTCAGGGGGTTTTTCTCCGGGTTCTCCGGTTTCCTCCCCGGTCCAAAAACATGCACGGTAGGTTGATTGGCACCTTGGAAAATTGTCCCTAGTGTGTGAATGTGTGTGTGTGTGTGTGTGTGTGTGTGAATGTGTGTGTGTGAATGTGAGTGTGTGTGTGCCCTGCAACGCTTTGGCATTCCATCCAGGGTGTATACTGCCTTAATGCCCATAGACGCCTGAGATAGGCACAGATTCCCCGTGACCCGAGGGAAGATCGGATAAAGCGGTAGAAGATGAATGAAAATGAATGAATGTATAAAATGTAAAGTGTCCTAAAGTTTCATAGTTATTTTTATCTATCGAAAGCAAATCATTCGTAGTTGTATGGTAAAAGTTCATTAAATATTGTTTTTACAGCATTAAATGTATCTAGAACTTCTAGGAAATACAATCATAATAAAAATAATAATAAATTGTTGTTGGCGTCCCAGACATTAAAATGAGCATGTTGTGTTGGAGCCGGCCAGCTGTTGTTTTGTTTTGTTTAGTTTTTTGAAGGGGTTTTTAAACCTCCTCTTTGCTCGCTATCACAACATCTAACAAAGACGATCTGTTGTTTTATGTCCTGCACATTTTCGGTGCTGATGAGAAGAGGCAGATTCTGAGTTTTAACCTCAAAAAAAAAGGGGGGGGGGGTCCACATCCACATCAACCTTGGTCAGGATGGAGGCCTTGGGCATTGCTGGTCATATTTCCAACGTGGAGCACAAAGAAAGCATGGAGCCCATGTTGGTGCCATATGGTGACGGAGAGGAATAGCGAGGTCTATGTTCTGCTGCTCAGTCGCTCTTCAAAGCTCTTCAGAACGAATTGGGAATTTCAGAGAGAGACGCAGCGAACAGGCTTTGATGGAGGTCTGTGGGGATGGAGGGCAGCGGCCACCTTTCCCATGCGATGGAGGACAGATGGAGAAGCAATAAAATCAGAGCTTATGAACCATTTTTAACCACATCCTCGTTCCCTGATGATCTTTCAGTCTGTACAGGTGCTGGAAGAATATGTTATAATATCATACACTTTGTATGGCATCCATCCATCCATCCATCTATCCATCTATCTATCTATCTATCTATCTATCTATCCATTTGTATCTATCTATCTATCTGTCTGTCTGTCTGTCTGTCTGTCTGTCCGTCCATCCATATGTTTGTCTGTATGTGTCTATAGGTTTGTTTCTATCTATCTATCCATCCATCCATCCATCCATCAGTCTATCTGTGCATCTGTATGTAGGTGTCTGTCAGTTTCTGCCAGTCTTTCATTCTGTATGTCTATCAACCTGTCTGTCTGTCTGTCTGTCTGTGGCAGTCTATATGTCTGTCTGTCTATTGGTTTGTGTAAGTCTATCCATTTTTTAATTCTGTCTTTCTCGTTACATATCTATCCATCCATCCATCCATCCATCCATCTATCTATCTACTTTCATCCAATCTGCCTTCTTACATACCCATCAACCCTCAATGCATTGTCTTCTCTTCCATGTTTTACTTATATTCATTCCTCCTTCAATCCTCCACAGATTTCATCCATCCATTAATCCCTGTTCCTGGCTCCACCCTTATTTATCCCTCCTCCCATCTCCTAAGCATACTCTTCAGTTCTTCTTCACACCAATGCATCCAGCTACTCCCGTTTCATTTTTTTTTCGAGCATTGTTTATTCGAGCCCACCATGTACCATGAACACTCCTCTTTCCTCTTTCCCTCTCTTGATCAATCCATCCCTCCATTTGTATGTTTGGCCATCTCGCTCACTCAGGCATCTACCCATCTACAGTACGCATACTTCTCCATCCTTATCCACTGACAGTTCTGTCCAACATATTCACATTTACAGCATTTAGCAGACGCCTTTATCCCCACCACTTTCAACTGAGCAATTGAGGGTTAAGGGCCATGCTCAAGGGCCCACTACTGGCAGGTTGGTGGCAGTGGTGGTGGGATTTGAACCTGCAAGGTCTCTCCAGAGGTCTTAACCACAGAGCTACCGCCCCCGCCCCATATATTCATTGCCACATCTGTCTGCCTGGCTGTCCGTCCCTAACAATTCTGTCTCCTTATCAGTCTCACTTAAATCACCTTCACTTCACACACTTTCAGTCATCCATCCATCTCAACCTTCACCTATTGATTGTTCCATCTTGTTAATCCACTCCCATTCCATCTCCATCCCTATCTATTGTCCATACCATGTGTTTAATCCATTCCCAACATCTCTGTATTCCTGCCCATCACCTGCATTTCTCACTCACTCCACCATTCATCCATTTATGCACCTTATTCCCACTTATCCACTGGCCTTTCAATCCCACTCATCCAATCCAAACCTACACCTGTCTTAATCCAACCCCAACCGACGTTTCTCTCTCTCTCTCTCTCTCTCTCTCTCTCTCTCTCTCTCTGTTCATCTCTTACGTAAATCACCAATCCATCCAGACTTTTCCATCCTATTAAACAATTCCCAACCCACACCTTTGTCTGACCTTCGCCTGCAGTTTCCACCTGCTCATCCATCCATTTATCCATCTCTCCACCCTTATCTATTGTCCATCCCATCCTATAAATCCATCACCAAACTACCACCCGGTCTCCGACCTGCCTTTCTACCCACATGGACATCCATCCGTCCACTACACCTCCTTTCATCCATGCATCAATCTCTCCACCCACCTGCTCCTGATTAAACCTGATACTGACAGAATGATTGCACTGTGTATATTGACTGTATCAATAATAAATGATGCAAATATCTGACAAACCCAGATCATTGTTAGAAACAGATCAGCGAGAGTAAATTTAAAGTTGGCGACAGCGTGATGTATCCCCCGTGTACGCGAGCGGATTGGCTGCACCTGCTGATGTAGGGCAGTAAGAGCACTGTAACATAAAGTCAATCTCACTTACTTCTGTGTTTAGACAGCTGCTGCTCAAATCACCGGCTTCCACGCGCTACGCCGCGGACTCTGCAGAGCCTTAAATCACTTTTTTATGAAGATGTTCTCATAAACGTGTCCACAAATGGGCTTAAGCAGAACTGTCTTTTCTTAAATATTTAGCACTGTGTGCACTTTTAAGCGGGTTACACACTGATGTCTATACTGATGTCTATTGTATACAATGTGGAAAAGTTAATATTTATTTATTTATTTTTATACCAGGAAAGTAAAATGCAGGACAGGAAGAAAATTAGAAATAATTCCAATATTTGGAGAACGAGTGAAAAATGTGAATTTCTGATTGTTGTTCCCTGAAAACTCCTGCATTTCCCATCTGTTTTCAGCGATAAAAAACATCCCATCTAGTTTTCCTGTCTGTCTATCCATCCATCCATCCATCCATCCATCCATCCATCCATCAATCCCTCTATGTGTCTTGTGCATCTAGTTACGAGCATCCATCCCTCTCTCTATCAATTTACATGTCATGTTATCTATGTCTCAACACAACCATCCATCCATCACACTATATGTTTATCACTTTGAATATAATAGACATTGCCCCAAAGTATGTGTCCATCTTTCTACCCATTAAACAATCCTTTCATTCATCCATCCATCAACCCATCCATCCATCCATCCATCCATCCACCCCACTATATGTTTGTTTATCGCTTTTAAAATAATATACATTGCCCCAAAGAATGTGTCCATCCTCTTACTCATTAAACAATCCTTTCATTCATCCATCCATCCATCCATCCTTCAACCCATCCATCCATCCATCCACCCCACTATGTTTGTTTATCACTTTTAAAATAATATACATTGCCCCAAAGAATGTGTCCATCCTCTTACTCATTAAACAATCCTTTCATCCCTCCATCCATACATCCATATCCTGGATAATTCACCCATTTATTCACCCATCCATCCATCTGTGCATCTTTCTACAAGTGGTACTGCCTATTTATTGACTTAACTATCCATCTCTCCATCCCACCATGTAAATGCACCAGTTACTCATTTATCCTGCTATCCATTCAAATCACTCTCCCTCCATCCATGCATTTCTCTAGCATTTAATCTATTTAGTTCCCATCCAACTGATCCATCCACCCTGTTTCCCATATATCTAGTGACTCATCCATCCATCTGTATATCCACCCATTTACATGCCTATCCATCAAAGCCTCTATTTATGTAGTTACATATCTGTCTAGTTATCCATCCATCTTTCCCTTCCAGCATCAACCTAATTAACTATTCAGACATCATTTTAATCATCCATACATCCATCCAGTTTGTGCCTATGGATCCATCCTCCCATCTGTCTGTGACTAGTTATCAATCCAACAATCCATCCATCCCTTTAGTTACTTATCCATTGAGCCATCCATCTCTCCTTTCCAGATTCTATTGAATTACCTTTTCATTCATTACTCTAATCAACTGTGAGCCTATCCAATTACTGTCTCTTCATCCATACATCCATCCATCCAGTCATCCATCCATCAAGCTAGTTACCAATCCATTCGCCCATTCACTGACCAATTTGTCTCACACTGGTTACATCCATCCATCCATCCATCCATCTATCCAGCCATCAATCGAGCTATTTATTTACCCATTCACCTATTTGTCCTCTTATCCATCCATCCATCTATCCATCGCTCTGTGTTATAGCTAATACTGGAGTTTATTGCTAACAGTTTGAGAAACTTATTCCATGTTATTTGATCCCTGTAGTGAATGAACAAACATCTTATGAGTACATAAATCACTTCCCACAGCTGTTTTTTTTATTATTATTTATTTATTTTTGAGGCATAAAAGCCCCAGCATGACACAGGAATTAAACAGGAGGGTCTCGTTGATGGCATCTTTAATTTTCAGCGTAACATTAAAGTCACCGATGTCTGAAGTCGTAAATCACCGAGATATTGCAAGACTTTAAGGTTCAGCTCAGTTCAAGCAACTCAAAACATCTGTACAACAGCAGAACAGGGATGAGACTGGGCTTTGTAAATCCAGAGGCCCCCGTACGTGAAAGGAAAATTTCTTCCAGAGCTTTCTAAATATAGAGAATAAAAACCCTGTACATTTTTTGCCAAATTAGATTTCTCAGGCATCTTTACTAAATACGAGTGCAGAAAAGTGAGCCACGGAATAAACTGCTACCAACCCAGACTTCATAGATTTATAATTACTTGTTTTGCGTGAGGCATTGAAGAGAAAGGCAAAGATTCGATGCTTTCCTAAACATTCCCATATTCCCAGAGTTTAATTTCACATTCCAAATATTCTAACCAGTGGGAAAAAAAATGGTATTCTCCTAACATCACCTTGTCAGTCTTTCGATAGTTTGCCTTTTTCGGTGCTTAGAGACAACTCTACAGAGGATACTGAGGAGGGATTCATCTGGCAGAAGGCTGCAGTTTTGGCCGAGCCAAAGGGGAAATGCACTGAATTCCTTCAGAGTCCCCACAGAGGCTGGTGTGAAAGGTGATAGCGCTGATCTCCTCAGCACGGCGTGGCAGCAGGCGCCGCACACAAACATCACAGCAACAAAAGAGTGCTAAAAGAAAAAAAGCCCCACATCTGTCTCGGGGATGGCGGAGTCATGTGGAGTGAGATGTGCACTCTGCCCAGGTACAGTAAAAAAAATTAAAAAGGGGGCACTTTATGAGCATCTTTATAGATTAGACAAGAAATGAACCAGGATGAGGATCAGGAGTGATGCTTTAAAAGGGACGACGCTCCAAATGAAGAAGAAGAAGAAGAAACCTCAAAGGAAGCGAGATTTATACATCGGATTTTGTGCTTGAAACGTTTCCCTGGAAATCAGTAGTACAGGTTCTTTTTTTTTTGGTTTCTTAAGCGCCGAACATCTTGAACGATTTATAGCATGGGTGATTATTTAGTTTCGTGTGTGGAATCCAGGATCAGCGTTGCTTTCGGGAAATTCGCATTCAGGAAAATTATTGCGACACCTACCGAGTGACCAGAAAAAGTCTTTTTTCTACGCCTGCGTGGGTTTCTTCAGGATTTCTTCAGGTTTCCATCTGTACACTAAACACTTCGGCTTTATTCTCTTCTAAGCATCGTTACTCATTTAAAAGAAAAGGGAAAGAAGGAAACATTAACCAAATAAAAGCCAGTTTAGATCAGTCTTAGAAAAAAACACCTGATCAACACACATTATATTATACTTTTCATTCATTCATTCATCTTCTACCGCTATATCCGATCTTCCCTCTGGTCTCAGGCGTCTATGGGCATTAAGGCAGGATACACCCTGGATGGAATGCCAACCCATCGCAGGGAACACACACACACACACACACACTCACATTCACACACATTCATACACTAGGGACAATTTTCCAAGGTGCCAATCAACCTACCGTGCATGTTTTTGGACCGGGAGGAAACCGGAGAACCCGGAGAAAAACCCCCGGAGGCACAGGGAGAACATGCACAAACTCCACACACACATGGCCGAGACGGGAGTCGAACCCAGACCCTGACGGGGTGAGGCGAACGTGCTAACCGCTAAGCCAAATATAACTATTTTTCAGCATGGCTGCTACTGTTCCCACAATGCCCCACTACTTTCAAAGGAGCCACAACACTATTTCGCCTGTTACAGTGCTTACACAAGGTCTGTGAATTAACACCATGCTTATATTACCTTAATTGGATTTGCATTCTTTTCAGTAACTAGCTAGCAAAGTATAGCATGGTTTCAGCATTGCTATTTTCATATCTAATGAAAATAATATCTATATATATATATATATATATATATATATATATATATATATATATATATATATATATATCTTATATATATATATATATATATATAGATATATATATATATTATTATATCTATATAGATATAAATCATATCTATGGACATCTTCATTAACAACAACTGGTTTAAAGGCTTGAATCATTAACGTATTATTTAGTAGCTAGCTCGCAAACCACTTGAGCTTTGCTACAAGATAGCGTCCTATGTTTTACTGTTTAGCAAATTAAAATAGTGTAATTGTGGATCAATTAGGAAAAGCTAGTGTTTGATCATTAAAATTAAATTTACAGACTAAAATAAACAAAAATATTTGATTTTTGTGTCATTTAAGGTAGAAAAACATCTTAATTCTTGCTAGCTAGTTTGTAATTATCAGGATTATTATCATTTTATGTAGCTAGCAAAAATTAGCTATATGTATTTGGACATTACTTTGCTTTCTTTGATGTTGGAAATAGTTTGCATTTTTTTTAAGTATATCAAATAAATCCATCATTTATGTAACAATAAATAGCTTATATTTGTCGACTGTTAGCTTTTTACCTGGATAAGAAAGAAATCAATGTTTATATCAGAACTTAGCTTTCATTACAAGTACGTAATGCATTTCATCTTCATTCATTCATTCATCTTCTACCGCTATATATCTTCCCTCGGGTCACGGGGAGTCTGTGCCTATCTCAGGCATCTATGGGCATTAAGGCAGGATACACCCTGGATGCAATGCCAACCCATCGCAGGGCACACACACACACACACACACACACACACACACACACACACACAAACATTCATACACTAGGGGCAATTTTCCAAGGTGCCAATCAACCTACCGTGCATGTTTTTGGACCGGGGGAGGAAACCGGAGAACCCGGAGAAAAACCCCCTAAGGCACGAGGAGAACATTCAAACTCCACACACACATGGCTGAAACAGAAATCGAACCCAGACCCTGGCGGTGTGAGGCGAACTTGCTAACCGCTAAGCCACCGTGCCCCTGGCATTTCATCTTATTTTATGAAATATGAACAAACTTATTTACAAGCTTGGCAAAACATGAGCTAGATTTTGGCTGCTTAGTAATTGTTTTAATTTTTATTTTTTAATTGTTTTGTTGTTATTAGGTAGTTTAGTATTATTTTAGTAGTATTTACATGACGTACAGTTCATACCACATACTCATAGCATCATATATGGAGGAATTAAATAGAAATAAGTAGAATAATGTACATTTTTAACTTCTTTAAGAAGCCGTTTGGGTTCAGAACACACGAGTATACCAGCGTGGGAAGCAATCCCCCGTTCCTCTCATGTTTCCTGCTGTTCTGCGGTGAAGACACAGAGCTGGGACTTTTCTTTACTCATGCTGTGTGAATGTGCAACATAATGAAAAGCCAAAAAAAAAGAGAAAAAAAAAAAAAATAATCCAGCTTTCCACCCTATAAGTGGTCTTTCAGCTATTTTGGCCTGACGTGGTTGTCAGAGTTTCCAGATCGAAAGAAGGAAATTCTTTCCACGGTGAGGAGAAGAGAGGCGAGTCAGCTCGAGGCTTCATCGACTGGCGAGTGACTGAGCGGGAGAAGAAAAAAAAAAGCAGCACAAAATGCTTTTTCAATTGTGTTTGTTGAAATTCTAGTTATTAGAGAGGTGTTAAATGAAGGGTTTGCGTAGTTTCTGGTTATTTGCCACAAGCCAGACGTCCTTGTGGCTAATGAAACTCCCCTATGCTTTAATAAAGCTATGTCGTAGATCCACTTTAGAATGCGATATTTAGCAAGCAGCTAGCTAATAGTAGGTCACTAGCCAGGTAGGTAAAGACGAGTAGCTTTTAGCATGGTAATAAACGGGTCAGCGGGTCAGACTTCAGGTATGTATTGTAAAAAAAATACAATAAAACGTTAGGAATTTTCTTAGATGTCAGTGATCACTATAACGTAACTATAAATAGATTTTGAAACGATGTAAGAGGAATAAAACACTTCTAGATGTCCTGCTGTATGGACAACAATCCATAGGGATGGTAGCTCATTCACTATATCAATACTTCCCAACACGGATTATATTCCAGAAGTGCTTGGGGAGTGTTTCGCTAAATGGGTTAAGACGCTGGGCTTCTGTTTGGAAGGTTGTGGGTTCGAGCCCCAGTTGAGTAAGGCACTTAACCCTCTGTGCTCTAGGGAGCGCTATATCATGGCAGACCCTGTGCTCTGACTCCAGCTTCCAAAACAAACTGGAATATGCAAAGAAACACTGTGCTGTAATGTATATGTTTCACTGTGCTGTAATGTATATGTGATAAATAATTACTTTTCTTGCTACAGAGCGCGTTAGTCTTAATTTAACAATGCGCAGAGATGCACAAAGTCTGCCCCCTGAAGGTCACAGCTGTCCCCTGCTGAGCTTTGCCATGCCATTGGGACAAATCTTCATTTCTAATTTATAATAACATTTATTTTAATTTTCAAGCTGGAAAAAAAACGATTTGGCAGTACGTAGCCCTGTGAGCAAACTTTCAGTCAGATTAACGTGACCAAGTGTGGACTGAGACGTAAACTAACTGACTTTGACTCGGGCTTCATTCACCAGTAAGTCAGTACAGCTGGAACTGTACATTTCAACGAACTAGAAACGCTTTGAACATAAAACTGCATTCGAGTGTCATTTTCTTTCTGTATTTACTTATTTATACTGTAAACATTATTAAAGCATAAATCAGGGGAACCACGGCAACTTTAATAATGAACATCATACCCCGTCCTTCCCCTGTAGTTAAAAGGGGTTGTCCTGGTCTCCTAATGGAAGTGTCCCCCTTTTCAGACGTGACAAATTTGGGATGGGGGAAAGTCAGCGTCCTGGCCAGGAGGTTGCGAGTTCAAATCCCACCACTACACATTTACACTTAACTTCTCAGTTGTATGCATGAGATAATATAATTTCAGCCCTGATTCAAAAAAATTTAAAAACCTATTTTTTTCTACGCTTATTGCCTTATATTTGCTGTTTCACTCTTTAATGTTTGATTGACGTGGTTGACAGAATTTTGAAAGTCGTCATTAGGTAGAAAAAACATTCATAACTTTGTTATTATAGAGGGTTTGCAGATAGAGCTCATTTGAAGATTTAATAATAATAATGATCTCAAGCCATCCGTCCATATATGTGTGTGTGTGTATGTGTGTGTGTACTCCTCCCTTTTAGAACTTCAGGCTGTCACCGGGAATATATTTCATAACCCCCTTTTTTTCCAACATGGCGAGTATGACGCTGATTTCCCGGTGCTCGGAGAGCGTAAAGGTTTAGCCCTAATTAGGGCGGACTGAGGTACGAATTAAGGAATCTTGTAAATCAGTAAAGCACGTAAATAAAGCACACATGCACACGGGAATCCAGTCCGAGAGGACTTGGCAGTGCGAAGTGAGCTGGCAGGTCCTTTAATCAGGCTTAATCAAAACCAGATTGGAGAAAGAGAGCGAGAAAGAGAGAGAAATAGAGAGAGAGAATGAGTCATTACAGTACAATCCAATACACCGGCCAGCAGATCTAAAGCAGATTTAAAGCAGATGTTTCCAAATATGTTTCTCTTTTGTCCTGGGACTTTACTCTTGAGCCCGGATCAACAGAATTAAAGCATTTATTCAGACTTTGTGCCACGGCGTGTAATATTTGTATTTCAGATTTAGAAATAAGAATAATGTGCGTGTTAATAGGGCGCTTTCTTTCCCTGCTGCACTCGATCCTCATTACTCATCAGAGGCAGTGCAGATCATTGCATTCAATTTCATTCATTCGCTCATTTCGAAAAACCGGTGAAAAAGTCATAAGTGTGGATTGGAATCTGGTTTGTGTGCTGGTGTAGGACTTGAACTCACAACCTTTTGTGATCGGGTGTATATTCGTATCCATGAACACCAAATGCTGTAATCCCAGTTTGACTTGAGGCCGTTGTTTTTCATTTTTATTATTTCTTTAATTGTACATTCCAGTTGCTTTGCATATTCTAGTGATGTTAGGAAGCTTGGATCAGAAGACAGAGGGTTTAGGGCCTCACTCAAGGGCCCCAAAAGTGACAACTTGGAAATACTGGAGCTTGAACCTCCAATAACCTTCCAATAAGCAGGCCAAAGATTGCTTGAAAGAGAGCAGGTACCTCAATGAAGTGAAGGGGTTTAAAAATCCTCATTTCTATATTAAAAACAATAGTAAATGTATAGTAATGTATACTAATAGCTAAATATACTGTAGCGGTATGGAGTAATAGTCTAGTTTCACACTTTGTTTTTTCGTTTACAAAGGTTAACGTTTTGTTTTCCAGACTTGCAGGAGGAGGACTGAGCATTTCTGGCTCTGCTATACTAGAAATGAGGATTGATTCCCCCCCCATCCTAGTGTGGAGCAAAAGCAACAAAACACTTCAGGGAGCTTGCAGTGGCTCTGCTGTTGATTATTTCCCCATAACGACGTGACATATGCCTGTGTGTGGCTGGGTTTTTCTCTTGTACGCACCCAGAAATTGTTTTCAATTTGCTCACTTCCACTGAACAGAGTTACAGTGATGTTTATTAAAGCCATAAGGAATCGGAATAGACCGCCGTCTCGGTGTGTAAAATGTTTCTATTCCCTAAAGGCATGATCTGTACGACTAATCGTAATAACGGCTCCTGAAAAGTTTCTAATCTGATCCAGGTCCGCAGTCCTGGACTAGTGAGAAGCATTAATAACAATTATGAGTTACAAATTCGAATGTCACAGTTTCTTCTTTTGGTCTCGGGCCAAAACCAGCAGATGACGAATCGCCGGTTCGACTTTGCGTTGGAGCCGGCTATCAGCGAAGAGATCTCCTCTGCGTCTTAATGGCTAATTGATAAAGTAAACTCCAGGCTGAGTGCATTTCCGCATGCAGGGCAGGCTGTTAAAGGGGGAAATTGAAGGCAGATGTGGTGCGAGACGGACACGCTAATCGGCCTCATATCTGTGGAACCCATTTACCGAACAAATTAAGACGAATGTTAAAAGCGTATTTAATGCGTATTTGACAACCCCGAAGGCACACACTTGTATAGGATGCTTTTGGGTGTTATAGTTTTCTCCTTGAACTAGAACACCCAAACCTGTTCCAGCATGACATTGCCCCTGTGCACAAAGCCAGCTCCATGAAGATGGTTTGGAGTAGTGGCCTTTTTTAGACCTTCCTAACCTCACCTACGTCACTACATGGATTTACGAACAAACATGTAGCCTTGTGCATGAATGTATACAAGCACACACCAAATCTACTGGAACCCAGTAAGAGCCCAGTAACAATAAATACTGTTACAATACGAGGTGGTAAAGTTTTGAGAGTAAATATGTACCTGCTGCAATTCTGACCATATCTGTGACAAATCATGCAATCTGCCACAGAGACGTACGACATGACATACCTTTGACAAATGCTGCGCAGAGGTGTTCAAGGTGTCTTGAGTGGTCCACATGCTTTAAGAGCAGAAGATCGTCACTGGAAGATTTCAGGAAAGCCCTACGATGAGCTCAGCTGCCGGAATAGTCTACACCAAGTGTGTGAAACCCCTCACATGGGTCGCATCGGCATTATGGTTGGCCTCGAAGGGCCAGTTGTAACTATAAGACAGTATATAGTGTTTGATGAGCGACACCGATCATAACACAAAAGGCACAAACATGAGGGTAACAGTCACATGCATTGTGTGAGATGTAGTTTATTGTCAATGCACGCTTTAAAGCAGCATAGCCTTGTTTTAAGACACCTTTAAAGCTCTGGCGGGCCACATAACATGATGCGGCGGACCACGTTCGGCCCACAGGCCTTGAGTTTGACGCGTGTGGTTTAAACTATTCAGCAACTTGTGCATGATGAACTTTTGAGATTCATATTTGGATCCTGTGGACTGCATCCTCTTCCCCAAGATGAAGATCCAGCTCCAAGTGTGATGTTTTGACACCACTGTGGATCACAGAAGGTGCTTTGAAATGAAGAACACATTCTAGAAGGGGCCGGAGCTCCGTGAGCTCTGTATTGCTGGGTAAGGGGACTATTTTGAAGGTGATAGTGTGCAAGTATAGATAGATAAAGTACTTTCTTATTAACAGAGTTACTCTCGAACTCATACATAAATGGAGAAGTGTTTTCTTAATGGTTAAATCATTGGAAAGTCACGAGTTTAAATCCCAGCAACACCAAAGTGCCAGTCCTGGGCCCCTAAGCAAGGCCCTTAACCCCATAGTTGGTTAGTTGTATATCTGTGCAATGCAAGTTGCTCTGGGTAATGGTGCTTGCCAAAAATGTAACACACATGAAACTTTTGTCTATTTAGTATGCGTGAGAAAAACAGAACAACAAGTAAAGAATAACCTGGTCATGTGATCATCGTACGGTATGTACCACGCGTCCTGTCTGGTTCTTACACCCGTGACTAGCGCTTTCCCTTTAGGTTCTGATATCGTAACCAAAATAGCCTTGTTAGTATAAAATCAAGACGTCTGCCGCAACCCCCCACTCCCCCCCCAGGCCCCTCGCTCTGGATGAATAAACTTTCAGTCAGCGCTGAGAGAAGGGCGTATAACACCTCAGGGACCGGCGCATTAATATGCCGCTTTTTTCCACAGAGCAGTGCTACGGATTTATGGCGTGGTCGCTTTGTTAGGAAAACTCTCTCATGGCCCTGTTACTGCTCGGGCAGTGTTTTCCTTCTCCTGGTGCTTTCGTGTGGAGCTGTTTCCTTTAGAGTTCAGGCGGGGGGAAAAAATCCAGGGAAGTGTGTTAGGCGGTTTAGCATTCAGTCTTTTACTGTGAATGCGTGCGATGTATGATATAATTGTTGGTCCAGCTCTATGAGCCCTCTATGAGATGCTCATAAGAGGACGTTAGACAGACTTTGACGCTACAGTTTATGATTAGCGTGTTTTCTGTAACAGTCTGTGAAGGTTTTCTGTGAAGGTTGTTAATGATTAGTATGATTTTTTAGTTCAATAAATTAATTATTGTGTTGTACAACAACCGTACATTTTTTTTATTGTGACATACGTTCATGATTATAATGTTTTCTTCCACTCATAATTAGCATGTTTTCTGTGACAATAGTAAATAACTAGCGTGTTTTCTGTGACGGTAGTTCATAATTAGTCTGTTTTCTATTACATAAGTTAATTATTAATGTTTTTATAATGGAAGTCCATAATTAGCATGTTTTTTGGTAACAGTAGTTCATGATTAGTGTGATTTCTGTAATAGTAGTTCATAATAGCATGTTTTTGAGACTGTAGTAAGTAATTAATGTGTTTTTTTTTGTAATATTAGTTCATCTGTAACATGTTTTCTATCAAATAGGTTCATAAATTGAGTGTTTCCTGTAACAGTGGTTCCTAACTAGAATTTGGTTCATAAATATTGCATGTATTAACATGTATTCTATCAAAGTAGTACACAATCAGTATGGGTTTCATGACCATTGTTCATAATAACTGTATTTCCTGTCACAATATTTCATAATTAGTGTGATTTCTGTGACAAGTGTGTTTTCTGTGATGATAGTTCATAATTAGCATGTTTTCTATTATGCTAGTTTATAATTAGCACGTTTTCGATGACAGTTGTAAACAACTAACAATGTTTAATGTCACAGTAGCTCATAAGTCACATGTTTTCTGTGCTGGTAGTTCATAATGAGCATGTTTCTGTAACAATAATAAATAACTAGCATCTTTTCAGTCACAGTAGCTCATAATTTTGACGTTTTGTGTGATGGTAGTTCATTATTAGCATGTTTTCTGCAATAGCATGATTTGTGTTTCCTGTCGTGGTACTTCTTCGTGGTACTGTTAACCTTCAAGTTAACTTGCAGTTAATGCCAATTAATGCATCGTCCAGCATGATTTACTCTAATGCTCGCTCCCAGTATGATGCTAGTAATGTTTCTTTCTTCTTTTGGAATTGTGTGTGTGTGTGTGTGTGTGTGTGTGTGTGTGTGTGTGTGTGTGTGTGTGTGTGTGTGTGTGTGGATTATAAAGTGGTGAGTCATTGTTTTGAGTTTGCAAAGCACATGTGGAACAAGAAAAAAAGGAAAATAAAAAACAAACGAGTGCATTGAAAGAGCAATAATGAGAAATACTTTAAATAACTGATAATGATCATTTGGCTTCAGACCAAATAAGAGAGAAATTTTAGCCTTTTCCTTTTTTTTAGCCCCCCCCCTCCTCTCTCTCTCTCTCTCTCTCTCTCTCTCTCTCTCTCTCTCTCTCTCTCTCTCTCTCTCTCTCACACACTCATTCTGTCTCTGTCGTTCTCTCCCTGTCCCTCTCCTCTTTAATGTGTTCCAGATGTGAATCCTGATGGGTTTGAGGCGCTTGCTTGTCATCCATGGATCTGTCCATCCTGTGCCTTGCCGAGTTGGAGCTCGGGGTTTGGGGTTGGGGGTAACAGTTGGAGGACATCTGGAAACACTTGGGGTCAGAGAGCTGAAAGGTGAGATGGACGCAGAGCCGTGGGGGGTTTCAGGAAGGGCAGAGGAAACCACATGGGGCCTTTACAGTCCCAGAAACATCACGCACACTACTTTAACGCCGACGACGGGAACGAGACGGAGGCATTTCACAATCCTGAAGCCATTTCTTTACTCAGCTGAGAGTCCTTTGTTCTGTCCTTCTGCTGAACATACACGCAGGATTATTTTTAAAAAATTTGCTAAACCACTAGTTGATAGCCTCGGCTAACCTCAAATGCTCCTTCCATTAGAGTTTGAGATGCTTTGAACGCTTTTCTTGCCCCGAACTTTAGAATCATGATGGTGGGAAAATTTATGAACTGTTAATTGGATAGAGCATCGTTGGTCATTGATTGAATGGTTTATTACCTCATGAACAATCAGGCCAAAATTACTTAGCCAGTACTGAAAATAATATCACATAAGTTACATAAATCATTGAATGTAGCTAAGCATATTGGCTTAATTATGTATATACCGTATATATACACACATTCACACCAATCATAATAAATAATTGTGGACTCACAACCAAACAATTCTATAACAAAGTGTCATTTTATGTCTAAGAGGCTGATTAATACTTCTGCGTCAAATGTAGCCTTCGTAGGTAGCCGAGGCTGTGGTGAGGTTTTATACTTCTGCGTCGCTTTGCAATAGCTCTTCCGAAACTCTAGGTGGCAGTGGTGCAGTGTTGAGTTTCTTTGTTCCTCTAGTGTTTTGAGTGTGTTTTTGCATTTATTCCAAAATGCTTTTGGTTGTCCACACGTTTCTTCAGAGAGGACTTTAAAAAGTGGCGGTACAGAGTAATACGCCGGAACACGTACAACGCTACACCGGAAATACATGTGAGTCCACCAAGCTGACCAATCACAGACTTTGCTCATTACATTTTTGGTGATATGTGCGTCAGGTTACGGCCTAGGCTACGGTACAGGCTATGCATCGACGCGTCGGGTACTCTGTAGCCTCAACGCAGAAGTATAAATCAGCCTTAAGTCAGAACCCCTTTGATGAGCATTTTATTATATCTACTTTCACTTCTATGCTTTTTCTTTTCTTCAAAGCACTGCCTTCAGAAGAATCTGCCTTATGCTTGGGAGCCATAATGAAGGGTAAAAAGTTTCCCCCTCCAAAAAAAAAAAAAAAAAACGCAAATAACGCATAATACAAAATAGTGTATAACTGGCGTACAACGTACAGCACCACATGACAGCGTATTAATACGCTTCACTTGCCAACTAGTTCCCATGCAAATTTTGTTTTTCCGTTGCACAAGAATGAACCGCGATGTTATCACGAAACGTCGTACGTTGAGTCCGATGTAACCCGAGGATTCTCTGTAGTCGAGTTCTTGTGATTTAATAGTTGGTTTTTGGAGTTCCTTGTGCTTGGTTTGCACAGTTTTGTAATCTCCTGGTCAAACTAATTTTCTGGACTAGTGTGGACTCTGCAGTGGTCCGTGATCAGGCCATTAATCATATTAGGCTTTGGGGAATATGGATCTTTATTAATTAGGTATAAAGGGTTTTTTTTTTTTGTGCGGGTGTGAAATTATCCAGCATTTTCCATGCATCCATATGCTGTCGAGTGAAATGACGATGAGCCGAACACAAATGGCTGTAGGAGGTTGTGTTGAAATAGGAAATGGATCCCCCTACAAAGTTAATGTCCGGGTTTATTAGTATATATATATATATATATATATATATATATATATATATATATATATATATATATATATATATATATATATATATATTTTTTTTTTTTATAAGCTCTTCCAAGCATGATTTAGATGTTGGAAAACGGTTTGGCTTGTGGACGTTTAGGATCATAAAAATTCCATCTGAGCTCAGGTGGAACAGATCAGACTGGACGGTTGAAACCACATGAAAAAGTATCTTTGTTGGAATATTGACTGGAATTTTGAATACGGATGGATGATTTAAAAAAAAAAAAAAAAAGGATCAGGCTCTGGGCTTGTTGGGTATTACTCAGTGTCTTAATGGAGTGGTTCGACTATATTCAGACTATATTGTGAATTAAGTTCATGGTTGAACCTGGTGTGATTGATGGACGGACATGATGTTTAGGGAAATAAAGACCTATATAAATACCACGCTTCCCGAAAAATAAAACCTAGTGGGTTTGACCAATATAAGACCTACTGTATGTAGTGCCAGCTCCTGTCACAGGCGGAATGATACCAAATGCACTCTGAATATAGATAGTTGTAAATGAATAAGAATAAAAATCTCTGATGATTTTGTTAAATGAAGATAAATGTAAATATATATCTATATATATATATATATATATACATATACACTTTCATGACTATTTACATTGTAGGTTCTCTCTGAAGGCATAAAAAGAACACATTTATGAACAAGTGCTTCAAGATTGTTGGAAAAGCATTTCAGGTGGTGACCTCATGAAGTTCATCAAGAGAACGCCAAAAGTGTGCAAAGCAAGAATCAAAGCAAAGGGTGGCTATTATGAAGAATATAAAATATGAAACACATTTTCAGCTATTTCACACTTTTTTGTTTACTACATAAGTCCACGTGTTCATTCATAGCTTTTGGTGCCTTCATTGAGAACCTACAACATAAATACTCATGCAAATAAAAGGAGCATTGAATGGGAAGGTGAAAATTCTTTTTATTTTTCTTTTAGCATTTATGTCAGCTTGTCAAACTCGTCCGATTCTCTCTTCAGATTCATGAGGTGCTCGGATAGCTTTGGATATTCGATAAACAGAAAGTTTATCGAGCTGCTGATATTCATTTTCACCCGTACTTGCCGCATTGGTTTATTACCAAAATGAACCATTTCACAGGGAATTGTTTTCCACTTTGCCTGTTTAGCAGCATTCTGCTTCTCGTTATATAGCTGCTGTTTAAACCAATACGAAGATTTTAATTTGTCCTGCCAGGCAGACTCCCCTCGTCACCCTCCTTTCCCAGAAAAAAAAAAAAACCTTTTATTGGTTTCCCCATTGTTTCTGAGGTCATCTGGGGTCACGTGCAATCAGCAGACCGAGGGGGTCGCCAGGCGCATAAACAAGCCCTGTGTCAGGCGCTCAGAAAACACCCCGCGGCCACTTAAACTCAAACGAGCACTTCCTGTCCCATAAACACCATGTTTTAAAAGTAAACATTCCTGCTCAAACTGAAAAAAACCAACAAAAAAAAACAAAACAACCTTAACAGCCGTCATGGACGTTCTGAATGAATTTTGAGTTCTGCACTTAACACCTAGAAGTCCATCATCAGCCTATAAAACACTGCAGCGCATTTCTGGAAGCGACCAGACAGCTTATTTTTTTTCTCCTCCATCCCCCTTTTTCTTTTCCCTCTGCGATCTATATCCAAAACAAATACATCAGTCTACTTATGAAATGGAGGACATGTGAGTAAGATCCTAACAATGACTAGAAAAAAATGCGTTATTTCATTTTCCTACTCTAGAAAATGCAAATGTAGAGGAGGAGGTGGTTTGGACATTTCCAGTTTCATATAAAGTCCCCCGAATTCACTGTGCAGAGTTTTTAATGCGCTTAAAGATAAAGAGAGACCCTCTTGGACATTCTTCATTCAGATAGAGGAGGAATGTAAGCAACATCTGGACCTCCTTTAAAAAAAATAGATATACTGATACATCATATGAAGTTAGTTTAAAGATACAAGATGTAAAAGAAAATCCATAAATAATTCATAGTAATAAAAAAAAAAAAAAAAGCGCTTGCAAAAGCAATACGTGCTTGGATCGTAAATATTCCGAGTGTTCCTTTGTACTCATTTTATTTCTAAAACTTTCAAGAAATCCCAGCACCACCAAGCTGCCACTAGTGGGACCCTTGAGTAAGGCCCTTAACCCTCAATTGCTCAGTTGTAAGTTGCTCTGGATAAGGGCCACAAATGTAAATGTAAGAAATTCCTGTCGCCTGCAACAGCTCTCAAATATGATTATATTAATTATCGGTAATATATGAAATGATTTCCGTTCCATAAAACATTGATCCAAAACTGCGCCATTATGCTGCTCGGAGATGTTTTATTGCATAAGAATATAACAGGGTTGGATATACTCAGGCCATATACAAAAAGGAAAAGGCAAAGGTAAAGGCCTCACACACCACACACACACACACACACACACACACACACACACACACACACACACACACACACACACACACACACACACACACACACACACCATGCACGAGCTGTATTGAATTGCTAGTACTTCAGCCACACCATGTTGCCATGTTCATTCAGGGGGAGTTGCATACATATTGCATTATACCATATTTGATGATTTAGAGATACATTTATGTGTTATATTTGTTTACTTTGAATTGACTGAGTGTAGTTGGGGGGGTGCAATAAAAGTTTGCTTTAAAAAAAAAAAAAAAAAAGTTTAAATACAAAAATTGCCGGGTGTGTCTTTTTAGCAAACTCTATGATTAATTATGGTGAAAAGAAAATATACCTATACTGAAGTCTGTGTACAGGCCACACCTACTTTTTGAATGACACACACAAAGGCCACATTCACTCCTAGGTTGGCACACACAAGCCATGCCTCTCATAGGTTGACAAACAGACCATGTCTATCATGGAGTGACAATCAGACCACACCTACTTATAGACTAAAACATAGGCCACACCTTCTCTGACAAACAGGCCACGCCCCCTTGCAGGCTGACAAACAGGGAGGGTGTAGCTATGTATTAATATTATATTAATTCTATATTAATATGTATTAATGTTATATAAATGTATATGTGACAAATAAAGGCTAGTCTACATTCTATGTTCTTAATAGGCCATGCGTCCTTGTAGACTAACAAACATGACAAACAGGATATGCCTCCTCATAGATTGATGCACAGGCCTCGCCCCCTTATAGGCTGACAAATGGGTCACGCCTCTTTATAGACTAACAATCAGGCCACACTTCTTTATAGACTAACACTCAGGCCATGCCCAATCAAAAGCTTACAAACAGGCCACTCCTCCTCATACACTCACAAACACAGGCCACGTCTCCTCATAGACACGAACAAACACTGGCCATGCCTCCTAACAGAGTGACAAACAGGCCACGCCTCCTTATACACTAACAAACATAGGCCACGCCTCATCATAGGCTGACACACAAAGGCCACACCTCCTAACAGACTGACAAACAGGCCACACCTCCTTATACAATAACAAACATAGGCCACACCTCATCATAGGTTGACACATAAAGGCCACACCTTCTAACAGACTGACAAACAGGCCACGCCTCTTCACAAATGAATACCAACAGGCCATGCCTTCATATAGACTATAAAGAGCTGTGGCCTGTTTGTCTGTTTAACACAAATAGGCCACACCCCTTTTTCAAATTTTTTTCAAAGTCAAGTTGAAAGAGCATGTAAAATCTAAATATTCTGGCCCACCTAATTTAAAATGCAGAAATCAATGCAAGTCTTAAGGGAGAAATAATCCGCAGGCTACGACTCCTTTACCAGAACTGTGATTGTCAGGCACATAAGCCACGCCCAGACTAGTTTTTAAACAGCTGGCACAAATATATATATATATATATATGTATGCTAAATATTTAAGCAAGACCTTAAATAGTTTGCAAAGTGTTGTGTAAATACACATGTGTACAATGTGTGTAGCTTTGTGGTGCATGTGTGTGTATGTGTGTTTTTGTGGAGACCAATGCATGTTCTGGCATACTTATAAAATGCATGTCAGTCACATAAACCCAAAGGAGAATTTTTAAAAATCTTAATATATTCACTACAAAGGTATATTTTCCTTTACAAAAAAAAGACTCTAAGCTTTGGTTTTGATTACATCCCAGGAGAAATCAAGGGAAAGTCCTGAAGGCATGCTTTTGAACCTTCGTGAGATTTTTCATTGCTACATTCCAAAAAGTTCATCCGTAGAACTGCTTAAGGCTCCAGAACTGGAGAGTAAAGTTTCCTTCTGGAGGAATGACGGCCACAGCAAATGTCAAAACACAATTTCCATTTCACGGTTTTCCAGAGTGGGGTCTAGGCGAGATTTCTTTGCCAAAAAAAATAGACCGCCATTGACGTCAATCGCCACTTTTAGAAGTTTTCTTTAGACATGTTTTCCCTTTCCTTTTGGAGATCCACACAGAGAACGTGTTCGTGTGAAAGGTCTTTGTAAAGGACGGCAGCAGCGCACTGTCGCATTACTCCTGCGTTTGTAGTTCCTTTCCTTTCCTTTCTCAGTTGACGGTCGGCACCTGGTTCATGCTGTACTCCTTGGCCTTCAGCCTCAGGTTGGCAATGCTGTTGGCCATGTTCACGCCTTGCGTTGTGTTGTTGTTGGCACATGATGGCGAGTAGGAGGCCATGGCACTGAAGTGGAAAGGTCAAAGATTTTAATGTCAGAAATGTAATTAAGTGCGATTCAGACAGCACTGACAAAAATACCACACAAAATTATTCAAAAGAAAATAATTCTAATAGTTTTAAGGGGGGAAAAAATAAACGACGCTAGTTTTAATGGACTGCGCTAGTCAAATATTATAGCTATATGAAATCATACGTAGAACTAAAATATTTCTTTCAGCACTAGCATGTATCTTAAAGATTTTTTTTAATATTGAATCGTTGTCTGGGTAAAAATGTGTTTAATATTTAAGTAACTGCCATGATCTGTCTTACATTTCATGCTAGCTTTTGTTTGGTTTTCTTTGCTAGTGTCAAATGCTATTAGCTATTAGCATTTCACAGATAGAGCAGCTTTCAATACTGCATATATTGTCTACTATTTTATATATAACATTGCATATATATATATACATATACATATGTGTGTGTGTGTTTTATATATAAAATACTAGACAATATATCCAGTATTGACAGCTGTTCTGTGCTAATAGCTAATAGCGTTTGAAACTAGCAGAGAAAACCAAACAAAAGCTAACATGATATGTTAGCCAGATCATGGCAGTTGCCTAAATATAAAAATAAAAATGTACAGTATGTGTATATAGGATTGTTGACACAGATAACACTGCATTGGAGAACTTTTCCTCAAAGAACACTAAGGAGAACTTTAAGGCAGAAAACCTTGAGGCAGAGAACATTTTACAGAAAAAAAAAACATTAAGCAGCTGAATGCCGAGAAAGTGAGCACTGAGCAGAAAGGATAAAACCTTAAAGGGATTCAACTGCATCCAAAGGCATCCTAGACAATTGTGTGACGTCAACTTTGTGGTAATAGAAGGATATATATGGCTGGAAAAATTCCAAATATATTTGTATAGCGTGCATTTGTTTGACTCCTACTTAAAATACTTATATAAAGTAGAGTATATAAAAAAATTCTCTAACTTTTCATATTTATAGATAGTTCAGAGTTGAACCATAAGAAAAGAAAAGCGTTCATTTTTTTATCCGATTCATTACATTTAACGTTATCCACGTGTGACCGGACCGTTACTATAGACCAATCAGAATGCAGATTGGAAGGAAAACGTGCAAATAACCGGACAAATATTTTATTGTAATATAAGCTGTGTGTGTGATGGAGAACGTTACCTGTATGGAGGTGAGCTTCCCCAGGACAGGTACTCGCTCGGCCTCGGAGCCGGCCTTGGTACGATCGGCTGCTCCACCGACGTCACGTCTCCGGAGTAGGATTTGAGCAGCGAGGCATTTTTACTCGCCAGCAGTGCTCGCTCGTTACGTCTGAACTTAGCTCTTCTGTTCTGAAACCACACCTGAGAAAACAACGACACGGATTACACAAGTGGGAAAAATAAAACAAACACTCCACCCAGGCAGGACAAACTGAAACCAATGAATTACAGTAAATGAATATATATGTGTGTGTGTGTGTGTGTGTGTGTGTGTGTGTGTGTGTGTGTGTGTGTGTGTGTGTGTGTGCAATTAAGTCATTACACTTAAGGAAATCTGAGGAGAGCAGAGCATGTAGTCATTGTTTGAAATGATTTTTACTAATATTCTCAGTGCTGTAATATAAATGCTTATGAATACGTTTCTGTAAACATGGCAACCCTCTTACAGAGTTCTGTGCTAATAGCTAATAGGGTTTGAAACTAGCAGAGAAAACCAAACAAAAGCTAGCATGAAATGTAAGCCTGATCATGGCAGTTACAAATAAAGAAATGTACAGTATGTGTATATAGGATTGTTGACAGAGATAACACTGTGTTGGAGAACTTTTCCTCAAAGAACCCTAAGCAGGAGAACTAAGCAGGCAGAAAACCTTGAGGCAGAGAACCTTTAGCGTAAAAAAACATTAAGCAGGTGAATGCTCAGAAAGTGAGCAGAAAGTGAGAGAATATAAAGAGATTCAGAGACCATATCAGCACATTTAAAACACATTTATATATTCTATATATTTATATGTATAGTTTATATATTCTTGTTTCTGATTTGGTCAAGCAACTAATTCCTCCGTAGTTCGTCTGCATCTCACTGATCGATTTTTATTTGTCAAGATTTCACCAGTAAAAATCATGTGAGTGAAGTGGTGGAGTTTTCTTCCATGCTTTAAGGAGGCGTTTATGGAAGGACTCGGTGGTGTCAGTGTTTTATATCAGTCCGAGATAATTATAGCTGTAACGCTTCTGAGTCTTATACAGAGAAGTCATGATGAAGGATTGTCAAGTACACAAGTAGGAACGAAAGAAGGAAGGGAGGAAAGGAGGAGTTGGATGGATGGATGGAAGTGGAATAGAGGAGGCAGAATGAAGGATGTGGAATGGAAGGAAGGGAAGAATTGAAAACAATGCTGGAAACAAGTTGGAAAGAGTGAAATGGTTGAGTAGAGAAAAGGAGGTCAGGTAGGGAAGTAGGGGGGAGGTGGAATGGAAAGAAGCCATTAATAAGATAAGGGAAGATGAAAAGAGAGAATCAGACGGTAAGATGTTTCAGTCCCTGCACAAACAGGGTGCATTACATTACATTTACAGCATTTGGCAGACGCCCTTATCCAGAGCGACTTACAAGGGTTAAGGGCCGTGCTCAAGGGCCCAGTAGGGGCAACTTGGTGGGATTTGAAACTGCAATCTTTTGGTCCCGAGGCCAATGATACTGAGCTACCACATGCCACTCTGGGCAGAAAGAAAGAAAGAAAGGAAGGGAGGAAGGTAGGGCTTTAGGTGGGTAGGTGCACTGCACTTAGGGAACTCTTGATTGAGATGCCTGACCTGTACGCGAGCCTCGGTGAGGTTAACTCTGCGTGCCAGGTCCTCCCTGACGAAGGCGTCTGGGTAATGCGTCCTCTCAAACACCCGCTCCAGCGCCTGAAGCTGACTGCTGTTAAACGTGGTCCTGTTTCTCCTCTGCTTCCTCTTTTTCTTCTCCTCCGAGTTTAGCTGCTCGTCTGAAACCCAAACACACGGATTGATAAAGTGTAATGCAGTACTAATAAAAGCCTCACGTCACGCTCGTCCCTTTATAATACACTCAGTGTTGTGCTTTTACAGCAAAGTAATCAATGACAGTGTGATGAGATGAAGCAGGGATACACAGTAAACAGTGTAATGTATTTGTTTTTATTTATAGGTACAATTAATTCTATGGAATCACCATTAGCAGAGAGAGAGAGAGAGAGTGTGTGAGAGAGAATTATGCAATGTATTTATTTTTATTTAGAGATACAATTAATACTATGGAATCTCCATTAACAGAGAGAAAGAAAGAATCGTGCAATGTATTTGTTTTTTATTTAGAGATACAATTAATACTATGGAATCTCCATTAGCAGGGAGAGAGAGAGAGAGAGGGAGAGAGATCAAGAAAGAAAGAAAGCGAGAGAGAGCAAGCAAGCAAGCAAAAAGAAAGAAAGAGCAAAACAAAAAAAGAAAGATAATGAAATAATTCGAAATGAATCGGAAGTCGGAACTGCCAAGAAAGAAATGGAAAAAACACTTTGAAGTTGAGGTGTAAAGCTGTTCCTATTTGAGAGAATGTCAACGTTTTAAGAATGGTATTTAAAAATGTTTCTAAAGTTAAACCTGAACTAAATTAAACTAAATCTGAACTAAACAAATATACTGTACAAATATCATAGAAATAGATCACTTTCATTAAAACTCTCAGGAAATATATGGTCACATGATCACCATATCATTTCTCAGGATTTGTTTTGCAACCCTGAATAAAACTGGAATAAACATAGAACTTGTATATAAAAATCAAAGTTACTGGTTTGTGGTCTGGTCACGGTGAGCTGCCATGGACCTTTCTCTTCTTACCACTTTGTGTTTTGAATTTAGATAAATATAATAAAATGATTTAGATTTGTAAATGTGAATCGACAGGCAACAGAAATTGCATGATTAGTGTATGATCGTGTTACCTCTATATCGACTTTAAGGCACCGTTTGCTGTTATATTAAGATGTGCCACTTTATTTTAGTGTGCCTTGAGAGATTTGTGTGTCATATACTATATATAATCAAACAAAAGCACAAATAAAATGTAGATATTTAGTTAAGAAAACAGAAAATAAATGTGACTGAATTCAATAGTAACTTAAAAAATGAAATGAAAAAATATCTATCTATCGATCTATCTATCTATCTATCTATCTATCTATCTATCTATCTATCTATCTATCTATCTATCTATCTATCTATCTATCTATCTATCTATCTATATTAATGAAAACTATAGAAATATTACATGGTTGTATCATGCATCAGGAATGACAATATTTACTGCTTTGTCCTACTACCACCATAACTAGTATATGATTATGATGATGATAATAATAATAATAATATTTAAAATAAAACACTGCATTACATAAGAAAAATAAGAATGTTGAACTGAAGACTCTGAACTGAAAAAACCCAGAAAGACAACTTGAATTTTTATTTATTCATTTAGATTCATATAGATGTAGACATATCATTTATTTATCGGCAAAGTTCTGTGTATTGTGGGGTATTTTTTTATAATGTAATTCTTGCAGGGTTTTTTATTATTTCATTATTTATTTTATAACATTGATCATATATGTATAAAAAACAATACTATATCTCCTTATCAAAAGATTTTTATTAAAGGTGGATGATCAGTTCACCGTCAACAAACAAAAAAAAACATACAAGGAAGTGAAAGAAAAGATGCAAATAAGAAATTTAAAAGAGTGGGATGTAAGAGATGTAAAGATAAATGATAAGGAAGAAGATAGAGAGACTGTGTGGGAATGCGGAGGGAAGATAGATTAAGAAGAAAGAAAGATGGAATGAGTGGAAATAAAACAGAATAAGGGAGAGGTACAGCGAAGATGAAAAGAAGAAAGGGAATGAGAGGCATGAATACGGCGGACTTTGTGTAACATTATCAGTCATTATGTATCTTTGTAGCCATGTGAGTCTGTAACTCATTGATTCAGTCGTTTAAGCGTCGAGTTACAGATCAGAAGGTCGTGAGTTCAGATCCCAACACTCCCAACCTGATCTGATCTGATCTGGTGTTTTTGAGTGAGACGTTCAGCTTCACATTTGTATCCCGTCTCACCTGCCTCAAACTCTGCCTGATAAATGGGCAAATATAGCGGATTATAGTTTATTGTAAATTGTTTATTGCACAGCAAATATTTACGTATATATGAAATGTCTGAAAGTGACCTTCAAGCAGAGCATGTTTTCGCTTTTCTGCTGATTTTCTGCTCCGTTACTAATTGATGTAGAATTCGAATCGGGGGTTTTATTTATGATGTTTTATTTCGCTCTCAAGCTACAAATTGCTCATTTTTATATAAAGAAATAGTAAATAATGCATTGTATTGTCTTTGTACCACATCGTCTTTGCTATGTAGTATATTACATTACATATATTATGGTAGCTTTTACAAATATACTGTGAAAAAGTTTAAAAAGGAAAGTTTTACACGCATAAAGTGTCCAACAGACATCAAGATGTTTAGGATTCAATGAAATTATTATTGATTTTTTTTTGTAGCAGCAACAACAATAATGATAATAAAAATAATAATTATTATTAGAATAAAAGCACTTAATATTTTTTAACTCTAATCTTTTACACATTTATGATGCTTTATTGTAACATTTGTAATGAAGTGACAATCGCAATATTTCAGAAGTCAAACTCACCGAGATCAAACTCAGAAAGCATCATCTCTTCGTATAAGGAGATGCTTTCTCAAGAAAAATTATTTACACTTTATTTTACTGTTTCTTTTAACCCTAAGGATATTACAATTACATTGTCAATTCAAGGACATGTTTATAAATTGGTTAATCTAGGCGTTTATTTCATATGTGGAAGTCTCTATCCTGTCTCTTCGAACCGAGCTCTAGAGCGCCGTCGTACCGCAACTTTCTGCAACTAATTCCGATTTCTGATTCAAATTTCGCTGATTTGTTTGTATATCGATTACGTTCGTATTGTCAAAATAAAAATGTATCCTGATATGACTAAAGTATATATATATATATATATTTTTTTTTTGTATTTTCTATATATAAACCAAAAATATGTATTGTGTTTAATTACATAATACATTCATGTTCCACATTTCCATTCACGTATTCACATTTCTTTATCTGCTAATATCTACATATCTATATTTATTCTCTTGTAATGCAAATTGCTTAAGTATACTTTACACTCTCTCGCTCAAATGTGTAAATAATTTTACTTTGGGATGAAAATTCCCCCCCCCTTTTTTTTCATTATCATAATCAGAATAAAGATAAGGAATGTACTTTATAAGCACTGAACTTCCCTAACCCTAACCCTCCTCTCTACATTGTAAAATGTAGAGAGACAATTAGAGACAATGTCCATTGTTAAAAGCACACAAACATTGAATTTAACTGCTTTGGCAGATTTACATTTTTTGGAATAAAAGCAACATTTTGTGTTTCAAAACACTTTTTATGCATATCATAGCTTCGTTATTCTTTGTGAACATACATGGTGTATTTCTGTGCACTTAAACAGACTGAGAGAAGCAATAAGAAGGTGAGAAATGACATTCTCTCCCTCTTCCATCGGTAAAATCTGTAAAAATGTCTTGTAAATAATGTATTTATTTACATATTTGTATACTAATTGATTATATGGATTAATCCCTGATCCATTTAATGATAATTCATCTTTCTTTGTATTCTTCTGAGTGATTATTTTTTCCGTAGAGTTTACGGTAATTTCTTAAGAGACAGTGGATTATAGTGAGACCGCAGTAGAATGAGGAGGAAATTTATTTCTTGGTAGATGAGATGTAGGTTGAATTTTGGAGGCCGTATTAGTGCGAAACATGTAAAGTAAAGTCTGTGGAAGAACTTTAAGTAGGTTAAGTAACTTTAAAGAATCCTATAGTCTTTAAGAGAGAGAGAGAGAGAGAGAGAGAGAGAGAAGAGAGAGAGAGAGACTCACTGTCTTGCTGCGCCGTGTCGCTGCCGCTGGTGAGCCCCGGAGACTCCAGGCTTCCTGCGCCCGCCTCCGCGTTGCTCTCCTCGGTCTGCGCTCCGGCCATCTCCCGGGCGTCCTCCAGGTCCAGTAGGTGACTCACGGAGAAGTTCTTCTTGGCGTGCAAATGCTCCAAGTTGGCCGCGGTGATCGCCCTGTCCATCACATGCGCTGCGTAGCCAGAAGTCATGACTTGTCAAACGGCGGCGGCTTTCCGGGTGCGCGCCGCGCCAAGCATGGACTGACACTCGGCGAGTTGCTTAAAGTTGTTCAGCGCAGAGCTCCTGCTTCTTTTTCTTCTTTACACAGATCTCTCTCTCTCTCTCTCTCTCTCTCTCTCTCTCTCTCTCTCTCTCTCTCTCTCTCTCTCTCTCTCTCACACACACACACACACACACACACTTCCTCTCTGTTGTATATTCTGTCTTTCGGTCAGGTCCGAAGTCTACTCATGAATCCGTTTGGATAAAGTGGAAGCGCGTCTCCGGCGCTCCGAGGATCTTCAGCATCTGCTGAAAGTTTTGCGCTCGGCCGGGTGTGAACACCAGCTCTGATGATGATGATGATGATAATGATGATGATGATGATCTCTATATTTTCCACCCCACATACATATGCACACACCACTCGATCCTACACAGAAAACTCTCTCTCTCTCTCTCTCTCTCTCTCTCTCTCTCTCTCTCTCTCTCTCTCTCTCTCTCTCTCCTCGTCTCTCTCTCCTCTCTCTCTCCTCTCTCCCCTCTCTCCCTCTCTCTCCTCTCTCTCTCTCTCTCTCTCTCTCTCAGTCCGCCCTGCTCGGCTTCAAGAGAGTGAATGAGTCTCGGCTCTGACGGACAGACGGATGAGGAGCGCCCTAATTACGTGGCATGGCCGTGTTTTCGGGCTTTCGTGACGTTTTACAGATAGCGCAAACCTTCCCGACCCCCCTAACACACACACACACACACACACACACACACACACACACACACACACACGCGGAATGTGAGCGAGCTGGCGCGCGTGCGCGCGGTTGGATAAAAAAAATATATTTTATTTGTTTGGTATAATTTAATTTCCTCACACAATTACAATTCCACTGTGAGACATTAGTTTATTTTTATTATATAACATTAGTTTATTTATATTACATTCATTTAAAAAAGCGGGATTAGATTGAATATAATCATGCAGTCTTATGAAACTTTATACTGATTTAATAAGATAAGAAAGAAAGAAAGAAAGACGAAAACAGACTTAAAGAGAGGAAAGAAAGGAGGCGCTGACAAAAGAAAAGAAACTTGAACTTAAATGAATAAAAATTATGATGATTCAATCATTCAGAGTGTGCGCGTGTGTGTGTGCGCGCGCATGTCCTATATGAACCACACAACCCTGTAAATGACAAAAGGGGCATTACATAATAAACATAAACGTGACTCTGTGTGTGTGTGTGTGTGTGTGTGTGTGTGTGTGTGTGTGTGTTTTGTTTACTGAAGAAAGTCATAATTTAAACCCGACAATGAATTTCATTATAAAACAAACATACAAAAACCAAAAAACGACAAAAACGCTAAATAAACAATGAAAAAAACATTTTTGCCTTATTATTTTCTTATTTTCTTACTAGATTATGTTTAACACTGACATCTGAATAATGATGCGCGCGCGCGTGTGTGTGTTTTCGAAAACCGGGGTGGTGACAAAAGCAGCATACGTACAATTATAGTATGTGTGTGTGTTTAAGAATGCATGTAGTGCGTGCGTGCGTTAATTTCTCACCTTTTTCATGTTCATATATGATCTCAACCTCATGCAACTGTATATATTTATATATGTGCGTGTGTGTGTGTGTGTGTGCGTGTGCGTGTTCAAACCCTAGTGTGTTTAATGGAGGTGTTATTTGAACACAGCGGGTGTTGGTGTTAATTGCACAGGCCGCCTGTGGAGTGTGTTATATATAGGTGTTAATTTGGGATACGTGTTACACAGATTTGCTCCTCCTGAACGGATAAATATGAACGCAACAGGAATAATGAGAAAATGGACTCGGTGCTGAGATTAAGAGTGTACATTTAATCACTATTTATCAGTAATCAAATGCTCATTTAATGATCGTAAATATCTCACCCTGCTATTACACTTATATACAGCTGTGTCTGTGTAGCTCTTGGTGCTCCTGGGATTTGAGCTCACGTCCTGCCGATTAGATCTGGTGTCGGTGGTAATTCAGTAAATCAGGTGTAAACTCAAGACAGAGTAATAACTTCTCTTACCATCCCTGATATTCATATAAGAAAACAAAATCACCTGTCGGTTAATTTATTAAATATCTAATTAACTTGCGTATATTCAGTGAGTTAATTGGTTAATTGGTTTAAACAGTGTTTAACTTGGTACGTGATTTGAGTTAGTGCTTGGAACAGAAATAGAGCCTTATGTTAAAAATCAATTTCATATACCGTATTATTTGTATTATTGCGTATATTCAATATAAGACATATATAATGAAGTAGACATTATAACCGTAATCATATAATACTGTATATATACATAATATATATTATGTTATTAATTCGTCCCTTGTGGTTGGTGTTTATCGAAGCTCATTGCATTGAAAAAAGAAAAAAATAAATAACAAAGTATGTGCTAATTATGAGATCCTGATCATATAATTATAACATGGTATCGCGACATTTTGACTTTGTAAGTCCTAATTATGAAATCAGGATCTTTTTTCTGTGATTTTTCTTTTTCTTTAATGAGTCAGTGTTTTTGTCAACAGCTTTTCCCCTCATTTAATTCTTACTAAAAACATTAACCTCACTTTTCTCCCGACTTCACATTCACATTACATCATATATATATATATATATATATATATATATATATATATATATATATATATATATATATATATATATATATAATACATGAATGTATTTATTTTTATTTAATGCTTTGTGTGTCTGTTCATCACAAAACACGTTTGCTGTAAAAGACAGGGGTAAATAAATAAAGAATGAGTAAATAAGTGTACAGGGCAGCGCTGGTGCATTTAACCTTGTACACGGAGTTTGTTCTGCACTCGGTATCCATAATGAAAGTGTGCTGGGAGTAGTAATTAGCGTTTTTCAGCTAGCTTAAGGGTTCATTCAACAATGTGTTTAATGCAGGTGTTAATTCATCACAGTGGGAGCATTAAACAAAGGATTTGTCAGCAGTAAATGTTTCATAATGTATAAACGTGACCTTTTCCTGACTTTACCTCCCCGCCATAATAATAATAATAATATAATAATAATAATAATAATAATAAATAATAACTATATTATATATATATATATATATATATATATATCTATATATATATATATATATAATATATTATAATTTTTTTTCCCTATAAGGAAAAGACCTCCTAATTGTGTTTGTTCTTGAAGGGTTAAAAGCTGAGCGCTGGTGTTGATGGAGCTCATAAGCTGAGTGATCGGTACATTATAAGGCTAATAAAGCAGGGCACATGTGTCAGCACACATCTCTGATTTGACATTAAAATGTTTTTGCTCTTGTGGAGGGATTGCCTTTTTTTTTCTTTTCTTTTTTCTTTCTTTTTTTCTTTTTTTTTTCTTTTTTTACAGCGGATGTTAAAAAGCGGCCTGCATGTCAGACCCCGGCGCGGCGTGCACACAGGGGAAAATAATCACTTTCAACTGCATCAAAGACTCACTGATTCAGTCCAGATGTCTCTCTCTCTCTCTCTCTCGTCTCTCTCTCTCGTCTCTCTCTCTCTCTCTCTCTCTCTTTCTCTCTCTCTCTTTTAATTACCGAGGCTGGAATTGAGGAGACTTTCCGTCATCATTAGTTTCCCCTCAGTCTCAGGCCCGTGCTGCACTAAACTCTATTTTTTTTTTTTTTTCTTTCATAAATAAATCGTAAATCATCCCAGAATATCACCCAGTTCCAGTCAAAGTCTTTTATTTTATTCTTCATCATCATAATTATGATGGTGATGATGATGATGATTATTATTATTATTATTTAATTATAATAATTATAATTATTATTATTATTATTATTGTAATATTTGTATTTTTATTATGAAAACTGGGTGGCAAATATCTCTTATATATATATATATATATATCTATATATATATATATATACTGTGAATGTAGATAGATAGATAGATAGATAGTGTGTGTGTGTGTATAAAAATAAGGCTACGTTTATTTAGTTAACGAAATACTAAAACAGTTTGTTTAGGCATTAGATGCTATATTCTTGTTAGTGCTTTCATTTCTAAGAAAAAAAATTCTAATTTCTAAAAAAAAAAAGCTTTTTTTTTTTTATTACCTATTTTTTGGAAAAACTTACACCCCGAGTCTTTATGCTGTTTGATCCAAACCACAGTCACACTTCTTCCAAACACTCATTAATCAGTTACATTTTCCATATCGGCTGAGCAGCATTTGAACGTAATCGAAAACACATTTAGGCCAGAAAACATGCAGTAATGTGAATTTATGCGAATTTCCCATCGTTAAACTCCGCAACCTCTCAAACGAAGCTAAATATAAAACACTCCAACACGGACATGCAAATCGTATAAAAACAGAGGATCGGTCATCTAAAGCTGAAACGCTCGTGCATGTGGATCAAAGCTTATTATAAGTATTTAATTTTTTTTACAATTAAAAAGAATTATAATTAAAGAGAATCAAATCACACATTTATTTCAATGCAATCTTCTTAAATATAATTATTATTGCTTATTCAGCTCTGATGTCAAATTTTGTAGTTTATATTTGTTTAAAAAAAAAGTCCAATTAAGCATAAATAGATATGTTGTTTTTTTTGTTTTTTTACGGAAGGAGTCTCCAGTGTCAGTCATTTGTAAGAAATCACCTTTTTTTGTTAAATGCTTCCAAGAGAGAGAAAGAGAGAATGAGAAGGAGAGACTACCATCTTTATAGCTACTACAATCGAAGTGAAAACAGGAACTAATGCTAACATTAAGGCCAATTCATCACAGCACAAACCACAACCCTGCTCTGTGTAATGTGTGTGTGTGTGTGTGTGTGTCTGATTACATTCGGCTATAGCTATAGAGAGTAAATAGATTATAGAGATACTAACCACAAACGAGAAGAGATTTAGTTTTCTTCCAACGTGACAACAGACGTGATGGTTGGATTCACGTCTCGACGAAAGCATGTTGCGTTCCTCAGAATCTCCCTAATGCATAGGATTTATTAAACAATTCTTAAACACTGTGGATTTGAAATAGCTGCACTTTTTTATTTGCCGCAATTCAATATCGATGATTTATAACGATCTGATTATCGGTTTGTAATTAGTTTTGTTTTGCGTGTCAGAGGCTGTAACTTGTTACTGAAGTGAAGCCGGGACAAGTTCATCTCATCAGCGTTTCACTTCTCCAGTTACAGGCTCGCTCTCTCTCGCTCTCTTCCTTTTCTTTTTTGTTTTTTTTTCCTTCTTCTTTTCCCTGGAGCTGTCTGGAGCAGCTTAAAGGCCTATACGAGCCTCGCAAATGAAAACCGGCTTTAAAGGAAAACCCGAGCCAGAGAAAACAAACTCCATATTTAAGCCCTGCAGCATGTTTCAGTTACACGGAAACCAAACAGAAGTACAACATACACAACAGGACAAGAGTCTCAGGCCACCTGAGGGAAATGATTCATCCCACAAGCACGAGTCTGTCCTTTTATTAAATTATCTCATTTACACAGCATTTATAAATGATGATGGTGATGATAAAGATTGTATATATATATATATAATATATATATATAGATATATATATATATATATATATATATATATTATAAACTTACTAACTATATAAATACTAAAGAAATAGTAATAATAAAATACTATTTTAATATAGTGTGTGATTTTTTTTTTTTGCTTTGTGTGCAGCGTACAGTGAATCTGAAAAATGATGCGTGAATGGAATGACTATGGAGAAGGAATATTAGAAATGTAATTTATGTCTCTAGATCCCACTCCGTCGATAGTAGAGCAAAAAGTTTTAAACCTGCCCTCATTTATTTATTTTTTTGTGTTTTGTATTATACCAGAGTTTGCATGTTCTGCCCGTGCCTCAGGGGGTTTTTTTTCTCCGGGTTCTCCGGTTTCCTCCCGGTCCAAAAACATGCACGGTAGGTTGATTGGCACCTTGGAATATTGTTCCTAGTGTGTGTGTGTGTGTGTGTGTGTGTGTGTGTGTGTGTGTGCCCTGCGATAGGCTGGCATTCCTTCCTTCCAGGGTGTATCCTGCCTTAATGCCCATAGACGCCTGAGATAGACACAGGTGATGAATGAATTAATATTATACCCTTAAAATAGTATTTTATTATGAAGTATTTATTATTACTTTTTCACTAGTATTTACCTCTAAATTATTATATATATATATATATATATATATATATATATATATATATATATATATATATATATATAGAGAGAGAGAGAGAGAGAGAGAGAGAGAGAGAGAGAGAGAGAGAGAGAGAGAGAGAGAGAGAGAGATATGTATATACATATGTATATATATTGAAACATGTTATAATACCTAATAAAGTATTTTACACAGATTACTGAGAGATTTTCAGGAAATGACTGATATAAGCAGACACATTATACATTTTTGGTTCTGGATTCAGTTTCACTGTGTATTGCAGGAAATTGCAATTAAAGTCACATGACTTCATGAATATATAAGCATTAGTGTATTAATGACATCACGAAGAAACACTTTACTGTATTATGACAGTTAATGACATATTTCGTCAGTATAGACTATTTTTTCCTTACTCATATGTACATATAATAAAGCTTAATCATGTTTACAATGCTGAATCAAATTAGTTTTGTAGTTAAAATACATTTTTACAGTGAATTAAGGGATTAAAAAAAACCTTCCAGGCCACGCCCTGATCCTGATGCTAATCTGGTAGCTTTATGCTTTCTTTATTCTTTAGCTGTATTAGCATTGCAAATACGCTAGTCAAAACCCAAAACACTTATACACCAAGTATGTAAAGTGGAAAGGGAAAACCACTGATATATTTGCAGATATGGGGTTCTATTTTTGTGGTTGTTTTTTTTAAACGTGACGCGAGACGTCAGCGAAGCAGTTACGCAGGGAACGTGATTAAACACGTCGTTCTGAAACCGAAAAGCAATTTCTAGGAAAAGACCAAAACAATTCACGAGCTCCCGGGAGAGAATATTTTGTCTTTGATTAAGGGGGTCTGGAGAGTCTTAAAAATAAAGGAAGTGTTTTCGTTCAGGAACAATAGAGAAAAATACCGCTAGTCATGCAACAGACCACCAGAAATCTTTTTTCCGTTTTTCCTCATCCGACGTTTGGGTTCTTCTGGGCTGACCACAAAAAAATGGGGGATTATTGGAACGGCTGTTTAAAAGGGTTTCTGACTTCATATTTCCAAAATAACAGATGTGCTAAAATGCTATATCATTTTTGCTCAGGAATTCCCAACGATCAGGATTTATCCCTTCAGGATTGGTAAGGGAAGGGGGGGGTAAGCGGTTACTCCTAACATTGGACTGCAGATGGTTTCCTCCACTTTAGGTCTAGGTGAAAGCACTTAAAGCTGGTGTTTAAAGCTTCTCCATTCATTCCATCATCAGTCAAGACGATGCCTAATGGCCCAACGCCTGCCGTTTATAAACCGCGGCTGATATTCATCTCGCGGCCCTAATTATGTTTATCTTTCCCCGCTCTTGTCTCTCCGCTCCGGTCATCAGTTAACTACTCCGAGCTCACCTCGGCGTCTAGAACCGTGACCTCTGGGGGTCTGCAAAGGTCTCGGGGTTAATATAAGAATGAGCCCAATTTCCAAACAGCATGAATCTCCAGGGATGACTCGGAGCGTCACACAGACGCTTGCACAAGCAGCAGGAACTTTATGAGCAAATCCAACTCGGCGATACCTTACTTAATGACCAGGTTCCAGAGGTGTGTTCTTGACTCAAATCGACTTGTGTGTGTGTGTGTGTGTGTGTGTGTGTGTGTGTGTGTGTGTGTGTGTGTGACACACTGGGATGAACTTCACAGCGCTGTGGTTAACATCTAATACAGCCTTTTTCTGAATATAAAAAGGCCATTAGTCATAATATATAGGGTCGAATTTCCCAGGGAACGAACATCACCAGGCGAAAACATGAGCACTCCTAATGCAAAACACATGCGCCGCTCAGGGGCTCCGAGCCCCGGCTATGAAAATATGATAATAGTGTTTTTAACGCAGAATACATTACAGGCATGTCAAGACCAAGGAGGGGGGAAAAAAAAAGAAGGGCTTTCAAGCCAAATTCCAAAAATTGTATTTCTTCCAGGAGAGGACTGTTTTAGAAAAATGTCACGTCAATTCACTATGGAGTTTTGAAAAGAAGCAAATACAGATTATTACCTTTAAAAAAAAATAAATAAAAGGCATAAAATTCCCGACCAAATTTCTTTTTTTTAATGCTTACAAATGTATTTTTTTATTTTTTTACTATTGAGCAGGGAGGGATAAAACTTTACGAGTGCAATCAATCACGTGCAATTTAAAAGAACCGGCATCTGACGCGTCATTAACTCCAACAAACATGATCGCAGTTTCAGAAGCGCCACTACCACCGAAAATCCCCAGTACTCTGAATCAAGGCTAACGAAGTCTGAGACGCCTGTTAATCAAAGCTAATCTTTGTTTTCGGGCCAAAATCTTTTTTTTTTTTTTTTGTGCAAATCTCCCTCCATTTCACTCATCAGGGTTTGTTTTTCCTGGAAACCTGAAAGACCTGAACAGAAAAAAAGGGTCCGACACAAAGGCCGATTGAGTTCTGACTTCAGAGAGAGAGCTGAATATTACCTATTAATCCAGAACACGTCGGCCGCCAATATCCTGCGAGGGTCCGAGCAAATTGGAGCGGCTGAAGTTATCCAGGCCGGAAACAGGAAATTGGGTTTGCTTTGGAGGGAGTGGGTGGAATAAAGCTCACAGGAGAGGGAATTTGAGATCAGGAAGTAAAAACATCTGAATCCTAAAAACGGGCCATTTCCAAGACAGGAAAAAACTGTTGAACTTGGGCAAGCAGAAGAAAGTGAATAATAATAATAATAATAAAAATACATAAATAAATCTAGATGAAAAATGGTAGCTCAATGGTTAAGACCTTTGATTGGGAGATCAAACCCAGGACCACCAAGTTGTCACTGCTGAGTCCTTGAGCGAGACGTGTTTTAGACATTTGTAAGTCCCCTTGGATAACGGCTGCCAAACGCTGTAAATGTAAACGAAAGCTTGAAGAGATTGCCTTATGCTTTTGTATAAATATGTATTATAGCCATGTCACAACAGATAATTCACTGGTCTCAAGCTGAAACACATTTTTAGTTTTACATTGACAGAATTTGGCAGACGCTCTTATCCAGAGCGACATACAACTGAGCAATTGAGGTGTTAAGGGCCTTGCTCAAGGGCCCACTAGTGGCAGCTTGGTGGTGGTGGTGGTGGTGTTTGAACCCGTGATCTTCTGGTCCAGAGTCCAACACCTTAACCACTGATCTACATTACATTTACATTTATGGCATTTGGCAGACGCCCTTATCCAGAGTGACTTACAACTGAGCAATTGAGGTGTTAAGGGCCTTGCTCAAGGGCCCACTAGTGGTAGCTTGGTGGTTGTGGGGTTTGAACCTGCAATCTTCCGGTCCAGAGTCTAACGCCTTAACCACTAAGCCACCACCTCCCAATTGGTCTACTGTTTCTGCCTATTGTTTTATTCAATTTTCTGCTGTTTTATTTTTAGTTTACATTAAATTCCTCTTTTGTTTTTTTTTTTTTTTGCTCTTTCAGGTGTTAAATATTGCTTTTTAAGTCAGACGTCCAAATCCGACATTGCCATGTTAAAAAAAATCTAAGATTATGAGATGAAAGTTGAATCATTCTTCAAAATAAGAATGAAGCTTTTTTTTACTTTTTAATTTTTTACACACTTTATTGATCCTGTGAGGTTAATTCGCTTTCTTCGCATATCCCAGCTTGTTTGGAAGCTGGGATCAGAGCGCAGGGTCAGCCATGATACAGCGCCCCCTGGAGCACAGAGAGTGAAGGGCCTTGCTTAAGGACCCAAGAGCCTTAACCCACTGAGTTGCACCCCCTTTTTTTAAGAAAAAAAAACTAACTTTTGACTAAACTAAAGTCATAGTCGTAGATTTATATACAGGTCAAGTACGAGTCCAGATTACGAGCGTGACGCGTTTAATTATGCATTAAACATTTCTCTGACTGCTTAATGTGCTTAATGCAATGAGACAGCATTTTTAAATGACCAAACTCAACCAGAGTGCATGTCAGTACACAGTATGTTTTATTATTAATGATTTTGGTCCTTTAAAAAAAAAGGCTGTCTTTTCACATTAAAACTTTTTCACGTCAAGCGTTTTTCTTTGAAGAGAAGTAATCCATCCCAGTGCGTTGTGACACGTGTATTTATACAATTAGCTGGTAATTTTGACTTTATTTTCAAAGTATTCGCATATTACAGTGCTTCTTGGGGAAATAAAGTTCATTTCAGTTATAAAGATCCCATTGTGGGAGGAGAAATGTGCACCTGAGCTTTGTCTATTAGCAGTGTCAGGGAGTAATTAGTTACATGTAACGGTGTTACGTAATTTAATTACAAAATAAATGTACCAGTAATTCGTTACAGTTAATGAGAAAAAGAAATGTATAATTAAATAACAGTTACTTATGGAAATGTTAAAGATTACAAATAGGGTTCCATATGAACAATTTAGTGTAAAATCAGTGCTTTAGACTTCTGCAGTTGTTCTCAAATTGTGGTGATCCCGGGGAAGGGGGGCGATGGGGTGATTGGGGGGTGGCTTCTAGAATAAAGTACATTTGCATATTTACAACATTGCACATTTTCCAAAAGCTAGAAAAAATTACGCCCATCACAGAGGGTTTGAGACCTTTTTCCTTAGAATGTTAACTTAAAGCGCCACCTAGTGGACAAATTAACCCCCCCACACACAATTACAATCAACCTACCGAGCATGTTTTTACAGCCAGGGGGAAACCGGAGAACCCGGAGAAAAAACCTCTGAGGCACGGGGAGAACATGCAAACTCCACACACACATGGCCGAGACGGGAATCGAACCCGGACCCTGGAGGTGTGAGGCGAACGTGCTAACCACTAAGCCACCCAGGCGTGGAGGATAACGATGAAATGGTGTGTGTGCGAAAGTTTTAGCCTCACAGACTTCATGCAAAGGAAGTGAATTGAGGAATTCACGTTGTGTGTAAACAATCTGATCAAAATATATATTTGCAGATTTTGTTTACTTGTGCATTTGCGGTCATGTGACTTTTTAAAAATTATTATTACGCAATATATTTTTATGTTTAGCCGAGATGACGGACCGCGTGCATTAGGAAAGCGACATGTAAAATGTCGGATGAAGTGCTTTTGGCCGGAGTTGCTTTAATGCAGAGACTCTTGTAGATATATAACGCGCACATGAAAGATGACACGGAAGATTTATACATGGGGGTCAAAGTCTGGAATAAAGGATGATTTATGGGCAGGAAATTGCCTGTGCGATGTGCGGGTGAGATGAGACGCCGGGGTCGGAGTAGATCAGTCCGAGTCTGACGGCAGGAAAGCGGCGAGCGCAGCGGCACGAGTTCACCGGGTCAGTGTTTCTGACCTTGGCCTTAAATCTTCAGAAAATATAACCCACTTAGGAAACGGATGAAAGCTAATAAAGAGAGAAAGAGAAGGGGGGGGAGGAGGGGGAGGAGGGGCCGTACAATCACTGTGCTTGAAAAATGGATGAATAAACGTCCATAATATGTACGAATGTAGATAGATAGATTTAGATCTAGTGTTTTACTAGAACCACATGCAACCAGAAGTCAACTTTTGGGGTTACGGAGCTTCTTTGTGCCTCTGCCTCAGAAGTCATTATGACTCTAGTCTTTTCTTTGAGGCACATGGGGATAACATTACATTAAGGATCGCCTTCTTTCACCATGGAAATTTTGCTAAAAAGTGCATTACATTTGCTTCATTTCACTCTTATCAAGAGCAGCTTGCACATGAGAGAGTTATGTGTTAAGGGCCTTTCTCAAGGGCCCACTAGAGGCAGCTTGGTAGTGCTGGTGGGACTTTAACCTGCGAGCTTCCGGTCGAGAGCCCAATGCCTTAACCACTGAGCTTATTTTGTCCCACTCCCACAAAAATAGACATTATTTTATCCCACTCCCACAATAATATACATTATTTTGTCCCACTTCCACAAAAATATACATTATGTTGTCCCACTCCCATAAGGGGGGACAGAGGGAGAGAGAGAGAGAGGAACAGAGGGAGAGAGAGAAAGGGGGACAGAGGGAGAGAGAGTCCTAGTATTATGATGCCCCACGAGCACTCAGATCAAAAGGTGCAGGTTATTTGTTGGTACCTCAACAGGAGGGGGCGGAGCTTTCTTTCTTCCCTACAGTTATGGAAACAACCTTCCAATTAGTGTTTAGCCGAACCTTTAATCAGATTAGCAGATTAATCGGATTATTTCACTATTATTCATCATTTTGGTGCAAAGGTAAAAGTGTATTATTTATACTATTTGACTTTGTGTGTGTGTGTGTGTGTGTGTGTGTGTGTGTGTGTTGCTTCACCTCATCCAGAACTGGAAGCTCAGCAGTCTGTCTCTGATTGGCGGTGCTCTCTAATCAGTGCACTTAAAGTGGTCCTATGCTATTTGCCCTTTCCCGACCCTCCCTTATAGGACGTGTTGCCTCCCTCACCTCCTCCTATCGCTCTCGTCCGCTTCGCTCCATCGCTTCTGGTCGGAATTTGTTCTTTAATTTTCATCCCTGACCTCCTAACTCTCAACATCTGCAGCGAGTTTGGGATGCCGAGACCCCGAGTGGGACACATACACACAGGCGCACATATAACCTTGACCAACACACACACACACACACACACACACACACACATAGAAGGATGTGTTTGATGAGTAGGTCCATGGGGGAATGAGTTCAAGTCAGAGCAACTCGTTATCGTTCATCTTCCTAAACTGTTTCTTAATTTGTCCAGCTGTCTCTCTCTCTCTCTCTCTCTTTATTTCTATCTCTCGCTCTCTCTCTCAAGACAAGCTACAGGGGAATCGTTAGAAGAAATAACAGCCTACACTGGATTTCACCCCGAGACAGAACTTGGCTTCGGCTCTGTAACTCGAACTTGCCGCATTTTTCTGGACGTTTCCAGTTAATCGATCAAAAGTCAAATTTGTCTGAACCTTGACTTTTCCGAGTCTGGGGGTGGGGAGGGACCATAAGGGAAAAGTCAGATGTCTGCATTTGATTGTTATTTATTTAATTCTTCTAATACCTCAAAAACAGGTTTAAGTCATTCATTCTGTAATTTAGTTGTTTATTAATTAATTAATTAATTAATTATTGCTTAGTGGCATAGCAATTATCACGTTCTCTCACGTTCGCCTCACACTTCCAGGGTTCAATTCCCGTCCCTGCCATGTGTGTGCATGTTCTCCCCGTGCATCAGTGGGTTTTTCTCCGGGTTCTCCGGTTTCCTCCCCGGTCCAAAAACATGCACGGTAGGTTGATCGGCACCTTGGAAAATTGTCCCTAGTGTGTGAATGTGTGTACGATGGGTTGGTATTCCATATAGCGTGTTTCCTGCCTTGATGCCTGAAGACGCCTGAGACAGACGTCGGGTAAAGCGGTAGAATGAACGATATGAATGAATTTATTCTTACAAAAACCACAGGGTCCTGTTCTGTTATTTCTTATTTTCTGGTGTGTGTTAGTCAGTAGCTGCTGTACAAGGTGTAGCTGTAAAGAATAGAATAGCCTTTATTTGTCACATATACATTACAGTGCAGTGAAATTCTTTTCTTCACATATCCCATCTTGTTGTTTGGTTGCTGGTGTCAGAGCGCAGGGTCAGCCATGATACGGCGCCCCCTGGAGCACAGAGGGTTAAGGGTCTTGTTTAAGGATCCAAGGGCGGCAGCTTGGCGATACCGGGGCTCAAACCCGGACCTCACTGAGCTACCCCCTTCCTCCTAAGGTGTCCTGTTACAGAGTGTAAGGCATTGGGCTCTGGACCGGAAGATCACAGGTTCAAATCCCACCACAACCAAGTTGCCATTAGTGGGCCCTGGAAGCCTCAATTGCATAGTTGTACGTGGCTCTGGATAAAGCCGTCGATCAAATGCTGTAAATGTAAATGCTACAGGACGCATGTAATGTTGTATTTTGAATTGTGATTGGTTGTCACAGTACTTCGGGAAGATCTTCCCTCGGGTCATGGGGAGTCTGTGCCTATCTCAGGAGTCTATGGGCATTAAGGCAGGATACACCCTGGATGGAATGCCAACCCATCACAGTACACACACACTCACATTCACACACATTCATACACTAGGGACAATTTTCCAAGGTGCCAATCAACCTACCGTGCATGTTTTTGCACCGGGAGGAAACCGGAGAACCCGGAGAAAAACCCCCTGAGGCACGGAGAGAACATGCAAACTCCACACACACATGGCCGAGACGGGAATCAAATCCGGATCCTGGAGGTGTGAGGCGAACGTGCTAACCACTGAGACACCGTACCATACAGTACCGTACAACATTATTATAATTCATATTATTATTAGGCAGCAAGTAAATATTTTGTCCTCAAAGTGTTAGAAGGAGGAAAATTGGGCACGCGTAAGGATTAGAGTGAGTTTGACGAGCTGTGACGGCTAGACGACTGGTACAGAGCGTCTCCCAAAACTGCAGCTCTTAGGGAGAGGGGGGGGCGTTCAGTCTGCGGCGGTCAGTATCTAGTAAAATCGGGTGTTTAGAGCGAATCTGGTGTTTTCGGAGAATGTGGACGCTGTGGACACGACACTTCTTTTGGGAAACTACTGGTACGACTATTCAAATATTTTTCAGGTCACCGTGTGGAAACGTGAGAAACATCTGGAACATCTAGACGCAGTGGTGTACAGGTTTGGCAGAAAGGACGGGAATTTGGACTGACGTACGTCTTGAGGCCTGAGTTTAGACGATGGTAATGAGAACTGGGCCGGTGTGAGGACAGATCTGACAGGCGACAAAAGCGGTGAGGAGTTCAGGTACGTGAGAAGATACCTTTTACACTCACTACACACATCTTTTACACTCACTACACACATATCCAGCACACTTGGCTCGTTTGTTTTAGGAAATAAACGGCTTGTTTTACTGGTCAGATGTCCTACATCGTTGAAGGAATGATTGTGACGAGAGTGTGATGTCTGATATATATATTTTATACTCTTGTGTATACCAGAGAGGAAATAAATTTTGTATAGTATAGTAATATACTGTATTTGTGCGATGCTGTTTTACCACTAAGTATGTTTTTCATTGAAAATAATATTGTTTAATTAAATACATTATCATCTAATAATAATGGGCTCGGTGGTTTAGCACGTTCGCCTCGCACCTCCAGGGTTGGAGGTGCGATTCCCGCCTCAACCATGTGTGTGTGGAGTTTGCATGTTCTCCCCGTGCCTCAGAGGGCTTTTCTCCGGGTTCTCCGGTTTCTTCCCCGGTCCAAAAACATGCACGGTAGGTTGATTGGAAAATAGTCCCTAGTGTATGAATGTGTGTGTGTGTGTGTGTCCTGTGTCCTGTCATTTCCTTCCCGGCATCATTAAGAAACAGCATTGAAGGTCCAAACCATGACACTTCCACCACCACGTTTCATTCATTCATTCATCTTCTACCGCTTTATCCGATCTTCCCTCGGGTCACGGGGAGTCTGTGCCTATCTCAGGCGTCTATGGGCATTAAGGCAGGATACACCCTGGATGGAATGCCAACCTATCGCAGGACACACACACACACACACACACACACACACACACACACACACACACACACACTCACACACACACACTCATACACTAGGGACAATTTTCCAAGGTGCCAATCAACCTACCATGCACGTTTTTGGACCGGGGGAAACTGGAGAACCCGGAGAAAAACCCCCTGAGGCACGGGGAGAACATGAAAACTCCACACACATGGCTGAGACGGGAATCGAACCCGGACCCTGGCGGTGTGAGGCGAACGTGCTAACCACTAAACCACCGGGCCCCTCACCATGTTTCAAAAACATGCTAATAAGCAGATCCTTTCCTTCTCCACATTTTGGCTTTTCCAATACTTGGCTAGAGGTCTATCTTGTTTCCCGAACTTTAGTGATTGATCTCTGTACCTCTTTTGTCACAATCAGTGTTTGGAAGGGACATTATGGGGTGGGGGGGTGGTACATCCTTGTTACCAAGGATGTTACTCCCTGCGCATACTCCTAGACTGAGAGCGCCATTGCCACCCACTGTATTGGATGTACAATTGTACTTTATTCTAGTACGGTGAAAAAGCATAATCCCTGGGGGTTACATGCGTTATAATGTAATAAATATGTGTGTCTCTAATTAATTGTGTCTCCTTGAAGAATAAATATACTGCATTTTGACTGGAAGGAGCCACTGATGTTTTATAATAGCGATTGTCTTACAGAATATAAAGAAGTGAAATACAAGGATATAATCTCTTGCGCAAGTGCTTGAATGTAAAATTAGCAACAAAATTAGTAAAAAAAAGCAATACATCATCTGTGTAACCTGTGTAATCAGTGGCAGAAAAGAAATTGCGGTGGAGGCACGAGAGATTATATTATCCTGTTGGAATACATTATATAGAAAGTCAATGCGAGGGGAAAATCGCACAACAAATCCATACATTAAATTCCGTGACTATTTTATAAAGTGACGTGAGACTCATAAAGATTAATACACCAACAATTCTTTTCTTTTTTTTGTTTTTACGACATCCTAGATTGTTTTTTTTTTTTACCAGGACCTGGTGTCCAATGATTCTATTTTCTGAAAATAAAGGTATAAAAAATTAATTAGTAGTTAAATGGTTTTTAAATGTGTGTACCATTCTTGTTTAATTAAGTTTAAGTTTGCACCTTTCGACCAGTGAGACTAATGTAGTAATGATAAGTATATATATATATATATATATATATATATATATATATATATATATATATATATATATATATATACATATATATATATAATAGCCTTTATTTGTCACATATACAATACAGCACAGTGAAATTCTTTTCTTTTGCATATCCCAGCTTGATGTTGGTAGCTGGGGTCAGAGCGCAGGGTATCACAGAGGGTTAAGGCTCGAACACGGATCTTCCGATCAGCATCCCAGCACCTTAGACCACTGAGCTACCCCCTATATATATATATATATATATATATATATATATATATATATATATATATATATATATATATATATATATATATATATATATATACACACACACAAATCGGCACAATGTAGCTGGAGTTACTCGGCCAAATTTGTAAATGTAAATGTAAAGCCGTTTAGGAAAGCATCCAAAACTCAACTGTTTGTAATTTATCTTCGACCCGAAAACAGCATTGCATTTCATTTTTCATTCATTTCCTTTATTTAAATTTTTTTCCTTCTGCACGACCACAAAAAAAAAACCTGTCTAATCCAAACACGCGCTCGTGGACTTTGGCCTTTTTAGCACCGCAAACGCTCCAGAAAACGCATTAGTTTAAGTGGAGTACGGGGTTAATAGGCGGTTTATTTAACTAAGCCCAAAACGTCCCATCACTTTCCCTCGGCTGCGTAAATAAAGCGCTCGTCAGACGGGCGCTGATTATAATTGAATCGCTCGTGCGCGTGCTTTCGGGGAGACGTGGAGAGAATGTTTACAGATGTAACATGAGGACTGAAGCTCGATCCTGCGTGTTTACGTGGGAGACCCAAAAAAAAGCGACGCATTCAATAGAGAATAATTTTGTACATTTTTAAAGACGTAGCCGGTCTGTGATACGATGACGGCTGGAAAAAAGTCCTTTTATTTCTCTCTCTCTCACGCTTATTTCAGGGTTAATTTGACCTGGCACTGGTTTTAGAGTAAACGTAAGAGCACATCTGGTCCCGGCGATCAAACAGAAAGGTAATCTCGTTCAAAATCGGATCCCGGGATATTAGAAGACGACGATGTGAAGGTTTCACTGATGAAGCAGACACCAGGGTAATTAACACAAAGTGCATCAAACGTAAAAAGCGGCTTTCTGGAAATCATTGGGAGGTTTGGTGAT